>JARHVA010000097.1:4222500-4647500 GCA_037957365.1 Torreya grandis
CTACTAGAAATGGTTTCAACATTTATTTCATAAGCCTCATAAATGCGTTTGATGAATTTGTCAACCTAAATGACATGATAAAAATTCATATAACCCTTGATTTATCTTGAATTCCATTTTTCACTCATCAACTTATTTGATTTTGATATGGTGGTACTTACTCTTAAAATCTATTTTTGATAAATACAGTGCCTCAATCATGTAATACATCAAGTCATCCATGCATGAAAATGGAAACCTATAATTCACTATTATATTTTTAATGGATCTTGAATTGATACACATGTTCCACTCTCCCCTTTATTCAGTGCCAACACTATAGATAATACACATAAGTTTAAAATTTATTTATCAAACTTATATCCAAAAACTTGTGAAATTACCTTTTCAAATATTCATTCTCCTTGAGATTAATCCTATACATAATATTGTTTGATAAAATCTATATAAGGATATAATCCATATGACAACTGATACTTTTCACCTATGGAAATCCTTCTGGTAAATCACTTAAAACATTGTTTATAAGTTAATCCAATCATGTATTAAATTTTCAAAGAATTGTTTCAATATTTTCCTTTGTATCTACATACTTTTCTTGCATTGGCTTGGGTAAGAGCACAAATAATGTATTATTTATTTCCACTTCTCACAAGAATTCATTACTTAGAACCATCAATATGCATGCAAAAAAATGTTGTTCTCATATTATTCCTTGTATTTCAATAAAATCAATTTGAAATTATTTCCATCCTTATATGAGAAAAAAATTATATTTTATCATGTATAACCTTTTTTCATACTACTAAGGCCTCTTCAAGAGTACACGACACATGTCCATTAACATTACTTAAAAATAAAAATTGTCTTAGTATGCACCTATCTAAAAATTTACAAGGAATTGTTCTTTCACCAAGACCTTATGATCCTTCTATATTCAAGACACATTTTATGGTTTTGGGTGTTCCACTTTCTTCAAACCTAATTTTATACCATTTTTCATATAGACCAAATTATTTATGTTTCCACTATCTATGATCACCTTTTAACATTTTCTCCCTAATTTATTAATCTTTTTGAAAGGGTATTTTCCTCTATAGTGGCTTATTATCTTCATTTGGTGTATTTATCAATACCCTATTCATAATTTTAGTTTTTTTGTAATCTATTTCATGAAATCACTTAATCAACTGACCCAAATAATCTTCTCCATATGTGACATGTGTACAAATATTCAACCTTATAATTCATTCTCTTTGTGCATGTAAACACTTAAATGCTCTATATATGTAAGATGCACCTCCTCATGCATATCCTTATCCACCATCATGCATCTCACCTTTCTCATGAACATGTGCATCAAACATAGTGCCATTTTATCCTTATCTCTACTAGAACTTCCTGTCACTACCTCTTCCTCCTCTATGTGTGAACCTTCCTTTCCCTTACTTATTTATATACTACATATGTAAATTATCTTCTACCTTCAACAAAAAATAATAGTTATATTCTATTGTTTAATTTTGATCCATACTTATCCCTTCTTGGATGCCAAATCTCAACCCATTTATATACCTTCTGACCTTATCTTGGAAAAAATCACCATGAACTAAATTAATATGGATATTATAAAATTCCTTTATTTACTCTTTAACACTTAGCTCTTTCTACTTTAGATTTTTTAGCCTTTTGAACAAATCCATCCGATAATCTCCAACTATTAATTTATCCTTCATCTTCATAAAAATTATGTCCTACTTGGTTATCTTCTCCTTTCCTCTTCCTTTTCATTCATTTTTTACTTCCTTCCACCATAATGCCACATGACCTTTCAGATTATTTTGTGCCACTTTTATTGGATATGAATCAATGATGTCGTCAAACTCAAAAAATTCATGAATGTTTGTGAGTAAATTATTGAGCTTTCCTAGATTCAATTTCCCCAATAAATATGGCACGTCCACCTTTGTGCCTCATTTAATATATGAGATAGATATTAAGAGTCTACCCTTAATTACATGCATTTTTACCTCTTTAATGTTTTATTCTCTTACACATTCTATGTGTTGTTCTTACCTAGAGTCACTCAAGTTATCTCTTAGTGTGAAACCTTGCATTTTATCTTATTCTAATAAATACAGTCATGTGTTCATGTCTCATAACATGTCCAAGAATTCATATAATATTCCATCCACATTGGTTTATATTTTACCTCTATGACCAATTATTTTGGGTGGTATCTTCACTCTCTAGTACAAATCCTACTACTATGATATCTCTATTCACAATATTACATAGGTGGACTTACTTCCCACATCACACACATTTTAGATCCTTTCACTGATACTAATTGATGTAATCATGAATAAGGAGTATAATGAATCCTTAAATTATGTATCTACGTAAACACTCTAAATTTTTTGTAATTATATTAAATTATTGCATGGACTTGATCTATTATTAGATAAAAATGTGGTTATGTTAAGAACCTATCTATTCATGGTTATACCCAAAATTTCTACATGAATATGCATCAGTCCTCTTTCATAACCTATGTAAACAAAAAAATTATAGCTCCTATACCCTATAGATGAATATGTGCTTATGCCCTACACCCTAGATGGAATAATTCATAAAAATATACTAAGGTGATGTAATATTTATATTTTACTTGGGATGCTCCTACATCATTGATCTAGTTGTGTGCATTCATATTTTATTTTAGGTACACTTGAGATGTTTAAGCTAGAAAATGAATGGAAAATTCATGCATATAGTGAGGAGACATGGTGTTTTTAATATTTTACACCTCAGAGATATAATATAATTAAAACTATTCACTCACTCAAATTACACAAATAATAACAATAAACACAATAATATGAATATAAAGGGACTAATAGGTATCACAACTACTTGAATTATAATTAAAAAATAAAAAGAGGGATGAGAAACTTAGATATTTTTACTATTATTCACTCATATAGCTTGGATAAAGATATATAAATTCTAATAAAAGTGTTGTCAAGATGCATAGTGAAAATAATAGTTCGAGGAGCTTCCTGGACACCTATGGTAAAATTATTGCCCTATATTAGATTCAAGGTGTCTTAGTTTATCAATAGTTTCTCTAAGGGTTTTAGGGTTTGAAATGTTTAGGAGATATTTTCTTGTGTCTATAATTTGGTTTTTGATGTGAGTGAGTCCTTCAATCTTGTGTGATGATGATTTTTAACCTATCCTTTGTCCAAACCTTAATTCTACATGTTTGACCACAAGAGACCTTGAAAATGTGTTAATATTGGGTTTGACATAACCCAACCACCATCTTGATGTTTGAGTGCTACCTACATGCCACTACTCTGAAGATGGATTAAACCTGCATAGTTCTTCCACTTACATGAGTGTGTATGTGTAAAGCATAAACAATATATAATGTAGTTTTATATTTGATACTTTACATTGGGATCAATAAAAAAATGAATTTTCATATTTAAATTTGGCTCTATGGACTACACTAGGGCTTATCCTTTAAATTTTGATATGTATGTATGCCTTTTGATAATGTTCTAAGAGAGTGCTAGGTGACTTCTCAATGTTGCTAATATTTTTCAAGTGAACAATACCTTACGAATGGTTTTATTATAGAAAAATATTCATCAATGTATTGTTATGACTAACCCATGAAACACATCTTTAACTAATGGAGACTTCTAAAATTTAAATTTATTTGTTATCAATTAGATTTTGCACCCATTTTGTATTTATAGTATTATGAGTAGCATGAGTTACAAAACATGTAAAATATAATGACACAATGGAATCACCTCCAAGTTGTGGAACCTTAGAAAATTGAGGTAAATCTCTAGAGAAAGTTTTGCTTCCTTTCACTAATCTTAGTTCAACTAGTATATGACCAGTTCATGCCAAACTACTGCCTCTTAGTGAAATTTCTCTTAACTATGGTTTGACTTGTGAGGCAAAGAGTTTTATAATGAATTAAAAACTAGAAAATAATGATTTCACCAAATAGTATAGTGGAAATTAATGCTTATTTTATTTGAACACAATTAAATATTTTAATATAATAAGTGTTTTAAAGCACAATCTTGAACAAATATGAGATCAAAGGTAATATTGAATCTTTATCAAATACATAACAAATTTAATAAACATTTAAAAGGGCATAAATAATACCATAAATGAATCTATATGATTGAAACAATAATTAGAGCATTCACAAATTTAATAAATAGCCCTATATACACAAAGATGACCCAATACAAGGAAGACAAAACTTTAGTCTATTAGCTTTCTCTAGGTTACAACATGTAGATCAATTCTTCAAAGGTAGAATAATCTCTCTAAAAGTAAAACTATAAATGGGCTACATGGGAAACCCATATTTATAAAAAAATAACTCCTTTGAGAGAGAGGAAGTAAATAAAACCTTATTCTTAGTTCTAGAGAAATAAAATTCAAGAAACTTCATGAAAATGTCTTCCTCTTTAGCTTGAAATGTTTTCCTTAATGGAGTAGATGATGGAAAAGAAGAATATAACTATTGGATGCTTCAACAAGTGATGGAGGAGTGGAGAAATTCATTGGAATATTATATTTGAACCATTTATTATTTGAGTTATATTATTGTTATCTCTCCCAAGAAATGGGGTACCAAAATGAACCATTACTTGGTAAAAATTGAATGCTTTTGGATATTTTAAGTTATAACTTGCAAATCCTAATTTGTAATTAGAAGTGAAGAATTTTACAACTTTTATGTCATTCAACTCGACAAAAAGGAAAGTGTAAATTATAACGTGAGTTTTTGCAATTGAAGCAATTAAAACTTTGTCAAAAATAAAAGTGAAAAACACAAGTTTAAAATTTAAAACTAAAGCTTGACAAAAAGATAATTGAAAATTACAAGTGGATCTTTCTCTATTCAAAGATAAGAGTTGTCAAAATGATAGTTGTAATTTTCAACTTTATAATGTATCTTACAACAAAAATGTAATTTATAGAATCTATTTTACAACTAATTCAAAAAATTAATCCACAACCATGACCTCAGAATATTCCTTATCCTTTTTTTCTTGTATCATATCTATATAATTGTCAAAGATGTTGAAGATCTCTTGAAGGTGTTCTTCATTAAGACCAAGTGTGTAAAGGTTGTTGATCTCACATTCTACTATTACTTCAGATAGTTCCCTAGATGTAACTCTATAGACTTGAGTATCTTTTCCCATTTTATCTAGCATATTATGATACTGATGAATCGGTGGATAGAACTCAAGTTGAAATTTTTATCCCATGTTGATTATCTCTTGACTAACCCCTTGAATTTGTCTTGAACCTATTGAATAGGAAGGGGTTGATCTTAATGATCTATTGCTTCAGATGATAATCTACCAAGTAAATCTTCAATATCATAAATTGTACATGTGTCCTTATCACATGTACTTTTGTCCTTATTAATTTTCTCAATGAGTATCTTGATTCTAAAATGTGCTTCCCTATCCAACTCTTCATGTATGTAAAACTCTTTAATATATTTTTTGATAGGAGGGTGTCAGTCTCAATTAGGTCAAAAGCCTACAACTTTGGAAAGTATAGGTTCAGTCTTTCAATCTCTTCCTCATATTTTCTTATCTCTACCTTTAGAGATGCACAATCATCCTTCAAAGTCTTATAATAGTCCATTTTTAGTTCTATCACTCTTTTTCATTTTTTGATGAGTTCATCAGCCCTGTATTTTGGGACCCTTCCCATGGTACCAATATTTATCATTACCTCAAATATTTATTTATCAAGGAATTGAGAAATATATTGAGTTGGTTAGGTTACTAACTCGATGAAATTCCTCAAGGTAGTTTTCAACTACTCAACATTATTATTTAGTTCATCTTTAGTGACCTTGTCACTATCCATCTTCTCAAAAAGAGATCTGATACTTAATTCAACATAATGCTTCAATCCTTCTCTTATTAGATGACCTAGGTGTACTTTAGATATTTGATAATCCCCCACCACTAAATCTTCCTTTTGTTTATCTGGTGGGGGAACTATTATCTCCACATATCTTTCCCTTGATGCATTATATGATATTATATAGATGGTCTTGGGGCCTGTCCTTAGTCATTTGGATGCCTCTAAAAGACCAAACTCTAGAGTGTTGGTAGACACCATATATTTCATTTTCTTTGTTATTGATTGTCCCAGCCAACTTCAAGTGGTAACCTATGAATCTTGTGTTTCTCCAATGGGAATTTTCATCTATGAATTTATATATGAAGCCACTACACTAGTGGTTACTATGATAAGTATTGTATATGTCACTAATAGTACCATTGAATATTTAGATGATGATTTGGATATCTCTTTACCATTTATGGGTTGAGTATCCATAATTGTATTAGTGAGTCCTTCTATATCCACCTCCTTAGTAGGGGCATGGGTTACTATGGGAGTGATAGAAATGGATACTTGAATGGGTAAAGTGCATATAAATATGCTTACCAGGGGTGTGAAAGCTAGAAGTGACATGAGTGGAAAGGTAGACATGGGTAATTGGAATAGGGGAAACTATGGAAGGGTAGAATCCAAGGTAGAAAATAAATCAATAAATGTAGTGGGACCACTTAGAGTAGATGAAATAGGGAGTGTGATGGAAGATGAAAATGAATTTGTATTTATCTCAGTGGTTGGGATGGCTAGTGGGATTGTAGATAGAATGACTGAGTCTACAAAAATGTACTGCTAGGTGTTATTAGTGATTTTTTAAGTGGTAGTGGAAAGTGGGGATGAGGTGGAAGTGATTTCATAAGAGGGAGGTGAAGGTGGAGTTTGAATATCCTGATGTGTTAATTAGCTTATTTCCAAGGGAGTCACTTGCACAAGATGTTAAGATGAAGGTTTAATTGCTTACATTGGTGGGCTAGTAGAAATAGGAGGGGTAATTTATTGAGATGACTAGGTAGTGGAGATATGAGGAAGGAGTAATATGGTTAGTTAATTAGTAGAGACAAGAGGAGGGAGTATTGTGGTTGGTTAAATAGTAGAGATAGGAGGAGGGACTACTTGTGTAATTGATTAATAGTTTTTCCCTTCATAGAAGTTGATAGTGGTTGATCTACTGGTTTGATTGTTGGCTCTTGGCTATTGAAAGGAGCCCTTTTGCCTTTTGATTTTTCTTTTGTGAAACAATTAGCCTTATTGTTTGGTCTATTTGGGTTCCACTATTAGAACCCTCTACTATTGATGCCACTACATATTTCTCCTTCACTTCTCTTAACTTGTCTACAATACTTAGGTTCTCTTTGGTTATTTTGACCCATTTTCTCCTTAACTAGTTTATTGTTCTATTTATAACCTAGGTGGTTCTATCCATAAATGAGAAAGATTTAGGTATAGACCACCTGACTAGTGGAAGATGTTGGAGATATATTTTATTATCATAATATACCCTATATACTAATTGTTCATCATCTTTTAAGTATTCAAAGACTAATGCCATGTTGTAGTATTTGATTTAATCCAAGGTCATCCTTGAATAATCTCTTAACCTAAATTACTCTTCATCTTGCATATCTTCCTATTAATATTCATAGAAAGGAATGTGGGAATATGTGGTACCCACTATACTAGTGACATAGCTAGTCACATCATAGAAGGGCCTTGCATCGAGAGCTCTCAAGTTCATTTGAGTCATCTCAGCATCCACACATTTGGATTTTGATAGGAAAGGGTAGGTGTATCTACTTATGCTAATAGGGAAGTGGATCCTTACCTTATGCTTGCTTGATAAAAACTTGTGGGTTTTAACAATTTGCCTCACAAATTTCATTAGGCCCTTTTGTAACTTACATACCTTGGAAGGGTATAGGGACAACCACTAAAACCACCCACTCTAATATATGAATATGTGGGGAACTAAATGAAAAATTCCCTCCACTTAGTAATTTTTTTAATTACAACATCAGAAAATCTTATCCTTCCTAGTTCCTTTTCAAACATAATTATGATGCAGTATACAAAAGCATCATTGACTCCTAAATTATGATTTTCTTGGCTTAAAGGTGAGGTCAAGGTAGTATTTAAAGACCTTATTTATTTGATTAGGTACTATGTTTAATCTTGGGAATGCCATCTATTTTACCAATATATAGCCTAGGTATGAAGTCATATAAACTTGCCTGTAGTTTGTACCTCCATCAACTAATTATGAATAGAGTCAAAAATCAACTGGGCTTAGTGAATGTATTATTTATTTTGGTGGATTACCTATATATACTACTACATCCAATATTTTTAATTCTTAGCATTTGGGGCCCTTGTAATTATATGTAAGAGTATGATAATGTCTCCTACTTCATCCCTGAAGTCTATTCTAGCTAAAGTCCTAGGCATATATATGTTTGTATGCTTAGGGGTTTTTAGCCATTATATGTTTAACACCCTTAGATAGGCTGAATTATTATCCTGATAGAACTTTTTGGAGGGGTCAGGGCTTATATCTAGATATATTTCATATTTTATAATTAGGAACATGGTATCAATGAAAGTAGGGTCTAGGTTCATGATCTTCTCTCCTTCTTCATTCACTACCTCCCTCTTCTCTGCATCATAGTGATTTTCCATGGTGAGCACAAGCTTAGGGATTTGTATTAAGAGTGGGAAGGTTACTTTCTAAGGTAACTAACTATTTTAGATGCTTTTAATCCAATCATTCTTGAATTATGCATTTACTCTATTCCAAAAATCTACTAGGTTTGTGTGACCTAGATATGTGTTGGTGATCTCATTAGTGTTTGAATTTAGGATGGATGGGACACTACGTAACTTTAAATTAAACTTCATTTCCTTTCTATACATGTATTCTAGGAAAATTACCATGGGAAAATTAACTATAGAGTTAGTGGGGTTTAGAATTGATATTATAGGTTATTCTTTCGCTTTGAACTTGGTGGGGTCTTAACTTGTAATTATAGTTAAAAAGTTTAGTGGAGGTATGATGTGTAATTTTAGTTGAAAATACTAATTGAAATCTCTGGTGGGGTTTCAACTTATAATTTACACTTGCAAAGTCTGATGGGGTTTTTAGTTTGTATAATTAAGTCATACTTCTAACAAGAACTTAGAGTTTTTAGAGCAAGGGGAATCTTCATTAGGGCTTCTATCTGTTTTAGTAACTAAAAACTTTGTGGGGTTTGATCTTAAAAAATCAAGAGGTGTTTCCACCATAATTTGTGTAGGGGATTTGTGGGGAATTTTCTAGATTTTAATAATACAACACAAACCCTAAACTTCTTTTGGAAATAAAGTGAAGAGCAAAGAAAATAGGAAATATGCAAATAATATTTTATATGGTAATTTTCAACTAGTAATTTTACTCAAGAGAGGATGGTTAGTATTGTGTTAGTTCCAAAATGAAAACAAAATGAAAGAAACACACTAACTAGCATAACATATCTAGGCCTAGTCACTAGGGGAGCTTAGTGAGGGAAAACCATTTCAAAACACAACTAAAAATGGAGATAAATGAGAAATATGAACATAAAAACCAATTTCTTACCAAATCCTTGATTTCTCCAAAAGGCTCCTTCTTTGGTTTGCTCAGATTGTGCTTCATGAAAATGGAGACTGGCTACCTTATTCTCCTCTTGGCACATTTGGATTTGGATTGGCTTGGTTAAATAATTTGGAATTATAAAACTAATTAATAATGGTTTTGAATTCATTTGGGAATTATAACTTTGCATTATCCAAGCTTAAAATTCATGCTCATGGTCTCTCTACTTATAGATTTTTGAGATTGGCCAAAATCAACCTGAACCATCCATCTCAAGATTGAGATGCATGGATAAGGATTAATTCAATTATTTAATTAAAATACATAAATAAGATCATCAATATTTGGGATAGATGGGCATCAACTAGGCATGGGAGGCATTGATGAGGCATGGGGTGACTTGATTCAGATATTTTATGCATTTATGACCTAGGGATGTCTTCCCAAGAAATGATGTCACCTGATGATGCAGTTAATAAAAATAAATTTATAAAAATAAATATTCAACAAATATCATGTAAAATTAACTTAAGATATTGATTTGGTTTAATTAAACTAAAACATGATTAAGCACTTTGATGCAAAACCTTGGCAATTTATGCACAAACTAATGAAATTCGTCATAATGTTTTATAATTAGCCTAAAATTTGATGGGATTGGAATTATAAGTTGATGTTAGATGTATTGGATCCATTATCCCATTTATGATGTCATCAACATAAAATAACAAAGGAACATGTCCCATATAATAAATTTGATAAAAAATAGCAATCTAGAGCACCCAAGTGCAAAATTGGCATTTTGACTCAAAATGATCTGATCAAAGTTAGTTGGCCCATAAATTACATTGCCCCATTTAGTGACACTCTGGCCAAAATCAGCACATGAATATGTCAATTTCAACTCATTTAGCATGCTTTAGTGTTTTTAGGCCAACTTGTACATTTTGGTGAAAATTAGTCAAAAGTTTGATTGGAGGTTATCGGTGGCCAAATTTAGGTGACTATAGTAATATTTCCTTAAAATTTTTGAAGATAAACTATAAAACCCAAAACTTTGGTAGAAAACCTTATGCTTGCTGAGGAAAATAAATGGTATGTATTGAAGGAAATGTAGGATCCTCTAGAGGAATATCATGTTTGCATGTAAAGGATGGTAATGGTATATTTGATGTGTAGCATTGGTGTTGACATTGCTTGGCATCTAGTTCATAAGCTTTCTTTCACTTGGAGCTCTAACTTTGATTTTCAAATGTTAAAAATGACCAAAAACCCAATTGATTTAGTAAAACATTCAATAAATTCTAAATAGGGTGGTGGTTGGGTAAATGGTGAGAAAGTGGGGTTTTGGGGTTATCTATAATTTTGCAAAATTGTAATTTGCATTTTGATCTCCACTTTCCACTGTGTGGTTTGTTAGATGCAGGAAATGCCATGGAAGTAGGTATCAAAACTTTGTTTGCACTCTAAAACTTTACAAAGTTGGAAAGTGTATCATAATTTTTGATTTCCTTTGGGTAAGGAGAAAGGGAAAAAAGTAGAACTCAGGTTGCACTTTAAAACTTTATAAAGTTACAAAGAGGAATCAGAGTTTTGATTTCCAATGATATGGAAAATGGTGGAAAGTAGAATTGGAGTTGAATTTTGCAACTTTGCAAAGTTGTAAATTGTAATAGAAATTTTGATTCCACTAGTATTAGGTAAGATCAGAAAGCAAGGTTTTGATCACATTTTGTAGCTTGTAAAGTTACAAAGTACAAATTGAATTCTTATTTCCATTGGGTATTGGGTAAGTGGGAAGCAAAGATTTAGGTGCATTTTTCAACTTTTAAAGTTGTAAACTATACCCAAATCTCTAGTTTCCATTAGGTAAGTTGGAAAATGTTTTTTGATCACTTTTAATGATTTTTATCAAAAAATAATGGGTCTCCCTTAGGGTACAAGGTGTTTTGATATTTTTGGCATAAAAATATCAACACTATCCATTGAGTTCTCTTGGACACTTTTAACAAAGGGGGCTTCTCTAGTAACTGATACTATTTGATTTTATCAATATTGTCCTTAAATTAAAATACATGAATTTAAAATATGGAGAATGTTTATATAGGATTATAAAAGGTTTTTTTATAGAATACATTAGTCCTATAAAAAAATGTCTAGTGAATAGAGGTGGTTAAGATAGTATATGGGTATAAAAACATAAGTAAAGTGCGCCAAGGATTAAAAAATATGTGTGTTTTCCAAGTGTGTCAAAGTATGTAAAACTTGATGTTTCCAAAGTTACAAAAACTAAATTTATGTGTTTACATATGCCAAAACTTCAATCTAGTATTGTAAATGCTAAATTAAAAGGATACAAGAAGTAAATTTGGTATATGTGATAACCATGCTTGGTGTTGATAGGTATAGCCAAAATGTATCATTTTTTCAATGCAAAACATACAAAAAACATTTATAGATAAATTTGTTATAGAAGTAATAAATATAAAATAATATGAATCACTAAAAATTTTGAGATTAAAAATCTAAAGAATGAATATACTTGATGGTATGTGAACCTAGTTTTCACTTATTGAACTTTATTAGAAAACATACACGCGGTAAACATGCCCCAAGGAGATGTAAATAATGAAACTATGAGTTGAGGAATGTAAATTCCCCAACTACCCATTGAGAAGGTGGTATTAATTTAGAGACATAGTAACCTCAATTACATTGCCGTAGGTATCATAATACCCTTATGTGGAACCCCTTTGTATGTAAATGGATCAACTATTGTAGACACATATAGACCCAAAGTGTTTTAATAGTACTATCATTTCAATCCAATCCTCAATAAAAAAATATATAAAAGTGTTTACATGAATAAATTACATGCCTTATATGATCCATCTATTACTCAAAATGATGTAGGTAGTCAAAATTAGTCTCAAAATATCATGGAATGTCTCAATTATTCCTCAAAATCATGTATAATATATCTCAATCTGCTCAATTTGACCCATTGGAATTATATAATATGTCTCAAAATTTGAAATTACTTGTTCGACATGGCCTAAATCTAGAAAATAAGCCCTTTGTGTGCCCCTTTTTGATATGAGGGATAAATCTTGTGAATCACTCATATCAAAATAAAGAGTTATGAACATCATGTGTTATATATAAAAATCATAATAATGTATAATCATGATAATTTATGTACTCATTAAAAAAAAACTTTAAAAACATGTATAAAAAATTATATCCAAGGAAAGGGTAGTCATTTTTAGGCACACATAAAATATAGTCACAATAATTTGTTTGAACAAAGTTGTTGTATTTATCCACATATTTAAATAAATCACATAGTAGTTTGAATCATATTAGATGCATGATATAAATCATGGAAACATCAAGTAGAAATAAATAGACCATAATAGAAAAGTGCATGATATAAATCATAACACTAAGCAAATTATAATTTTTATTTTGTTCCATAGAAAAAGTATGTAAACACACACACACAAACATAAAATATCATAGTGAATAATCAATAAGTACACACTTCATGGTTAAGAAGGTAATAAGAATAAAATATATGACTTAACTCTAACATGGCGTGAATAAGGAATAAACATGACATGTACTATATGATACTTGTTGACCAAATTTGACTTATGGTCAAATTTGGGTCAATCACTGCTATTTTGATCTTTTTAAGAAGGTTTCATGTGTCCTATGGGGTCTCTTATTGTCCTATATGTCTCACTTATCCTTCCCTTAGTCCTTGTTGATGCTCATCCTCCTTGTACCAGGCTAGTCAACTAAAGTCAATCTTGGTCAAACCTAGTCAAAGTTCCAAATTGTGTTTAATATGTCCTAATATGGTATTGTATATGTTTCAAGGTCTCTTCAAGTCATAAAGTGGTCACTTGCTAGGTTTCATGTGTAAAAGGGGTCATTTAGTCACATTTTTAGCCTATTAAATGACTTGTACAGATAGAGGAGTTGGAAAATTTATCACAAAGGTGAATCTTAACATGGAATAGGCTAGGATCAGTCATAAAGTGGTTAGTTTTAGTTAAAGAATCAGTTATATGTAGAAAGGGGGAGTTTCTCCTTATATTTAGGCACTTAAACAGAATGGATGATCTCACTTTTAGCTAAAAACGTGGGTAGGATGCCTCTTTACCTTCCTAAACTCTTTCAAACACTTTATTTTCAAGGAAGATGTCAAAAAAGTTTAGTCTTGCTCATGTTTCCTCCAATTTCTCTTTACAAACCTAAGAAGGTCAAATTCAAATACTTGGCGTGGGCTGTACAGTTAGAGTTGGGAATAATGGTCTTAGGGTTGGATATTAATTTGAGTGTAATTAAAATCCATATCAATAACTTTCAATTTTTTTTTCCTCCTTTATGAACAATTGCTAACACTCTATGCAACTTTTTATGCAGTTGCAACCATGAGGGGATCACTATTTGCACTTGTTTCAAATTTTCTTGATTTGGTTTGATGGTTTTATTTGTTTCATGTTTTTCTCCATTATTTAAAATAAATTTACATGTTTATATTTCTAATATAAATCTAAAGTGCCTAATAAATCCTTTTCTAGGCTTGTGTATGCTTGCAGGGCAGTCCTTTCACACTTACATTCATCTCAGGTGCCTTGAATGGAGGTTGTACACATTGAAAGAGAGTGTTTTGAGTTAATTTAAAAATATTATTGATTATTTTATCCAAATTGAATTTGAAGTGTTTGGAGAACCTTACCCTTGCAAATTCATGCTCTTTCATGTTTTTATCTGCATATATAGCTCAAGACACCCACTTACAGTACTGATGACATCATGTTGATGCTTAGAGGAATATAATTGTGCAAAAATTTATTATCATGGTTTAATATGCATCAATACACCTAATAAAACATCTCTTAGGCTTATTTTAGTGGTGTATCACCCTCATTGCCTTACATACAGTCAAATGCATATCTTCAGGTGTCATTTACAGAGCTACATGGGTTTGTATAGAGGTATTATATAGGGTTGAGCCTTCATGAGTTTTATGAGGTAATTTTATATCCTATATAGCATGATTAATACACTTAAGAGCCAATCATGGTGTTGGGAAGACTTTACTAATCAAGGAGACTGATACAGGGACCTTTTCCCTAAATAGACAAAATAGAGAGCTTGCATCTTTTGTGTTTTGGTTTAAGAATCCAAGAATGTGTTTGGGGAAAGATAATTGTGAGTGTTGGAGAGTCTCACCAAGATTATATCCATTTTTAAGATAAATATAATGAAACACTTGAGAAGTATGGTGTTTGAACAACTAAAAACCATGCTCAAACATACTAAAAGACCTCAATAAGTTCTATAGGTCTAAGATCAAAAGTAGATTCTTTCAACTAAAATTTCAATTTAGGTATATTTTACATGAGGGAGTGATTAAAAATGACCCAATTGATACTCAGGATCCAATATTTCAAATATAAGATGGAATTTGATGTTTTGACACCTAAGCACTCTCCTTTATCCGTACACAAGCATGTGAAAGGATACCTATAGGCAAAAAGGACTAAAACTAGGAAATAAGTGTGATCAAGTTTCAAGAAAGAATATCAAAAGAATAGGAATGATTTATGTTTAATGAGAAAATAAATACCTTTAATTTCATAACAAACACAATGACCAGGTCCATATGAAGCCATGATCACCTACACATAAGGCATGCACAAGCACAATCAAGTATTAAATAGGAGTTGATAAATTTAAGGCTAAGAAGGTGAATAGGTGGATTAAAATATTGGCCTAAAATTTATATAAGTTAAAAGAAAATAATAAAAAATATTCTCCATGTCCTAAGGTTGTTGACCCCAAATTAGCCACTTACAGGCCTGTATGGACTAAGACAAGAAATAGATTGAGACATGGGTTTTGAAGAGGTTTTAAGTCACTTTCAAGTTAATTAAGGGGTAAAATCAAGGAATAATGGATTATAAGTCTTAAATAAGGTTTAAAAACATCATTTAATACCTATTTCCATGCCTATAATCACCTACAAACACAAATAGGGGTGTCTCTCAAGGGGAAAAAAAATCATGTTGGACATATAGGCAGTAGGTTGGAAACAAGGTTTCTTGGTACCAAACGAGACTATGTTGATGTATTATTAATTTTAAAAAGTTAATATTGATATAAATATATCATAATTTTTTTTCAAACACTTTTATAACCTTGATTTGTAGTAAACAACCTCCAAACATAGTCAAAAGTACCCTTGTCTCAATCAATGTTTTGTAGATAGTCTTATGTTACAAGAGCACAGTGATGGTTCAAGAGGTAAAATTTTTGGAGATATAATTTTGAGGAATAATATATGGATTTAAACCTATATTATTCTTCTACATGAGAATAAGGCATGGAAATAACCTCCATTTTCCACAAAACATAGTCTCATACCCTGCCTACCCTAACAATCACCTCCTCAAAAGTATGCCTCAAGTTATTTGAGAGTTGGAAGGGAAAATTTAGGAGTTAAGAATGAAAATTTGTAAAGGGTTTGATAATGGCCTAATATATCCTCTAATAAATTCAAAAATCTTTAATGAATAGGGATAATAATCTCTATTTTATCTCATAGGAGGGGTAGTTTTCCCATGCACAAGACTGGTAGTTTTGAGGAAAAGTGATTATTAGGTGAAAAAAATGAAAGGAGAGATAAAATTATGGTTTTAAAATATTTTTGACATCCATGGAAACATAATAAACATTGCTATAAAATTTATAGGATAAGCAGGGTAGTCTAGATAAAGAGGTTTGCAAGCAGGGTAGCTAAGCATGGTATGCGCCTAAGCCCTCATGAGGGATCATTTTAAATTTTAACCTTTAAAAATAATTGGAATGTTTTTTAAAATATTCATGGAGGTTTAAATGATATTTATGAGCTATCTAAAATTTTTATAAGGATAACAAAGAGTTTTCAAACATCAAGTTACAGGCAGACCTACTAGCAAGGTCTAGGCCTAATGCCAAATAGGGGTCAGGTTTCATATTAAGCTCTTGATAAGCTAATAAAATGATTTGAGGATGTTTTTAGGGAATATAAAAAAGTTTTTAAACCTTCAGTTTTTAGGATATCCACTAGTAAACAATTTTTTTAGCCTAGAGTGTGCTTAGACCCTACAAGAATGCAAAAAAGGAGCTTGGATGCCAACTTCAAATGCTTGAATCTTCTATAGTGGTTTTCATGGGACCTTGAGGTGATTGGAAAAGTTAGGGAGGGTCCCTAAGAATCCCTAAGTGTAATTTTTAAAGGATTACAATGTTTTTTCTTTATGAACAAATGTTAAGAGTCCAAACCACTCAAAAACCCTCCTTGAGGACCCAATGGAAAAGATGAGGCAAATTAAGCATGATATTCAAATGGAAATTCCATGAAAATTTGGGAAAATATATTCTAATCTCTCAGGAATCCTACAATTCAAATTTTTTGAACAGACCTATATGGAATAGGTTAGAATATGGATCTTTTTGACCTTTTTGTGTGTTTTATAGGCATGAAGAACTTTCAAAAGACCAAATCACTTTTGGGAGAAAGTTTAGGACTTGTCCTAAGTATTCATGGTCATTTAATTATCCATATAAACTAATAGTACTACCTTATATCTCTTTCATTTTAGCTAGTCTAGTGGGAATATACTGAATACTTATGGAAAAGTGTTGAAAATCAACTTGGAAAGAATTTTAAGGATAATTTCTTGAAATTAATGATATGGAAACCCTTGACAGATGTAATACCTTCTTGTGCATGGATCTTACTAAATAATTGATAGGTTTTATGTGCCAAGTGTGAGAGGTGCATGGAGAGAGCTCATTTTGGGATTGTCATGGATGATGGTGCATATCCAAAAGAATAAAAGTCATCAAAGGATAAGATAATGCATGTGAGGGATTATTAGTAACCTCTCCTAATTAGACACATCATCAGACTTGATCATTTATAGTGATAACATAGTTTTGGAAGGCAAATCATGAGGGAAAATTTTATATGTAATGAAAGGAGTTTCTTGACCACTTTATAGGGTTTGGATGATTTGAGATGCCACTTGTGGCTCTTATAATTTCATGTATCACACCATCTCTCTCTTACATGCACAAATAACTAATCTCTTCAATTATGATAAGTGTCTCTATGGCTCTTGGACTCCCCTTCTCTCTCTCTTCTCACATCTTCTATAAATTGAGCCTTTTGGCTATTTTATGGATCTAACCATAGCTGGTATGGTGAATAATTACTAAAATGGCATTACACTTTATCTTTAGACATTGAATACAAGTCTAGTTTTGAGTCTTGAACATTTTTGTCTAAGTGTGTGAGTGATTAATAGTGGAGCCAAGTGATAGTATCATCCTTACTCCCTTGATCCTTCATGTTTAAGTAAGAGTTATGATTTTACTAGGTCATGTGAAGTGTATTTATTTTACTGGGATCTTCTTCAAGTAATAAATTGTCTCTATGGTGTGTAATTTTCCCCTAGACTAGTTATCTTGTTAATTTTTCCATGTATGCTACCTTCACATTGAAGTAATTATGTTAGAATCCTTCAATGCCTAGAATTAGTCTTGGAAAGATTTGTTTCTTATTAGGAGTTTGATAGTATATGAAATATGTCTTGGTGGATCACCTCTTTAGTGTATTTTTCATTTTATGAAAAACTTCTAACTCTTTTCATAAACAAGCATTAGATTAGGTTATAGGCATTTAAAGAAGAATCTAGGGAGCTAGCCCTCATAAACTAGAGATTTATCTCTCTTATAGGTTCCCCACAACTTGAAAGATGATTAAATGTTGCATAAGATTGTAGGAGTTGGATAGAGTGTCATAGCGTGCATAATTTGATTCTACTAGTTATAGCATACCCGATGGGATAACTGGTGCTAATTATTTCCATGTCAAGGTGAATGCTAGTCTTGATAAGCCCAAGGTTGTAGAAGTGTTTTTAATCCAACATTTGGCAACTCCAAAATGTTATAATTTTTGTTTTTAGATCAATTTCTTCACATTATACTTCATGGTCTTCACTAGATCATATTCTAGTAGAGCATTCAATCAAGTCCCTCTATCTGAAACTCCTCTTGAGGAATAACATCTTGAACCATTCTTAATATTTAGATATCTTGAACAAGAAGGATTTTAATAAGAAGAATAATATGTTGAGGATATATAAGATCAAGAGGAGGAAGAAGATATGGCTAGGAAACATGCTTTCCCAGCCTTCAACACCCAAAATCCAATTAATCTTGTTGCATATGATCCTATTCCTCCCAATACTACCAAAAGTCTCCCTAGATTTAATGCAGATGGACCTATTACTCCATATGAGTACATTAGGGATATTTAAAATTATTGAAACTTCCACAATATCACTCAAGCTAACATAGATATTAGACTACTTGCCATGTCTCTAAAGGGTAAGGCACTTGACTAGTATAGGACACTAGAAGGTGGTTGCATTACTAATTAGGATGACTTTGGAGAATTTTTGGTGAATAGGTTTGAGAATAAGAGTGGCCACACTTCACTAATCCATCAGTTAAATGTGATAAGAAGGGGTCCTAATGAATTTATGGGGGATTTCAATGAAAGGTTTCAAAGGACATGGTATATATTGCCACCTATCATGAGGCCTCCTCTACTCTTTATACTACCCACTTATCTCAAGGCTATTGGCACTAATATGGAAGAAATTTTGCAACAAATGGGAGGATTCACTCTACCAAATGCATATGAGATATCTATTGAAGATGAGAATAGTTTTATACAAGTTGGGAAATTACCCTTAAGAGTTCATATGCCTTTGCTATCTCATAGTTTAGTTGAAACCCCAAGTGTATCACAAGTTCCCAATTCCAATTCCAAGTCTATAACCACTCCCAAGAAGGTGGAAAGTGCTATAGACAAAGATGAAATGATTTGTTCATTACAAGCTCAACTCAAATAAGCTCAATTACATGCAAGTGCTCCACCCAATCCCTAATATTATATTTCACAAACTTATATGCCTCCACCCCAATAAAATTACCAAGGAAGAGGACAAGGTCAACAAGGTTTCAATAGGTAGACTAATGTCTAGAATCCTAAATCCATTCCATCCACAAGGGTTATTGTTCCAATCCATACTAACTTAGTTCAAGGATACGAAAATTTGGATCATTAAGGAAAATCTCAAGGTTAGCTTATGTATGATGGTGGAGAAGGTTGTCAAGCCTTGGTGGCACAAGAAGGAGCTACTTCTCACCTTACATTAGAAGAAGAAAATCTCATGCAAAGGGATACTCATGGAGAGCCTACCAGCCAAAGTACTAGTTTTATGAACTTTCAAGAGGAGGATAACTATATGTTGAATGAAAATACAGTTATATCCAACACAAGAGCCAAAAAAAGAGATTTAGGAGATGTTCTAGAAGCACATGTGACTCCAAGTAATGCCTCCCCAAGGCCACAAAGTGTGAATCCTAATGTAGTACCCTCTACTAGTCACACTCCTCATCAAAGTTAGAATGTCGGTAAGGTTGTCAAGCCTGTAATACATCAAGTTCAAGCTTCTTCACTACCTTCAAGGATGAAAGAGAAGGTGAATACTTCCACTCTAAACATTATTTATTATTTGAAGAATACCAAGATAAGCATATCTCTTTGGGAAGTCTTGCATATGCCTGGTTAAAAGGAACTCCTACAAGAACAACTTTAAAACATCCATGTAGACCCTCAAGCTCCAAAACAAAATGGTGTAGCCATTACCAATACACCAAATTATGTCTTAAAACCCTCCACCAAATCTGAAAAGCCTCCAAATTTCTACCTCACACTCATTATGGGAGACAAATTGGTTCATAATTGCATTGTGGATAGCGGAGCTAGTAACATGGTTATGCCTAAGGTAGTTACAGATAAGTTGGGATTAAAGTATGAACCACATAACAAAGGTGTGTTGTAGCTTGATGAAACTCCAACCAAGATAGTGAGATTAGTTATAGGATTTAAAGTCTTTCTACATGATTTTCCAAGTTTCCCCATTATGCAAGACATTATGGTGGTAGACCTTATAGCTCATTTTGTTATTTTCTTGTCAAAGGACTTCATGGATAAAATAGGAGGATACCTTTCTATTGATTGGTATTTTCTATCTTTTATAACAAGATATGGAGCTAAGGTAACCATAAGAACACAACCCTTGGTAAGTTTTCATATTGAACCATATGTGGATACAAATTAAAATTATAATTGTGTAATTAGTGAAGAAAAAGATGTCATGGGTGGTGAAGCATCCTGTCCCCTTGAAGGTATTTATAATATTTTCCTTGATGAGTATGGTACTGAAACATATGATTATGATCCCTGTACATTCATAGAAGAAACTGATTTGGGAGCCTACTATATGCATAAATAAAATACTTCTATACCCTCACTTACTAATGAAGATCATGAAGTTGAAGAGATATGCCTTGATTTTCCTATTCCTTCTCAATATGATCTAGTACTTGTACAAACTTGTCATGATCCCTATGTTATCTATAATCACCCCTATCAAGTTTGTACTTCACCTTGTCCATCTGTTCCTCTCTAAGTCATCCTATCACAAGATTTAAAAAAAACTTTTATTGGCTACCAAGACTATATGTTTGACATTGACACTAGATATGGTTGTGGTAAAAACATCCCTAGTGTTTATATTAAGAGTGTGAGGGTGCTTTGGAACAAGTCAAAAAGGAGTGGATGCCTATAGAGAGGGCTAATTGGTCAAATCTTACATATGAGATGCTTGATGTTTATGGCCTAATTTTGCATCTAGAGGAGAGATTGAGATATCATGAATCAATTCCATCTTGGCAGTCTCAATATACCCCACATCAACCTTTGAGTGTGTCAACTTTGCCCACACAAGATGCTAATTGAAGAATGTTACAAAATGTCCCAAGTTCTTTGTCCATTTCCTAAAGTTTACCTTCTTTGAAGTCCATCCAAAAGAGCATAAAAAATAAGGAAGACATCATGGTGGAGCATGTTAACTTACTTGGAAAATATTTTGAGGAAGAAATTTTAAGTTTTGAGGCACACCATGAAAGAAAGATTGAATTGGCCAACCAAATTTTGAGACAACCCATCATGGTAGTACAAGGTGAACTCTCTAAGCCTACTTTTCAAAATTGTATTAAAGATGCCAACTCCAAGGAAATTCCAAGTTTCCTAAACAAATCATTCACTCCTCCATTATCATCTTAGACCCATGAGAACATTTTTGATCCTACTTTCCCAAGATGGAAAGAAGTGGTTGTAGCTTGTGAAGAAAAGAACAAATCATGCTTAGGTGGAGAAGTTATTAAGTAAGAGAAAATTGAAACCATTAAAATCCCTCATACCCATACTCAAGAAGCTATTGAAACCATATTTCCATCCCCCATAACTAATCAAGGTTGCCCTTCTAATGATGAGAATTGCATTGCTACTTGGGAATTTTCCTTGGCTAAACTTCATGTTTTTGAGATGCCTAATATTGGCATCACTATAATGGAGGAAGAAATAGATATTTCAAATTGGCTAAATGATGATAAGGAGTTCACTCTTTGTGAAAATGATGTTTATTGTGTTGAAAAGGATGCCTTGAAAGGATTTCTCTTGAATTTCAAAGAAGAAGAGGGAGAGGCTTTTCTTATTGTTCCTTTCCATGATGTTGACCAGTCAAAGGGTGATGAATTGTGGTAGAAATTTGAGGACATATGAAATGAATTTTAAGCCCTCAAAGATCCTATAAGACCTTTGGAACTAAATAAAAGCCATAACAAGTAAGAGGTTGTGTCTCAAAAGGAAGACATGTGATAGAGCTACATGCAAATGTTTTAAGATTATGAAGAATGTGAGGAGACTAAAATCCTAATGAAATAAGTCAAATATGTTGGAGAGTAGGAATATATTGAAGATTATCATCATCAAGAGAGTATAGCTCATGAAGGAGTAATATATGATGATCTTGAGCCTTTTGAGGATGATTCAAAAGTTAATCCTAGAGCCACCTATGAAGCTAATCCTATCAACATCAAGGAAATGTGTGAGAAAGAAACACTTCAAAATTATTATGATACAATTATTCTTGAATATTTTGAAGAGGCTGTAATAAGTGAGAATAATGATGAGATCCTTCAAGAAAACATAAACTTACAACAAGTTGTCCCATGCATGGATATGCAAATCTATCATGAGGAGATAAAAAGACAATATTATGAAGCATGTTTCTAGGTTCAAGAGGACCGTATCTATTTTGGAGACCTATTTGAGATGACTTCATCAAATGACATGTCAAGTCAAGGATCAAAAAAGAAAACATGAGTCATCTAACACCACATCAAAAAAGAAGCATGCTTGGCATCCTCATTCATCTACTGAGGAAGGAGATTAAAGGTACATCCCTTTAGATCTAGGAAAGGAGGTATGATCAAGTTGAATTTACATATTTTATTTGATTTTAGTTGTGCCTTGTGTTCCCTAAGTGATTTGTAGCACAAGTTTGTCTTTATTTTGTTGTTTACTTTGTCCTTTTGTGTGTTGTTTCTTTCCTTTATGTGTTTTGAGGTAAACCATCTATTTTTTTATCTGATTTAAGGTATAGTTCTATTGTTCTCAAGTTAATTCTAACTCCTTTTCCAAATGGATAAGATAAGGCTACTAATCCTTAACACAGGCAAGCATGTTACCCCTAGGAGTTACCAAGAATGTTGATCAAATTTGACTTCTGGTCAAATTTAGGTCAACCCCTAATATTTTAAATTTTTGAAGAAGGTTTAATGTGTCTTATGGGGTCTCTTATTGTCCTATATGTCTCACTCATCCTTCCCCTAGTCCTTGTTTAAGTTCATCCTCCTTGGACTAGGCTAGTCAACCAAAGTCAATCTTGGTCAAACCTAGTCAAACTTATTCAAAGTGCCAAATTATGTTGAATATGTCCTAATATGGTATTTTATATGTTTCAAGGTCTCTTCAAGTCATAATTTTGTCACTTTATAGGTTTCGTGTGCAAAAGGGGTCATTTGACATTTTTAGCCTATTAAATGACTTGTACAGATAGTGGAGTTAGAAACTTTGTGACAAAGGTGAATCTAAACATGGAAGAGGTTAGGATCAGTCAAAAAGTGGTTAGTGTTAGTTAAATATTTAGTTATATGTAGAAAGGGGGAGTTTCTCCTTAATTTTAGGCCCTTTTGGTCACTTATACAGAATGGATGATCTCACTTATAGCTAAAAACATGGGTAGGATGCCTCTTCACCTTCCTAAAATCTTTTCCATGCTTGGTTTTCAAGGAGGATGTCAAAAAAGTTTAGTTTTGCTCTTGTTTCCTCCATTTTCTCTTTGCAAGCCAAAGAAGGTCAAATTAAAATAATTGGTGTGGGTTTTATAGTTGGAGTTGGGAATAATGTTCATGGGAGTGGATAATAATATAAGTTTACTTCAAATCCATAGAAAAAACTTTCAATTTTGTGTCTCACTTTTTATGCATTTGTAACCATGAGGGGTCATTATTTGCACTTTTTTAAGATTTTATTGCTTTAGTTTGATGGTTTTGTTTGTTTTAGGTGTTACTCCATGATTTTTAATACATTTCCATGCTTCTCTTGGTTTTGAAAATCTTAAGTGCCTAAGAAATCCTTTTATAGGCTTGTGTATGCTTGTAAACTAGTCCTTTCACACTTATAGTCATCTTAGGTACCTTGAATGGAGGTTGTACACATTGAAGAGAGTGTTTTGCATTGATTTAAAAAATTTATTGATGATTTTATCCAAAGTAAAGGTTGAAAATTGAATTTGAAGTGTTTTGAGAACCTTACCCTTGCAAATTCATGATCTTTCATGTTTTTATCTACATATACAACTCAAAACATGCACTTATAATCCTGATGATGTCATGTTGATGATTATAGGAATATCCTTGTGCCAAAATTTCTTATCATGGTTTAATATCCATCAATACACCTAAGAAAACTTATCCTATGATTTTTTTAGTAGTATATCACCCTCATTGCCTCACATACAGTCAAATGCATATCTTTAGGTGTCATTTATAGAGCGACAAGTGTTTATCCAGAGATATTCTATAGGTTTGAGACCTCATGAGGTTTATGAGGTAATTTTATGGCCTATAAAATATTATTAAGACCCTTAAAATCCAAACATGGTGTTGTGAATACTTTACTAAGCAAGGATACTAATACAGGGACCTTTTCCCTAAATAGACAAAATAGAGAGCTTGCATCTTTTATGTTTTGGTTTAAGAATCCAAGAGTGTGTTTGGGGAAGGTGAATTGTGAGTTTTTGAGAGTATCACAAAGAGTATAGAAATTATTAATATAAATATAATTAAACACTTGATAAGTATGGTTTTTTAACAACTCAAAACCATGCTCAAATATATTGAAAGACCTCAATAAGTTCTACAAGTCTGAGATCAAAAGTAGCTTATTTTAACTAAAATTGAAAGTTAGGTATATTTTCCATAAGGGAGTGATTAAAAATGATCCAATTTATACTCATGATCCAAAATTTAATATATAAGATGGAATTTGATGTTTTGACCCCTAAGCACTCTCCTCTATTCGTACATAGGCTTGAGAAAGGACACCTACAAGTAAAAAGGACTAAAACTAGGAAGCAAGTGTGATCAAGTTACAAGAAAGAAGATAATAAGCCTAGGAGTGAATTATGTTTAATGACCAAAAAAATACCTCAAATTCCATAACAAACACCATGACCAAGTCCATATGAAGCCATGTTCATCTACAAGTAGGGCATACACAAGGACAATTAGGTATTCAATAGGAGTTGATAAATTTAAGGCTAAAAAGGTTTATAGGTAGATGAAAATATTGGAATAAAAGTGATATAAGTTTAAATAAAATAATCAAACATCTTCTCCAAGTCTTAAGTTTTTTGACCCCAAATTAGCCACCTACATGCTTGTACGGATTGAGATAGGAAATCGACCAAGACATGGGTTTTGAAGAGGTTATAAGTCACTTTCAAGTTGAGAAAGGGGTAACATCAGGGCATAATTTATTATAAGGATTAAATAAGGTTTAAAAACATAATTTAATACATATTTCCATGCCTATAACCACCTAAAAACATAAACAGGGGTGTCTCTTAAGGGGAAAAAAGTCATGTTAGACATATAGGTAGTAGGTTGGAAGCAAGGTTTTTTGGTACCAAATGAGACCATGTTGATGGATTATGAATTATAAAAAGTGAATATTGATATAAATAAACACTAAAAATGTTTTAAACCACTTTTATAACCTTTATTTTTAGTAAACAACTTCCAAACACAGTCAAAAGTGCCCTTGTCTCAATTAGGGTTTTGTAGATAGTCTTATGTTGCAAGAGCACAATGATGGTTCAAGAGGTAAAATTATTGGAGAGAGATTTTATATGAATAATATATGTATTTAAACCTATATTAGTCTTATAAATTATAATAAGGAATGTAAATAACCTCCATTTTTCGCAAAACATAGTCTCATACCCTGCCTACCCTAACAGTCACCTCCTCAAAAGTATGCCTCAAGTTATTTGAGAGGTGGAAGGGAAAATGGAATATTTAAGGTATAAAAATTTGTAAAATGGTTAATAATTACCTAATAAATCCTCTCATACATTCAAAAATCTTTAATGAATAGGGTTAATACTCTCTATTTTGTCTCAAAGGAGGGGTAGTTTTCCCATGCACAAGACTGGTAGTTTTCAGGAAAAGTGATGAGTATGTGACCAAAAGGAAAGGAGATGTAAAATTATGGTTGGAAAAGTTGTATGAAATCCATGTAAACCTAATAAAACTTTATATAATTTTGGAGGATAAATAGGGTAGTCCAAACAAAGAGGTTTTCAGGTAGGGTAGTTAAACATGGTATGAACCTAAGCCCTCATGAGGGGTCATTTTCACTTTTAACCTTTGAAAAAAATTGGATTTTTTTGGAACATATTCATGGAGGTTGAAATTATATGTAGGATATATATATATATATATATATATATATATATATATATATGTATATATATATAAAGTGTATAAGGCTAAGAAATATTTTTTAACCATTAAGTTGTAGGCAGACTTATTGGCAAGGTTTAGGCATAATGCTAAACAGGGGCCAGGTTTCACCTTAAGCTCTTGATAAGTTATTAAAATTATTGGAGGATGTTTTTAGGGAATAAAAAAAAAATTTAAACCTTTTTTTTTAGGATATCCACCAAGAAACCATTTTTTTTGCCTAGAATTTGTTTAGACCCTACCAACATGCAAAAAAGGAGCTTGGATGCCAACTTCAAATGCTTGGATCTCCCATAGTGATTTTCATGGGACCTTGAGGTGATTTGAAAAGTTAGGTAGGGTCCCTAAGAAACCATCAATGTAATTTTTAAAGGATTTAAATGTTTTTTCTTTATGAATGAATGTTAAGAGTCCAAACCACTCAAAAACCCTTAAAAACCCTCCTCGAGGATCAAATGGAAACGATGAGGAAAATTAAGCATGAGAATGAAATGTAAATGCCATGAAAATTTGGGAAATTATATTATAATCTTTCAAGCACCCTCCAATGCCAATTTTTTGTACATACCTATATGGAATAGGTTAGAATAGGCTATTTTAACCTTTTTATGTGTTTTGTAGGCATGGAGAACTTTCAAAAGACCAAATAAATTTTGGAATAAATTTTAGGACTTTTAATAAGTCCTCATATTCATTTAATCATCCACATAAACTCATAATCCTACCTTTTATCTCTTTCATTTCAGCCAGTCTAGTGGGCATATAGTGAATACTCATGGAATAGTGGTGAAAATCAAATTGGAAAGCCTTTTAAGGATAATTTATTGAAACTAATGATATGGAAACCATTGGAGAATTTCATCCCTTTTTTTTCATGGATCATACTAAATAATTTAAAGGTTTTATGTGCCAAGTGTGAGAGGTGCATGGAGAGAGTTCATTTTGGGACTATCATGGATGATGGTACGTGGATAGAAGAATAAGAGTGATAAAAGGATAATATAATGCATGTGAGAGATTTTTAGTAACCCCTCCCACATAGACCCATCATCAGACCTGATTTTTTATAGTGATAAGGTAATTTTGGAAGGCAAATCATGATGGGTTTTTTTCTATGCAAGGAAAGGAGTTTCTTGACCACTTTACAGGGTTTGGATGATTTGAGATGACACTTGTAGCTCCTTTCATTTCATGGATCATACCATATCTCTCTTACATACACAAATAACTAATCTTTTCAATTGTGACAAGTGTCTATGTGGCTCTTGGACTCCCCTTCTTTCTCTCTCTTCTCACATCTTCTATAAATTGAGCCTTTTGGCTATTGTATGGATCTAACCACAGCTGGTATGGTGAAGCCTTACTATAATAACATTACACTTTATCTTTTAACATTAAATAAAAGTATAATTCTAAAGTATGAGCATTTTTTCTAAGTGTGTGAGTTATGAGTAGTGGAGCCAAGTGATACTATCATACTTACTCCCTTGATCCTTCATGTTTAAGCAAGAGTTATGATTTTAATAGGTCATGTGAAGTGTATTGATTATAATAGACTCTTATTCAAGCAAGATATTGTCTCTATGGTGTGCAATTTTCCTGTAGATAAGTTATTTTATTGATTTGTTCATGTATGCTACCTTCACATTGAAGCAATTATGTTAGAATCCTTTAATGCCTAGAATTGGTCTTGGAAAGCTTTGTTACTTAGTAGGAGTTTGATAGTATATGGGATATGTCTTGGTGGATCACCTCTTTAATTTAGTTTCCATTTTATGCAAAAAATTTAACTCTTTTCATGAACAAGCATTAGATTAAGTGATATGTATTTAAAGAAGAATATAGGGAGCTATCCCTCTTAAAATAGAGATTCAGCTCTCTTATAAGTTCCCCACAACTTGAGAGATGATTAAATTTTTCATCAAATTTTAGGAGTTGAATAGAGAGTCCTAGGGTGCACAATTTGATGCCAACAATACTATAACACAACTAACACAAAACATGATAAGAATACTAGAGGTACAATCACTAAGAGGGGGGGGGT
Organism: Torreya grandis; assembly: GCA_037957365.1. Taxonomy (NCBI): domain Eukaryota; kingdom Viridiplantae; phylum Streptophyta; class Pinopsida; order Cupressales; family Taxaceae; genus Torreya; species Torreya grandis. The sequence goes on from JARHVA010000097.1 coordinate 4,251,192, forward strand.
GAATCAGTGAGCCCAAATTATCCAACTTCAATTTTGATCTTTAAAAATACTTAAGTAGTTACCATAAGCATTCATGAAGCATACATATCATTCATATAAATAATAAATAGAGATAATGAAAGATCATTCACATAACACAAGACATACATAGGAAACCCTCTTAGGTAATAAAACCTACTAGAACCTACAATTGGACTACTATCCTATAATAACAAGATCCAATTTAGACCATCTATAAATGATCAAGGAACTACAATCCCTATTTAGTGAGACTCCGATCCCACAAGGTGTTACCACACCTATCTAGCTAAGCTATAACAATAAACAAACCTTTAAACAATGTCACCTTGCAATGAGGCTACAACCACCTTAGATGCTAATATATCATAATAATACCTATGAAAAAATCCACCTCTGAACTAATGTCTAGAACACCTGATGATGGACCTTTGCTTATCACTCTTCTCCTTCACTCACACTCAATCTACAAGAGCACTATTTTACTAACAAAATTATGACCAATAGGTCATATAAACATCCTCAATATATTTTTCTCTTCAACACATCCTCAAGGAAATCTACCCATCCTTTACTCCATAAAACACACACACAAGCCTCTCTCCAATCACTCCTTAGTCTCTCACAAATTCTAAAACCCATCATCTTTTGTTCCACTATTTATAGAGAAATCATGATAAATTGGTCAACCATTGGGCATGCCTTAGCTGTGAAGGCATCTTACACTTGAATACATGGATCAATACAATCTTCATATGTCATCCATAGCATCTATGGGTCACCCTTAAGGAACTACACATTTTAATAAGGACCTTATAGCCCTTATAGGTCTCATGTGAACCCATTCACTCCTTTATCACTCCCTCAAGCAAAATAAATAACATAGGACCACTTTCAAATACATGGGTCCACTCCTTATGTCACCTTTGACATCCTTAAATGATCATAGTCAACTTATCTCACCTTTGTGTATGATTAAACAACTCAAACACTAAACTGGTGCACACAATCACGATGAACGAACATACAGTCAACTTCTTAAACATTGTTCATACTTATTATAAGATTGATCACACCTCCAAAATCCACACAAAGAATCCTCATGGAGTCTGCAATATGTTTCAATAGATAATTCATCATGATTCATCTAAACAAAATTAATATTATCTTGATTATCCTTCTTGGGTCAATTGCATAATAAACATGAACACATAGTTAACTTATAAGATTAATGTCTTTATCTATATTCACTTTCAGATCTTCAAATCTATATATCTAGATAAAACATGGATTCCTCTACTACTTTTATTTTTATTTCATGAGAAAATTCATCTTCTATCAAAAGATATGGTCAAAATACAAAGCTCTAGTCTTTTTCTATGTTAAATTCAAGTATTTGAATAGCAATGGTCATAATTAAACTTCAAACAAAATGCTTGAATCTCATGGACTCTCAGCTTAGATTGAATATGCACCATCAATATTGTCTGATCTTTAATACATAGACTAAAAAATCTAAATGTTAAATATCAGTCATGTTGATCTCATCTCATGCAATCTCAAAACTTTGACTCAATGCACTCCATCAATCTCTACAAATCAATCAGGGCTTTAATGATCAATGCTCATTGTTTATCAAACTATATGAACACTCTCTCATTGTTGGATTCTTATCCTATACCTTTAATCATTCTTTAAACATCATGCATCTATCCTCATCTTGTTTCTTTCTAAATTCTTGGAATCAATGCGCACCATTGATTCTTGTTTGAGATTTAACACTTTCAAAAATGACTATGGGAACCCTGTCAATATGCCTAAGTAGCCATTTTTTATCCTCAATAACTTGTTCTATGCTTTGATGCAAGATCTCAAACTTGGACTAGATGATCTCCTCATATAATATAGTCTAACCATATGACACATTTCTTCTAGAACCCTCACACGTGTGATATATAACACCATTAAAGTGCCTTCTCAAAAAATTTGATCATAGAGCCTACCATGTCCAAATCTAACTGAGAGACCAACTTGGAGCATCCATAACTTTTGCCACACTTCATTGCATGAACTCAAATTTAACACAAATGATCTATGCTCAAAATTAAAAAAACCCATATGATTAGTTTCTATTGACACATTCACACATACAAGATATAACACCATCAAAATTCTCACTCGACTTTTTCTTCCATACTACAAAATTGGCTAAGTATGGGAAAAAATAGTCGAACTACCTGAGAACCCAACTTTGCATATGTGTATCTTTTGATGCACTAAATCACATGATCTAAAATTTAGTGAAAATAAACTAGGCACAAAAATTAATAAACCCATATGATCATTTTGTCTTGATACCTCCATTTATATGAATTATGACCTCATCAACATGCTTACTCAACTCTTTCTAGCCATATTGCAAGTTTGGCTAAGTATGGGAAAGCAATGAAATCTGATTGAGAAGCCAAATTTTTACCCTGATAACTTTGACCACACTTTGATGCATGAATTAAGATTTGGTACATAATAACTAGGGACTAATTTTATCACAACTATATGACCCACTCCCCTTGACTCATTCCCATGTGGCAATGGTGATGTCATCAAACTACCTACTCAAATTTTTTTCCATTGGACCCAAAGTGTCTAGATGAAAACTATGATCAACCAGATGAATTCCACTTATACACACAATCTCTTTAAGCATAGATAAAATATTAGTTATCTCTAACTATGTCAACACTGAAGATCAACCAAACCACCTTCAAGCATATAAGAACAAGCACATTATACACTTTGTCATTATCACATAGACTATCAAGGATCTTCATCCACTCAACAAGACACCTCTATGACATCATCATGAAAACTCTCCAAATATATCCCCATTTTTCATTGATTTCAACACCCATCAATATATTAATATACAACACACCTTCTCTCTCTTCAAATCACTCCTACAATAGGAACTTTCTCCCCAACAAGAACTTTTTCTCCCTTCGACACAATGACAAAGTGGGCACACACTGATCTTGAGGTCTTGAAAAGACTATAAAATAGGAAAGGACCATCTTATAAATATGACACAAACTCCACCTTATCTTGAGCTGACCTCTTCTTATCTTGATAACTTCCTCTTGCTCCAAGCCAACATTCTCTTCAATCAAGCACTGCAACCAATGAAGAAAGAACACACAAAAAAATTGAAATATGATATAACTCATCAAGAAACATATGAGAGATACTCCCCTTAAGATTTATGATAAATTACACCACTTGAGAATATTTAGATCTCCACACACCATGAAGAACCACCACACAGACTTACCAACCTTCTTTCTCAAGACACTTCATGACCACTAATTCTACATCTGCAATATGAGTTCTTTATAAACCTCTAGATCAAGCTTATGAAATTATTGATCCCCCTTAATAATACTAATTATATTGATTCATATATAAATAAATAACAACCAATCTCTATCTTAGATACTCAAAAATATCTTTTGATAATGGTTTGGTCATAATATCTATAGTTTGCTCTTTTATAGGCACATGATCCAACTTGACACATTGATTAATCACTTGTTCTCTCAAGAAATGATATCTAATAGGAATGTGTTTAATTTTTGAGTGCATAATAGGTTTATTTGAGATATAATTTCACTAGTATTTTCATAATATGTAAGACAATGTCCATTTTATCTTACCTTGTAATCCTCCAAAGTTTGTTTCATCCACATGACTTGTGTGTAACAAGAGGAAACTATTATATACTTAGTTTTTGTAGTTGATAAAGACACTAAGGCTTGATTATTGATTATACAAGATACCAAACATTCTCCCGTGAAGAAGATCCCACCACTATTTTTCCTCCTATCATTCACACATCCTTCCCAATCAACATCCATATATGATTTAAAAGAGAATTTTATACTCCGAGGATACCATAAACCATAATATATGGTGCCTTTGAGATATCTTAAGATCCCTTTGAGTGATTTTAAGTGAGATTCTCTAGGATCATCTTGAAATATTTCTACAAGACCTACTTCTTACATGATGTTAAGCTTAGATGTAGTAGAGTATAAAAGACTTTTAATCATGGATCTATACAAAGTTTTATCAACTTTTGGTGAGTCATCTAGTTTACCTAACTTGCATCTTATGATCACTGGAGTACCCACAAGATTAAAATCCATCATGTCAAACTTCCTTAGCATATCCTTGATGTATTTATCTTGAGAAATAAAAATCCCTACATTAAGTTGATTGATCTATAAACCTAATAAGTAAGATAATTCTCCCAACATTGACATTTCAAACTCAGTCTTCATAGTATTTATAAATTCTATACTCAATATATCATTGTTGGATCCAAAAATTATTTCATAAACATATAAAAAAATATAAATTGATGATTACCTTCTATCTTAATGTATAAATTACTATAAGCTATCCCTCTTTTAAAACCTTGACTCAGAATGTACTTATCTAGCTTGTCATACCACACTCTAGGAGTTTGTTTAAGACCATACAGAGCCTTCTTTAATTTACACATAAAATATTGATTAATTGACATAAATTATCATTTAGGTAACTCAATGTAGACTTCTTCTTCTAAATTTACATTCAAGAATGTAGATTTCACATCCATTTGATATACCTTAAAACCTTTGAAACATGCATATGCCAAAAAGAGTCTAATTGCTTCCATCCTTTCCATAGGAGTAAAAGTCTCATCAAAATCTATTCCTTCAACTTGAGAATATCCTTTACACACTAGTATAGACTTGTTTCTTGTGACTTCTCCTTACTCATTCATATTGTTTTTCAAAACCTATTTGGTACCTATCACATTTTTATCTTTTGGTCTAGGAACTAAGTTCCATGTTTCATTCATTTATATTTTATTAATTTCTTCATCCATTGCATCATTCCAAATTTCATCTTTGATAGCTTCCATAAAAAATTTAGGTTCAATCATGGATAATAGATATGAATCTTATTGATTTTGATTGATCAACATTCTCCTTCTAGTCTACAACCTTGCACCAACATTTTCAATAATCTGAGAGATTGGATTATCTTTTTGATTTCTTCTATATGGAGATTTATTATCTTGTATTTCTTCCTCCTCTTCATATTCATCATCTATTTAAATAGATAAATTATCATTGTTTGAAATAGCATTCTAAGTTGAGTCATTTACCTATAATTTTGGCTTCTTGACTCTACTTGACCCATTTACTCTTACATTTGAAATTTCAATGATCTTGTGAAGTCTCTTGTTGAATCATCTATAGGCAATAATGATATAATAATATAATAAGAAGATACCCTCATCACATCTTGAATCAACTTATCCAAGATTATCTTCATCTCTTTTGATAAAGCACCTACTCCTAAACACTCTAAAATGTTTAACATTAGCCACTCTATTATTCCATAACTCACAAGGTGTCTTATTACAATTTACTCTGATTTGACATTTTTTTAGGATGTACATAGAATTATTGGATACCTCTTCCCAATATCCATATGATAATTTTGCATCTTGAAGCATTGTTCTACTCATCTCAACCATTGTCCTATTCTTCCTTTCAACCACACCATTCTATTGTGTTGTTCTAGCATCAAAGTATTGTCTTCTTATTCCATGTTCATCACATAAATCATCAAACTTATGAAACCAAAAATCACCTTCTCTGTTTGATCTCACACACTTGATCTTTGACCTTTTATCATTTTCCATAAGAGCTTTAAATGCCACAAATTTTTCAAAATCTTCTTATTTTTTTTTAATAAATAATATCCAAGTCATTCTAGTAAAATCATCAATAAGAAGCATGAAGTAACTATTACCTTGCATACTTTGAGTTCTCATAGGTCCACATAGATCATTGTGGATCAACTCTAATGGATATATAGTGGATGATTCTCTATTATTGTATATTTTCTTGGTTTTCTTCCCATGAAGACATGCCTTGCAAAGAGAATGAGGTATCTTAGAAATCTTGGTCATATGCCTTACCAACCCCTTTGAACTGATATTTACTATATCATCTAAATTTATATGTCTAAGCCTTCTATGCCAAAATTAGCTTTCTTCCAAATGACTCATGAAGCACTTCTCCTTCTAGGATTCATGGAACACATACATGTTGTTATCTATTTTATGAACCTTTGTAACTAATCTATTAGATTTTGCCTTTCTTACTTCACATACATCATCATGAAAAGTTACAACATTTCCTTGCTTACACATTTGGCTTACACTTAAAATATTATTTTTGAAACCTTATACATATAAAACATTATTATTCTTTATATGACCATTGTCCAAACTCACAGTACCTTTGCCAATAATGTTATCAGATTTTTTGTCACCAAATCTCATTACACCTAGGTTGGTCTTATTTAGAGAGATAAACATGTTCTTGTCTCTTTTAATATTATTTGATCATCCAATATCTATGAATCATCTCTTATTCTCATCTTCTTGAGTATGTAAGGCTTCTTGAACAAACAACGACTCTTCCTTTGGTGGTTTGCTTGAATTTTTCTTTTTTTTCTTTTTTAGACTTGGTCTCCTTGAACCATTTAATGGTGTCAATGACTTGTATATCCTTTTTATAAAATTATCTTCTATATTTTTAGCTATATGACCTTTTTAGTTATAATTTTAACATTTGGGATCCCTTTTGATCTCTGGAGAGATCAATTCCTATAACTTTGACCGAATTGATTATAGGAGAAGCAATACCCATTGAAGACATTGTTCATGTTTGATCCTATTTTATCTTGATCATTACTACTCAATGTATTTTTAATCTTTATTATTTTGGTGGAGATTAAATCACTATTATCCTTAGATAAGATCACATCTAAGTAAGTCAAGACTTTATTTTCACACTGTTCCATCCTTTCATTGAGACCTTTATTCACCATGAACTATAGATTATTTTTTTTTGCCTCTGGATTTTACACTTATGTCTTCACATTATTTATTTTTGATGAAGAAAAAATTTGATTGTTTTAAATATAAGCCATAATCTCATTGTTTAGCATTGTACCTTTGATCACCTTCAAGTGGTTAAACTTTGCATGAAGAACTTGTTCTGATACCAATTATTAGAGGTATAATCATTAAGAGGGGGGTGAATCAGTGAGCCAAAATAATCCAACTTCAATTATAATATTTAAAAATAATTACATAGTTACCAAAATCATTCATGAAGCATACATATCGTTCATAGCAATAAGAAAGAGAGATAATGCAAGATTATTCACATAACACAAGACATACGTGAGAAACCCTCTTGGGGAATAAAGCCCATTGGAACCTACAATTGGAATACTATCCTAAATAAAAAGATCCAATTTAAACTATCTACAAATGATCAAGTAACTACAATCCCTATTTATTGAGACTCTAATCCCACAAGGTGCTACCACACCTATCTAGTTGAGCTATAATAATAACCAATTTTTTTAAAAAGCATTAAATTTTAAGGAGTCTACAACCACATTTGATATTAAGCTTATATAACAACACCTATGAATAAATCCACCTCTAAATTTATGTTTACAACACTTGATGATGGACCTCTACTTATCACTCTTATCATTTTCTCACACTCAATCTATAAGAGCACTATTTTGCTAATAGAATTATGACCAACATGCCATAAAAATAGTCCTCAATCTATTCTACTCTTCAAAATATCCTTAGGGCACTCTACCCCTCCTTTAATCCAAAAAAAACATATTCAATCCTCTCTCCAATCTCTCTTTAGTCTCTCACACAAAGTGTAGAACCCATCATCTTTTGTTCCACTATATATAGAGTAATATTGATAAACACAACCTTGGTCAACCATTAGGCATGCCTTAACCCTTAAGGAATCTTACACATGAAGATATATCTCAATACAATCTTCATAGGTTATCCATAGCATCTATGGGTCACCCTTAAGGAACTACACCTTTTAATAAGGCCCTTGTAGCCCTTATAGGTCTCATGTGAACCCATTCACTCCTTTAGCACTACCTCAAGCAAAAATAAGAACATAGGACCACTTTCAAATACATGGGTCCAATAAATATATCCCATTGAACATATTCAAATGATCATAGTCAACTTAGCTCACTTTTGCATATGTCAAACAACTCAAACACTGACTTGGTACACACAGCCACCATGAACAAACATACAATCAATTTATTAAGCATTTTTCATACTCAATATAGATTGATCACACCTCTAAAATCCACATAGAACATTCTCATAGATTATACAACATGTTTCAATAGGTAATTCATCATGAGTCATCTAAACAACATCAATACAAGCTTGATTATCCTTCTCGAGTCATTTGCAGAACAAGTATGAACACATAGTCAATTTATAAGCTCAATATATTTGTTTGTACTCACTTCCATATTTTCAAATCTATATATATATATATATATATATATATATATATATATATATATATATATATATATATAGATACACCTTGGAATCCTCTACCACTTTGATATTTAATACATGAGTAAATTAATCTTTAATCTAAATATATGTTCAAAATATAGAGCTCTCATTTTTTCTATGTTGAATGCAAATATTTGAATAGCAACGGTCATAATTAACCTTTGAACAAAATGTTCAAATCTCATGGAATCTTAGCTCATATAAAATATGTACCATCAATCTTATCTAAGATTTAATGCATAGATCACCAAATCTAAATGTTAAAAATCAATCATGTTGACCTCATCTCATGCAATCTAGAAACTTTGACTCAATGTGTTCCATCAATCTCTATAGATTAATCAGGTCTTTAACAATCAATGCTCACCATTGATCAAACTGTATCAATGCCCACTCACCATTAGATCCTTATCCTATACCTTTTCTTAGTTTTTTAACATATTTCACATGTCCTCATATTTTTTCTTCATAACTTATTGGAATCAATGCACATCATTGATTCTTGCTCAATATTTAACACTTTCAAAAATGATTATGGGAACCATGTTAATATGCCTGAGTAGCCATTTTTGATCCTCAATAACTTATTCTAGGCTTTGATGTGGGTTATAAAACTTGAACCAGATGATCTCCTCACATAGGATAATCCATCCATATGACACACTACTCCTAGAACCCTCACACATGTGAAATATAACTCCATTAAAGTGCCTTCTCAAAAATTTGTCACAGAGCCAACCATGTCCAAATCTTCTTTGAACATACATAAATTTATTGTGTTTTAGTGTATGAACTCAAAATTAGTGCAAATTATCTATGCTCAAAATTTAACAAACATATATGATTAGTTTCTCTTGACAGCTTAACATGTTCAAGATATAATATCTTAAAAATTCTCTCTCAACTCTTTCTACCATTTTTCAAAATTGGCTAAGTGTGGGAAAACATAGTCAAACTACCTAAGAGCTAAACTTTGCATATGCATATATTTTGATGCACTACATCAAATGATCTATAAATTATTGAAAATAAATTAATCATAAAAATGAATAAACCCATATGATCTTTCTATCCATATTGCAAATTTGGCTAAGTATGGGAAAATAATGAAATCTGACCAAGAAGCCAACTTTGTACCCTCATAACTTTGACCATCCTTAGATGCATGACTTGAGATATAACACATAAAAACTAAGGACTAATGTGATAAGAACCATATGACCCACTCCCCTTGACTCATTCCCATGTGGCAATGGTGATGTCATCAAACTACCTACTTAGATTTTTTGCCACTTGACCCAAAGTATTTAGATGAAAACTATTATCAACCAGATGAATTCCACTTATACACATAATCTCTCCAATCATGGTAACATCTTAGGGACATATTGGATATGATAAAATCACCATACATAACCCTGATCATCTCTAACCATGTCAACACTGAAGATCAACCAAGCCACCTTCAAGCATACAAGAACAAGCACATTGCACACTTTGTCATTATCACATAGACTATCAAGGCTCTTCATCCACTCAATAGGACACCACCATGACATCATCATGATAACTCTCCAACAAAGACATATTAAATGTACCATTAAAATATATAACAAATAATATATAATACAAAAATGATCTATAAATGTTACAATTTTCAACATCAAATAAACATAGATTAATTAATGGTAGTCTACATAATTAGTAAATGTCATAATCTAGTATATCAAAACACAACATCCATATGAAAAATCATCCATAATATATTAACAAAATCAAGTCATGAATAAATAGTCTAAGTAGATCAATACAATAAATTTAATGACATATAAATATATAACTTGAATAATATACTAAGACTCCCATATCATTAACATGCCCCTAATTTAGAAAAGTTTCTCTTGTGTGTGATAAATGTCATTCATCTATATATCCATGTCTCATGTGAAACATGTATGTCCTACATCTAATTCATGTATATTGTGGAAATAATGTGTGTAAAATTTATATGTAACTCCCATGTATATGAAAATTGATATTAAACAATCGTGTGTACCATCAAATAATTTCATGTATGGGTTATAGTTTTATGATTTTAAATATTAGAATGTTATTAAAGTTTTTAAAATATTGATATAAAAAAACATTCAATAAAATAAAACAAGGACAAGGGGAAAATCTTATGAAATATAGGAATACAAGGGAGCTAAATAGTTAGTAACATAGATCAACTCATAATGTGCACCAAGTGTAATATAAAATCAATTTGAATAAGGCAAGTGATATAACTTTGATATATGGTGAAGTAATGTCTTGAAGGAGTATGTGAATAAAAACATTGAATAAGTGCATACCCCCAGTGGACAAGAGTCAGTGTGAGTAAGCCATAAGGTATGTAGGCATATAATATATGTAATCATGTAAACTATATGTGTGCCATGAATTAAAAAAGCATATATAGTCAATATGGAGATGTGGGAAAGTAATATGCTACATCAAGGTGTAACATGGCTCAAATAATGAAAATAAGATCATATTTATGTAAAGGATGTATATGTATATGTTATCAAAAGAAAGAAAGCATGTATGTTTATATCAACACAAGTAATCAAGAGGAGAGGATCAATGAAAAAATCAATTTAAAAATAAGCACTATAATAATGATGAAATAAAAATCACATGTACATGTCCACATAGGATAATAGAGAAATCAATAAGTCAACTTAGGAGAGGGTGATCAAGAAAGTGAACCATAAGATATGTAAAATAACGTTTTTAAAATATTTTTATGATCCCTTCAATGGAATTCTCAAGTGAAGGTCATATATCAATCAGTGAAAATATCACATGGTGTGGGTAAGGAGTAGTACTTATATCACTACTATAATATTAAAATGGTAAATTTTTTTATAATATCTATAATCTATAGTATGATATATATAATTTTGTATGTGCAATGTAGCTATAGTATAAATATTAACCCATGGACTTCAGTATATGTGAGAAGAATGCATCAGTGTTATTTATGGAACACACTCATAAGATTTCTATAGGAATAACATAGGGTGCAATGAAGTGGGTAATTCATGATAAGGTTAAATAGATAACTGATGTAGAGGAAGTTAAATAATTAATAATATAGTAAAATAAATCACTTGTCATTGTAACATAATTTGGATTATCTTAATGAGAGGAATCTATGTAGGTTTTACAATAGGTTTCTATAGAGTAATAATAGGAAATGTCTCGAGCTAAATAGGGTACTCATATAGAACACACAAAAATTTCACCTATTTTTTATTATCAATATAATTAACTCCATCTATGTAATAAAGATAATATTTCACATATATTATGTATCCATGTTCATCCTAATAGCATTTCAAATGCACTAGTGTTGAAAAAAAATAGGAAAACACAATTCCCTTAAGAGGGTTTTAATTTTTTCCTTAAAATAATTTTACTCTATCTATTATACCAATAAAATATTTGAGTGTATCCAAGACTATTATGAAATTTCCTATTACATATGTTTTCACTTGACCCATTGTCGATAATAATACTTATAATCGGATGTGATTAAATTAAAGTATATATGAATAAAGGTATAATGGTAGGATAATTATCAATAATTTCATGATCATTAAATGTAATCATATGTATTTATACTTGTATTTTTGTAAGTTTACAAATAAAGCCATCTATATAATGAGCCTCCTTAGTTATAGGAGCATAGGAAATTGAAATATAATGCATTTTAATTCATATGAACCTTAGGATTATCCTTATTTTCTTGTGCCTCATGATTTGGAAATAGACTAGTAAGCATCTTAAGATTTTTATTATATTGTGAAACTAAAACATTGATAGGTATATAATTTTCATTAATCTTAGTAAATTTATTATCAATTAGGTATTATATTTTATGTCTTAAATAAAAACATCTATTAGATGAATATCATATGCATCTATGCCAATCAAAATATACATTAATATAAAAACACTTAGGTTGTGGCCTTGTCATATCAATATTTAAAGGTGAAGAAGAGATATAAGGTTATACTTAGGTAATTTTTTTAACACCTTATGGGGATATTATAATAATAATGTAATTTTCATCCTTGAAGGAGCATAAAGAATAAACCAGTTAGTAGGTTGTGAAATCACATTAACTACTATTTTAGCTTCATTCTTAGTATTCTTAGTCTTAGCTTTAAAAGGTTGTTTGATTAAAAAAATAGCATTAGAATATGTTGGAGGAATATTAATATAATTTTGTTCATGGAAATAATCTTTAATTTATGTTATTTGACCATATGACACATGCCATAAAAATATTAAACAAAATTGAACACAATAGACTCATGGATGTCCAAAAGTAGGATTTTTTGAAAATATTTTGTAATTTATTATCCATAATATTTTTAACTTTTTATTGTCACTAATGGGTTAAATAGGTCCTTTTTTGAGTTATGCATTTAATCATAAGATACATTCTCATTAATTTTGATAGATAAAAGAGATAAGAACTATTTACAAGTTTGACCTCATAGGTTAAATTATCACCCCTATAATTCAAATATTTTCTTGTCATGATTATTTTCCCTATTGGTTATTATTTTTGTCATGAAATTTACTTATTATGATAACTTTAATCCTTGATTAAATTTTTTTAAGGTTGATAGTATAGATTTGAGGTTTTGTTCATCATGGCCTTGTGTTTGTTTAGTCTCTTCTTGGTATTTTCTAGCCATGTTTAGTGGTGAAAAGAGTATAGAGTATATTTATATGTCTCATATAATGTTTCAATATCATTTCATTCCTTACATATGATCAATCAGGGTGATGAATTGTTGGACTAACTTTATGGCTCATTTGTATGCATTTTTGACCATTTTATGACTTCCATAGAAGGTTTTATGAGGTAATGAGAGTATATTATTATAAATCATATTAATTTAAACATTAATTATCTATTAATACATTTTGAGGCATTATTAACACTTTTTACATCATTTCAATCAAGTCTCCTAAGTAATTATGGTATTTTCAATGCTAAAATAAGCCATTTTGAGGCATCCGTACATGTTTTCATAGGTTTGTTGGAGGGAAAGTATATTAAAGACATTATTTGGTCATTAAAAATTAAAATAAATTATTTTAAATTAATTTTAAGTGTCAAAATGAATAAAAATAACTTATCTCCCATATCAACCTCCTTGGCAGCTCTAGGAAGGCCATCAGTTTTTGCTCAGTATAGGTAGAAGAGAGAGATTCAAGTAAAAATATATTTGGAAATGATATGGAACCTAATTAAATTAAAAATATAGGCATTTATTTTTATATTAATTCCCAAATATTTATGAACAATTGCTAAGAGTGTAGGGAGGTCTAAATGGCCTATTCATCCAAACACAGTCCAGGTTTTCCTTTGTTTCTTCACTTTAGGATTTTATGGGGAAGAATTATTATAGTGAGGTTATTTAAGGGTAAAATATTAATTATTAAATTTTTATTCATTAGGTAAATCCTTACATTAATGTAAATATGATACAAAACCATTTTCCTATAATATCCTTGTGAATGGTCTATTTGATCAGTTTTAGATCATGATTTGAGTTGTCAAGTGAGTCTCTTCATCTTTAGAGGTTCCCAATTTAATTAATATGTCATTTCACACTTCATTAATCCAAAAAAATCTCATATATCTCCATCTTGAGTACAATATCCTTTGATATAGTTTTGGTGAGATAATCTTTTTGACAAGGTACAACTGTAGTTAATGAGTTTCTAGTGTTTGAGAAGTATCTCAATGAGGTCAAAATGATATTATAAATAATATTTAATAGAGATGTATATTAAATTAATTTAATTTAGTTTAATGAGGTTTAATATACCATACTCTCTTAAGTTACAAAATATCACTTAGAGGTCTAGTAGCACAACTTTATCTCCAAACCTTGGTCAGCAAGTTAAGAATAATATCATGACAAGTGACATGAATAAAGGATTCACAAAGGTTTTAAGGTTTTTTGAATCATATTATATTGTTTAATTTCACTTTTTATAAATATTTAAATGTCTAATAACACTAATAAGGATCAAAAAACACAAAAAGGCCTATTATGCCTAAATGTACTAGGGAGGCCTATATGCTATGATCATGGAGACTGACAATAAATAGGTAGGCATAATGAGAAAAATAATTTGATATCCTTACCTCATACAAAAGGATCAAGTGATAATTAAATGGATATATCATATTAACATGCTCATGGAATCCTTATTAGGTGAAATGATGATAAGTGTCATAGAGAGAAATGACTACCTACAATAGTCATGATAGAGGAAGAGTCAAAAGAAGTATTAATTTATTTTATAAGCTCAAATCAAAGTTCATAGAACATAAATTAGTTTCATATAAAACAAATAAATATATAATTTAAACCATGGAATAATTCATTCATAGAGATCTAAATTTTATGAATAAATAACATTTCAAACTTCTTTATTAGAGAAGTTAAGGTATTTTTGCATTTTTTAAGGTAATGGATCATTTCTTGTTTTCATTACTATTCAAACCTCCTTATGGAAATTTGATGTTTATTCAAGATATTTTTGAACATGAATGATAAATGAGGTCATTAAGATCACTTTTGTCTCTTGATACCAATCTCCCATCACTCCTCAGTCCATACATAGGGAGAAACCACCACCTATAATAGTCACCCATGAAGATACTTCAAAAGGTGTCATGTTGAATATGGAGGTAAGCAAATAGTGGAAGGGTATAAGGGAGGATGAATGCAAAAATTAAAAGGGAAGTAGGATTTTCATTTAATTACTCAAGTTACCTATTTTATATAATCCAACATGATGATCAGATTTTTTTACAAATAGTAACCTACAACCATGTATTTTGGGCTAAAAGTCAAACTTCTATGTAGAATAAACTTCTTGAGTAGGTCAAGATAATGGATGAAATGAAAAGGTTGCATGAAATGGTTAATAATGAGTGTAATTAATGTTATAATTTTAAGGAAAAATAAGATTATCAAAGTGAAGAGAAAGGGTGAAATGGAAACCTATAGCCAAGTACAAGTAGGGTAAGAACATAGGCAACTTGATTATTCAATGATTACCTAAGGAAGTTTGTGGGAAAGAAAGGTAAAGGGGTAATATAATTTCAAAATATTACATATACCCACATAATAAACCTATATTTCACCTAATTAATCTACATACACCTATAAAAAACACAAAAAAAATCAACTATAACTAGCTAATTAGGCTTATTTGAGTTCCATGGACATTTCAATGAAAGGGTGCAATGATGAGGTTTGAGATTGGTATGGATAATTAATACATAAATATATAAAAACTTAGTTTTTAATCTTGATATAAGTGTTTTCACCCTTTTAGGAGATGGAAAATCTCTCCTCATCCAAGTTGCATAATGGAATCACTTGTAGGCTTGTGGGCAGCGTAAGGAATGAGGTGAATCTCTAGATAGGGATAACTCCCTTGATGTACCACTTTGAATTAAAAATAATAATAAAATTAGGGGTGAAAATGGAGAAGGATAAATAAAATAAAACTAATCTAAGAGAGATTATACACCAAATAACATGATGACATCTAACCATATACATATTACACTTGAAATCAAAGGAAAAACTGAAAATACATTTCTCCAATCTTCATCTTCTCACATCAATGCTACATTGTGAAGTTATGGATGAATGTAAAAATATAGGAGGAATATAAAATAGGAATATTATGTAACTAATTAATATAATAATCCACTTAAACCATGAACATCTCCTGTAACACTTCACATGCCCTACAAGAAAAGGTTGTAAATAGGTGGAAGAATGGAGCAACATGCCAAATAATACATAGTTTTCACTAAGAAAGATTCATAATATAATTTAAAATAATAATAATAGTAATATATGAGGTAAAAATAAGTTTTATTATTGATCAAAAGGTATACATTTAATAAGGGATTTCCCATACTCAGGTGGAGCATCCAATACAATGCCAAAATGGCTAGTTCTTATAGAACTTAAGAGAGAGGGAAGAAGATAAAAGTAAAAGGGTCATAAGGACACTTGTAAAGATGATAAAAGGAGTTAATTTTTAATTTTTATATATTTTTGTATGAACCATGCAAGTTCAGGAGCTACAAGTGTCAATCCAAGTCACAAACTTCATGAAAAGTGGCAAGAAACTCTTCATTCTAGCTCAAAAAAATGCCTACATGTTTATCCCTATTTGAGCACATTATAAATAATTATGAGAAGTTAAAATTATTTTAATTAATTTTAATGATATCAGACATGCCTCTCCGTGCATTGGTTGTAGGCTTAGTCACCTAGAATCACTTGGAAATGAGCAATCATCATCTGTTATCCAAAAAACTACTCTTCCATGCACCTTGCACACTTGGCCTCAATTGTCATTATTTTTTCATGAAAATAAATGGTAGGAAGTGAATGATAAATTTTACCCTCCATGTCCTTATAATCACCAATAATACCTTAAAAATCCATTTACTTGAAGTTTTCACAATTCTCCCTAGCTTTTCCATTAGGCCACTTTTGACTAGCTAAGTTAAAGAACTTGGTTTGGAAACTTAGGAGTTATTTAAAGGAATGGGAGTGATATGGGGATTTAAATTAATTTTTAATATTTCCATACATGTGATTTTCATCTCTTTAAACCTCATAAAACCTATAAAACACACAAAATAGTGAGAAAAACACTATTTTCCCCCCCATCCATATAAGTCCGTACAGCTAGTTGTCATGTAAGGGAGATTGAGGTATTAATATACAATTTAAAGTATGTTTCATGAGAAAACTATTACATTTTATCAGATTTCCCATATTATTTCTCTAAATTGGTCTCTAGTAAGGGTTTTCAAGGGTTTTAGGCATGCTCTGACTCTTAAGCTTTGTTCATACAAGTCTGACATCCAATTTTCCAAAAAATTCAAAAAAAGAATTTTTAAATACCCTCATTAACATACATAAACTTATTAGATTCCCATGAAAGGTATAATGAAATATATGAGTGTTGAAACTTGACCTATCGAGCTGTTTCTCCATTTTCCTGGAGGTCTGAGTTAGATTTTGAGCCAAAAATGGTTTCCTTTGGTTTTATTTTCACTCTAATAGATTTAAAACCTATTAAATAATACCATTAACATTTTTTAATGATTTTTAATTCATGATTCATGTTATAAATGCAAAAGGTCTCTCATTTGGGATATAGGTTTCACCATGCCTAGTATGCTTGTTTACACTTTAGAGCTCAAACTAGCCTTTTAAGGTTTTACCTACCTCCAAAAGCTTGGGAGATTAAAAAAAGAACCCATAATCATGTCACAACCTATTATAAATATTTATTAGGGATATAATTTAAAATGAGCCCTTTTTTGGCCTTCAGGCATAACCATGCCTCATGAGTCTGTTTATAAGTTTAAGGATGCAAGGTACCCTATTGAACTCCATCTTCTATAAATGGTTTATCATGATTATATTTATGTTTCCCACATATCCATACCTTATTTAAATTTTTCCATGGCTCTTTGTCCACTATCTCCTCTCTTTTCCTCAAGGTTGCCTATCTATGCACAAGGGGAAGTACCCATATCAAGAGTGGATTGTGTATGATATGTTTATAAACATTTATTATTAAGTATACTCTCAAGATAATGAAATTTTTATTATTAAAAATTTATCTACATGTTTTTTAACCTTTCCATTCTTCAAAATTTGTGTTTTCTATGCTTTGTCTTAACTAGCTTGGACTAAGGGTTTCTTTAACTATGTCCTACTCTAATGGAAGGTACATATAGGTTTCTAATTCCTAATTTGGATTTTAAAATCCTTGTATTAACTCCCATAAACCCTAGGTAATATTATCTTGGTTTTGGTTCTTCACTTCGTGCTTAGTCCCTCCACACTCCTTAAACCTCTCAAGACTAGGTCTTTACTGCCTAGACTAAGACACCCCTTTGTGGGCCTACTATAGGTGACCTATGATTTACCTAGAGATTAAGAAGCTCATAATATACATGGATAAAATAATTATATGTTAAAATCATCATGATAGCCCTCTAATCATTCTAATTTCACCTTTTGGATTCACTTGATTGAGTTTTTCTTAGAGGACTGAGAACCCTACCTTAATGACCCCTATTGTACGTGTTCATGAATATACTTAGGCCTTGAAAGTATGATTATGACTTATTTCAAGTTTTAAGAATATATTTTATATGTTTTATACTCATTTTATTCACCTTCATGCTTCCCAAACACCTAAACATACTTCCCTTCCACTCGCTACCTGACTCAGTTAACACTTGGTTGTAGGTGTCATAGAGTCTTTCAATGGATCATTTCACATTTACAAGGGAATGTAAACGTCATATTAACCTTTATGGAAGTGTTTAAATGTAATTAATCATTAAAACTTACCTTTATTCCTTGTATTCACTTGGAACTAACCCAACTAAATGTTAAGGTGTGGAGTTAAAAGCTTCACCAAATGAGCAAGTTGCAGGTTGCAGGAATTACACAGTCATCAGCGTTGGTCAGGAGTGACCGACGTTGGTCAGGAGTTGACTAGGAGATGCTGGCATCGGTCATGAATCGGCTGATGTCGGTCATAGGTGTAGACAGGCAGGGACCGATGTCGGTCACCTGTGCGTCTAGAATGTTATTTCTATGGACAGAACAGAATGTTTGCATGATAGGATTAAGTGTTAGTCTTAAGTCCACATCTCTATCTTTAGTAGGAATTTTTTGAGCCCTTGATTAGGAGGTGCATATAATGGTTGTGATTGTATGCTCATGATCCCTAAAGTTATATAATAGGGATAGATCTTCATATCTTATTGTAATTGTAGAGTAACAGTACAAGAATTGTATATGTGTATCAATCCAAGTGTTGGAGTTGATTGTAATTGAGAGAGAGAGATCTTGAGGGAAAGAGATCTAGAAAGAGATCTATAAATCTGAGAGAGGTGTAGAAGAAAAGAAGTTTCTTCAATTGTATTCCTTCTGTAAAGAGTTTAAAACAAGTTTTCAGGGTGGTTTCTTGTATCTCTTATTGTTTGTTGTTTTATGATTCTAGTTACTTATCTTTCTGGTTTAATTCCACATTTAGTTGCTTTCACATAGTAATCAAGTTTGTTGGTTGATCCCCAACAAGTGGTATCAGAGCTCAGGTTGACTAACAGGTGTTTTAGATCTGGTTAGTGTGTATTGATTACAGGTTACTCATAGGGATTTCTGTTTGAGTGGGAGAAGCAATGGTAGAAGAAAGTAAACTAAGAATGGAGAAGTTCAATGGCAAGAATTACCAATTATAGAGAATGTATATAGAGGATTATCTGTATCAGAAAGATCTATACTTACCGTTAGGTGGAGTTTCAAGGAGGCCCACAGACATGGAAGATGAAGAATGGGAAGTTCTTGATAGAAAGGCTCTTGGATCTATAAGATTGAGTCTGGCATCTACTGTGATATCTAATTTATCACAGGCAAAGTCTACGGTAGAGTTAATGACTACTTTGGAAAATTTATATGAAAAACCCATAGCTTCAAATAAGGTATATCTTATGAATCAGTTATTTAATTTGCAAATGCAGGAAGGTGGATCTGTATCTAATCATCTAAATGATTTCCATGGAATTGTAAATCAATTAAATTCAGTCAAAATAGTGTTTGATGATGAAATTAAAGCTCTATTAATCTTATGCTCTTTACCTGAGAGCTGGCATAGCTTGATAATGGCAGTTAGTAATACTGCATCTGCTTCAAATATTTTAAAAGTAGATGATGTTGTTAGTGTAATCTTGAATGAAGAAATTCATAGAAAAAGCACAGAGGAAACATTAGGGAACGCTTTAAGTTTTGAGAGTAGGGGAAGGCAAAAAGAGAAGAGAAAGAAAGGGAGATCAAGGTCTAAGTCAAAGATGAGAGGTAGATCCAAATCCAGAAATGGTAGGAAGCCACAATGCTAGAATTGTGGAAAGATAGGGCACATAAGCAAAGATTGTTGGTCAAAACCTAAAGACGTCAATCAGCATGAACGTAAAGAAGAAGCAAAAGTTGCAGGTATTGCACAAGATGCTCTTATATTCTCTTTGCATAATAATATAGAATCTTGGGTTTTAGATTTTGGTGCCTCTTTTCATGCTACCCCTAATAGAGAATATTTTATTGACTATGTCCATGGAGATTTTGGAATAGTTTATTTAGGGGATGATGAGCCTTGTAAAATTGTTGGCAAAGAAAAAGTGCAGTTGAAAATGTAGAATGGCAACACATGGGTGTTGAGAGATGTCATGCATGTTCCCAGCTTGAAGAGGAATTTGATTTCTACAAGAAAGTTAGGGGATGAGGGTTGTACAGTAACTCTCACAACTGAATCTTGGAAGGTGACCAATGGTGCACTTTTATTGGCCAGAGGTAAGAGAGTAGGTACTCTCTATTTATGTAATTGTATTAATGATAATTCTCCTTCTGTATTATCTACTTTAGATGTGGATGCAAATTTGTGGCACTCTAGGCTCGTCCACATGAGTGAGAAGGGAATGACTATTCTTAAGTCAAAAGGTAAGCTTTCAAATTTGAAAAGCATAGATCTAGATTTTTTTTAGCACTGTATTTTTGGGAAACAAAAGAGAGTGAGTTTTCTCAAGACTGGGTCAATAAAGAAGAAGCACAAGTTGTAGCTTGTTCACACAGACGTGTGGAGACCGGCTCAGGTTGCTTCTATTGGAGGATCACAGTACTATGTCTCTTTCATAGATGATGCTACAAGAAAGGTATGGGTCTATTGTATAAAGAAGAAATATGATGTTTTTGACACTTTTAAGATTTGGAAAGCTATGGTTGAGAATGAAATAGGCAGGAGATTGAAGTGCCTAAGATCTGACAATGGTGGTGAGTTTTGCAGCCACAAGTTCAACTGGTATTGTTATATGCATGGAATACATAGGCAAAGGATGGTTCCAAGGACACCTCAGCAAAATGGAGTTGTTGAAAGGATGAACAGAATAGTAATGGAGCATGCAAGGTGTATGAGATTGCATGTTGGTTTGCCCTTAGAGATTTGGGCAGAAGCTATGGATACTATAGTTTACTTGATTAACAGAGGACCCTCTACAGCTCTAGATGGTAGAATTCTAGAAGAGGCATGGATAGGTAAAAAGGTAGATCTCTCATTTATCAAATTTTTTGGTTGAGAAGCTTTTGTGCACATTGATAAGGAAAATAGAAAGAAGCTGGATGTTAAGTCTATGAGGTGCACATTTATTGGTTATGGCTCTGATGATTTCAGATTTTGGTTTTGGAATCTAGGAACTAACAAAATAATTAGGAGCCATGATGTTGTTTTTAATGAAAAAGTGATGTATAGTGATCAACTTAAGAAGCTGAATCAATTTGGGTAAAGCAATGGAGAATTGGACAAGGTGACGGTCTAAAATGAGCTCACGAGAAAGAATAATCACATATAAGAAAACACAGAGACTGACATCGGTCAGTCAGGAACTGATGTCAGCAATACAGGAACTGATGTCAGTCATACAGTGACCGACATCAGTCAGGAAGAAACTGACATCAGTCAGAGAGAACTGACGTTGGCCAGTTACATGCCTAGAGGTGATCGAGGTCGGTCACTGCCAGAGAATTTAGGTGGACAACGTGTTGTGAATGAATCTTAGACACCCATCAAGAGGTCAGAAAGGGTAAGTAAGCCTCTAATTTGATAGTACCCTTCATTATTCTATTTATTGCTTACTGATGGTGGAGAACCAGAGAGTTTTGATGAAGCAATATAGGTGGAATCTAAGAATCAGTGGGAGCTAGGCATGAATGAAGAAATTGATTCCTTGAAAGAGAACCAAACATGGGATTTGGTTGAGTTGCTAGAAGGAAAGAAGACACTGAAGAAAAGATGGATCTATAGATTGAAGGAAGGTGAGAATGGAAAGATGAGATATAAGGCCAGGTTGGTAGTGAAAGGATTTGCACAAAAACTAGGTATTAATTTTGATGAGATTTTTTCTCTTGTAGTTAAAATGACTTCTATATGGGCTGTATTGTCTTTAGTTGCTATTAAGGATTTGCATCTTGAGCAGCTTGATGTTAGGACAACATTTCTTCATGGAGATTTTGATGAAAAAATATATATGGATCAGCCGAAAGGATTTGAGGTCAAAGGTAAGGAGAAGTTAGTGTGCAGATTGAAGAAAAGCTTGTATGGTCTCAAGCAAGCTCCTAGACAATGGTATTTGAAATTTGATAGGTTTATGACTGAACATGGCTATAGTAGATGTCAATCTGACCATTGTGTTTATTTTAAGAGATTGGATAATGGTAGATATATTATCTTGTTGTTGTATGTAGATGATATGCTTGTTACAGGTTCACACATGTAGGATATCTCTGAGCTTAAGGTGAAATTAGCTCACACATTTGCCATGAAGGATTTGGGAGCAACAAAGAAAATCCTTGGCATGAGTATTAAGAGAGATAGGAAAAATCACAAGTTGATTTTGTCTCAAGAGGATTATGTGAACAAGGTGTTGGAGAGGTTTAATATGCAGGATGCAAAATCGGTAAGTACACCTATGGCTAGACACTTTAAGTTGAGTAAAGAACAGTGTCCTAATTCACATGATGAGGTAGAATACATGAGTAGAGTTCAATATGCTTCTGTAGTAGGGAGCTTAATGTATGCAATGGTATGTACTAGACCAGATATTGCCCATGCAGTGGGAGTTGTTAGTAAGTATATGGCCAATCCAGGGAAGGAGCACTGGAAAGCAATTTAGTGGATCCTTAGATATCTAAGAGGGACCAATAGTAGGCATTTGTGCTATGGTGGGTCAAATACTTCTCTACATGGTTATGTAGATTCAGATATGGCAGGTGATTTGGATGACAGAAGAAGCACCACAGGATATGTTTTCACTGTTGGTGGAATGGCGGTTAGCTGGATATCAAAGTTACAGAAGGTTATTGCCTTGTCAACTACAGAAGCAGAATATATTGTAGTCATAGAGGCTAGCAAAGAGATGATATGGATGACACGGTTCATGGAAGAGCTTGGAAATGAGCAAGAGAGTTGTAGATTATACAGTGATAGTCAGAGTGTAATTCATTTGGCTAAGAATTCAGCCTTTCATTCAAGAACCAAGCATATACAGCTAAGGTACCACTTCATTAGAAAGGTATTGGAGGATGGTGAGTTGAAGCTGGAGAAGATCCATATAGATAAGAACCTTGATGATATGTTAACCAAGCCGATAACAAAGGAGAAGTTGAATCTTCATTCAAATTTTGTAGGTCTTCATGATTGCGTTTGAAGATGGAGCTAAAAGATATTGCTGTATAGGTACAGGTGCAACTATTTATCTTCAAGTGGGAGATTGTTAAGGTGTGGAGCTAAAAGCTTCACCAAATGACCAAGTTACAGGTTGTAGGAATTACACAGTCACCAGCGTTAGTCAGGAGCGACCAACGTCGGTCAGGAGTCGACTAGGAGATGCCGGCATTGATCATGAATCGGCCAACGTCAGTCACAGGTGCAGACAGGCAGGGACCGATGTCGGTCACCTGTGCGTCCAAAATGCTATTTTCATGGATAGAACAGAATGTTTGCATGATAGGATTAAGTGTTAGGCTTAAGTCTGAATCTCTATCTTTAGTAAGACTATTTTGAGCCCTTGATTAGGAGGTGCATCTAATGGTTGTGATTGTATGCTCATGATCCCTAAAGTTATATAATAGGGATAGATCTTCATAGCTTATTGTAATTGTAGAGTAACAGTACAAGAATTGTATATGTGTATCAATCCAAGTGTTGGAGTTGATTGTAATTGAGAGAGAGAGCTCTTGAGGGAAAGAGATTTGGAAAGATATTTGTACATCTGAGAGAGGTTTGGAAGAAAAAAAGTTTCTTCAATTGTATTCCTTCTGTAAAGAGTTTAATACAAGTTTTCAGGGTGGTTTCTTGTATCTCTTATTGTTTGCTATTTTATGATTCTAGTTACTTATCTTTTTGGTTTAATTCCACATTTAGTTGCTTTCACATAGTAATCAAGTTTGTTGGTTGATCCCCAACACTAAACTCTCTCAATCTTGACTATGGAACCCTGCTTGTTAGTTCTCTGTAGGTATGCATTGCTTATTGAAAACCTTGGTCCCGATGAATGGAAATAATTATTTAATATTGATAATATTTTATCCTAATAATAATTTAATTCACCATTATATGAGATAACAAACTCTCAAAACCTCATACTTAGGTCACAGTTCTTATTCCTAGTTGTAGGTGCACACTTATCAGGCCATGGTACAGACTGTAGATGTATATGAAGGTCTAAAACACACTTTACCATATCCTTATTTTTTAATTATTATCTCATACATGTTATTTAACCTCATAAAAACTTATTAAAACATTGGTAAAGGCTAAGTTTTTCATTTGGATGACAAAGGTCTCTTTTGGAGCTCTAACTGTAGATATCATTGCCTGGTCACAGTGTGTTTATGGGCAACTTTGGACCATATAAAATTTAAGTTCCAATAATGCTTTTGACCCTAAAATTTGATAAGTTATTATATATTCTAGAGGATATAAATCAAGATAATTATAATTCATTACAACCTCAATTATAAATTTCATATTCTAATCTCAAAATGCTCATGGGCCTTTGTTTTCATAGTTTAGGGATAGTGGGTCTGAACTTGTCTATTGATCTTAGAAGGTAGTTCATGACTCCATTTTCCAACCTTTATCTTCAAGTAGGTTTTCCATGATAAATTAAATCACTAGGAATCTAAGGGAGGGTTTATCATGCTTCAATTTATCCCTACAACCACATCTATATCTATGTATTATGACCTATAAGTAGATCTTTTCTACATAGGTAGTAAGTCTAAGGATTGAGCAATGAGCATGTTTATGACCTATTAATGAGTGGTAGCCTATTTAAAAGATTTTAAATGAAATCTCCACACACTAAATATTTGTAATAAGTGTAAACACATCCCATTCATCATGAAAATCTCTTCCAAGCACTTGTAGGTGCACATTCCAATGGCAGACTATGTATAAAAGTTGCCCATGAATATAATTATCTCTCTTTTTTACACTATAAGGAAACCTAGTCACTTTTCCATGTTTACAATATATATATATATATATATATATATATATATATATATATATATATATATATATATATATATATATATATAAACATTTTAAAACTCACTATGTCTTTATGAACATGATTTAGAACTATGCATAGCTTCAAATTGACTGTGCATGGTAGTTCTATGGCAATTGACCGTATGGCTCTCAAAGACTGGACATTCATAGACATTGCTTGGAAAATTAAACCAAGATGACATGAGATAATTTTACCACATTATAAACATCAAGATTAACATATAACAACCCCTAGAAGACATTTTTAAAACATGAAAATTTATAAATGGTGCAAATAGGCCTATCCTCCCACATAAGACTAGTCTACAACTTTGAGATGATTTGCCCATAAAATCAACTTAAAAATAAGAATGTAAAACATTATATGGGGAAGTAAATATAATTTTTCATAAATCTCAGATATTGGTTTGTATGAAATTATCCAAACTAAAGCAAAACCTATAGGCTACATAGATTAACAAGCAGATTTGAAAGGTCAACTTTTTAAGAATGGTTCATAAAGTTTAGACCACCATTCCTCCTCATCAAAACATAAAATGTAATTTAATTGAGTGTATAATCTACCCCTAAGATCATTTTTCTTGAAATCCCTTGTGTTGATCATACCAAGTACAAACCTACAAGTCACTTTATGTGTCTAGAAAGCCAAGAAAGGTGTAGAATAGTTTTGGCCTCAAAATGGAACTTATAGATCAAACCAAGACTAGGTCAAATCATAGAGAATTTTAAGAGTCACATTTAAACATTTTCCAATTGGCACACTTCTCAAAGAGGTTGTATAGGTGCCATTTTCTTTTTTTCTTTAAGAAAATTAACTTTTCTTCTAATGAACCTATAAATTTTAGTTACCAATAGTGGATTAAGACTTATTAGGACACATGTCACATGACATAACCTATTTAGACCTTCACATTTCCAAATAAACTGGTATAAAGCATTAAATGCACCTTTTTGACCCCTAAAATGACCCAAAATGATAAATGAACATAAAAACTAATTGACCAAGGTGAATATAACATCATTGTACATTAATTTACATGTAATACACCCCATGAAACTTATATTACGCACTATATAGACCTATAAATTAAATGTTTTACCTGTAGGTACCCTAATTTGACTTAAAAGTCATATTTGGTCAACAAATTGGTGATTCATAGGGGTAGTATGCCTGCCATACTAACTAGACCAGTAGCCTTATCAGTCTATTGGGCTTAAGATTCATCTAAATCTTGATAAAAATAAAGAAAACTTTGACCATTGACCTTGATCTTGACCAAGACAAGATAACTAATGACTACCTTAAACACATAAAGCAAAGGACACACAATAAAATAAGCAAACACACACACACACACACACACACACACACACACACACACACATGTGCTCAAAGCACTTAGGGGAATTAAATAAAAAACTATTGTGTACAAATAATATATAAGCATACCTCCCTCCTAGATCAAAGGGTAAGTTTGAAGCATCACCTTCTTCATGACATAGAACATGGTGTAAAGCATGTTTCTCCTTGAATTAGATGTTTTGTGGATTAGACCCATTCCTTGGCACTTCAATTACCATGATATAAAGTGTACCATCTTAAAATATGTCTACAATGTAAAATTATTCCTCTTTCATCCAAACATCTTCAACCTTGTCATGTGGATCCTCGATTACAACTTTAAATAATGATTCAACAAGGCATACCTTCTTGTCTCCCATAGTTATTTCAATAAGATTGGGTTTCCTCTTAGCTATAAGTTCTTCTAGCTCATCAAGGAGCTTTGAAGTTTCTATCCAATCTTGATCATTGTCCTCCATGGAAGATTCTTTATTCACCTTGCCATGCACTTGACCCTCAACCTAACTAAGTTATTCAATCTCTTGAAAGATCTCCATCTGTAGCTGCTAATCATCCTTGAAAATAGATTCTTGTATACTAGCATCACCAAGTGACTTCACGACAATAGGTTCTTAACCATCAGAAAGAGCTTCCTCTTTATGTTTGGTTGAACACTCAATATCAAGTTTAGACTCATCAACAAGCTTGTCATTAGGTGTGCAATATTTTGGAGAAGGAGAAGCTTCACACAACCCATAAAATTATTTATAAATAACATTCAAATTATACCATAAATCTTCTTCTTCATGGATGCCATCCTAAAGAACTATTTACTCTATCTTAGTCTCATGAAGCTCTCCTAAGACTACCACTTATTGAGGGATTACTTGACTTTCATTCCTGATAGTACATTCCACTTCATGTTTGAGATGATCATCTATAGCCTTTTGATTAGTTGTAGAGTCTTCTTCAAGGGTTTTATGATCCTCCTTCTCTTTTTCCTTCATGGTAATGCCAAAACTAGGCATCTTAAAATCATGAGACCTAGCCCAATGAGGTTGCCAAAGAGGTAGGTTTTATTTAAGCAAGAGTTTTCTTTCTTTATCAACCAACTAATCCTCCTTAGGTTCCCATACCATAGGTCCATCAAGGTACAGAGTGATAGAGTGAGGATAAGATTAACTAGTTGGTGAAGGTGTCACATAAAACTCAAAGTCAGATTGAAGGTGAAGTGTAGGGGGTTCTTTACAGACACACATCCTTTCAAATATAGAGACATTAGCTATAGGCCTATTCTTTTGTTCACCAAGGGTAGTATCTATGGTTATTTATTCCTCATAATCACTCATGAGAGCCTCTTGATCAGCCATGAATTAAATTTGTTCTTTTTTACTTTCTTCTCTCAAGATAAGTTCCTCTTTGAGAAGGAAAGATTGATGGATAGGCTCATGTACTTGAGGTGAAGGAGTTATAGTATGAGAAGGAGTTATAGTATGATATGTAGTGGAATGTGAAGGAGAAGTATTATGAATGGGTTTGGAAAAGATAAAAGCACTAGTGAGCTCATATGGAAGTGAATTCTTGGGCTAATTAGGAGAAGTAACATCTACATGAGCAGGAGCTACATCTTAACAATGGCAATTTTGTGTACAATCCATGAAAACATTTGGTTTTATATGACAAGATTCATATAAATTCTCTTGAAGCTGATAAATAGGTGTTTATTGATATGTTACTTGATATTTATTCTCATGGGGTTGTCCAAAAACATGGTATCCATATGGAGAAGAAAATGAAGGACTATAGGACTGAAATGGATCATAGGACTATTAAGGGATAAAATGTGGTTCATAAAAATGTTGATTTTAGGATTGATACACTTCATGATAGGGCTGATTATAGTCTATCCAAAACTCAGAAGTTTTGGTTGATAAATATCACAATAACATACAAAAAACATAGTAACAATGAATTCTCTAAGAAGAGATGTAGTATTACTGAAGATCGCAATACAAATATATGCTTATCTTTGGGAAGAGATGTCTGTCTTCACATTTTGGGTTACCTCTTCTTTTATACACAATTTGAAAGCATGGGGAGTATGTGTAAGGTCACAAATATTGAGGGAGATGAAGTGGTATGACTTCCAATATTTAAAACAATACATAATTCAAGGAATTACTATTTTTAGAAACTTACTATTTTTAGACAGCACTATTAAAATTGAAATTTGAGGCACTTCCGTTGGGTTTTTGGGGGTCAAAATTCATCAAGAAAATCTCATGCCATTTCATGACGTTCCCCTCGTTCTTAGCTTTCCAATGGTTCAAACGGCGAGTCAATTGGAGCTACGGTGCAAAAGTTATGGCTCCCGGAAGTTCTGTCATCAATTGGGGTGGAACTGTCACCCGAATTGTCGCCTAAATTGATGCCTGGATCATAGTCACACAAAGGTTCATTAATAACTTGTTCATATTGATGGTGAATGGTACAATCTTGGAAGGTTTCACCAACTTGTAGAGAACAAAACTCAAAACCAAAGTCAGACATGAAACCTCATTAAAATCAAGAACATAAAGAAAACATGTTACCATCAATATTCAAAGGATAACCTAGGTTTTTTGACTAGTTGATACAACTTTGAAGTCACCATTAGTCTTTGATACATGCCTCCAAAGGCTCATTATTGAGAGACAACACTAAAAATCTCTCAACTTTTTAGACTAAGAGTCCCACTGGGCATGCCAAAAACTATTGTCACTTAGATTTGCACCCTTTAAGGAGATGGAAAATCTCTCCTCATCAAAATGGCATAATAGAATCACCTCTAGGATTGTGGGTAGCCTAATGAATAAGGTGATTCTATAGATAGGGCTAACTCCCTTGATGTACCACTTTGGATTACAACTACTACTAAACCTGGGGGTGAAAATTGAGAAGGATAACTGAAATTAAACTAATATAAGGGAGGTGATACACCAAATAACATGATGACATCAAACCATATGTATATTACACTTGAAATCAAAGGAAAAAATAAAAATACACTTCTCTAATCTTTATCTTATCACATCAATGCTACATTAGGAGGCTAGGGATTAATGTGAAAATCTAGGAAGAATATAAAAGAGGCCTATGAGGGAACTAATGAATATAATAACTCACTTAAACCATGAACATCTCCTGGAACACTTTACATGCCCTACAAGAAGAGGCTAAAAATAGGTGGAAGAATGGAACAACATGCTAAGAAATCTATAGTTTTCACTGATCAAGATTCATCATCTAATTAAACAAAATAAGAATAGTCATAGAGGAGGTAACAATAAATTGTATTATTGATAAAAAGGTATACATTTGAGTAGGGATTCACCATACTAAGGTGGAGCATTCAATATAATGCTAAAATGGTTAGTTCTTATAGAACTTGAGAGAGAGAGGGAAGAAGAGAGAAGTCTGAGGTTCAGAAGGACACTTTTAAATCTGATCAAAGGAGTTAATTTTACATGTGGAGATATTATGGTACAAAACATGCAAGGTTAGGAGCTACAAGTGTCAATCCAAGTCACAAACTTCATGAAAAGTGGTAAGAAACTCTTCATTCTAGCTCAAAAAAATTACATGCATGATTATCCTTATTTGAATTCCTTATAAATGATTAGTATCACTTAAAATTATTGTAATTAATTTTAAATACATTAAAAATTCCTATCCATTCATTAGTTGTAAGCTTGGTCACCTAGAATCACCTAGAAATGAGCAATCATCATCAATTGTCTAGAAAATTGCTCTTCCATACACCTTGCACACTTAGCCTCAAAATTAGCATCAATTTTTCATTAAAATCCATGAGAATAAGTTAATTACACCTTTGAATACCATCCATTTCCTTATAATCACCAAGGACACCTTAAAAATCTATTCACTTGAAGTTTTCACACTTCTCTCAAGCTTGTCCATTTGGCCAGTTTTGAGGAATTGAGTTGAATCACTTGGTTTAGAAACTTAGGAATTTTTTCAAGGAATGAGAGTGATATGAGTATTTATATTAAGTCTTAATCTTTCCATCCATGTGATTTTCATCTTTTCAAACCTCCTACAACTTGCAAAACACATAAAAATAGTGAGAAAACCCCTATTTTTACCCCCATCTATACAAGTATGTATAAATAGTTGGAATTTGAGGTATATTTATTGATTCCTATACAAATTAAATTATGTTTCATGAGAAAACTATTAATTTTGATTAGCTTTCCAAGGTTATTTCTCCAAACTAGTCTTTAGCAAGGGTTTTCAAAAGTTTTAGGCTTGTTCTGACTCTTAATCTTTGTTCATAAAGTTCTAACATCCAAGTTGCCTACCAATTTCACAAAATATTTTTTTAATAACCTAATTAACATATTTTAACTTCTCATATTCCCATGAAATGCATCATGCAAGATATGAGTGTTGAAACTTGATCTATTGAGTTCTTTATCCATTTTCCTATAGGTCTAAGTTAGATTTTGAGCAAAAAATAGCTTCCTTTATTTTTATTTTCACTCTAATAGCTTTAAAGCCTCTTTAATATTCCAATTAACATGTTTTAATTCATAATTCATGTTAAAAATGGAAAATGCCTCTCATTTGGGATGTAGGCTTCACCATGCCTAGTATGTTTGTTTACACTTTAGAGCTCAAATTAACCTTTTGAGGTTTTCCATATCTCAAAATATATTTTAAACTTATAGAATTATCCCATAATAATTTCACAATATATTGGAAATATTTATTATGGATATAATTAAAAATGACCCCTTGTTTGGCCTTTAGGCATAACCATGCCTCATGAGTCTATCTACAGGTTTAAGGATGCAAGGTACCCTATTAAACTCCATGTTATTTTACATGGTTTATCATTATTATCTTGATTTTTTAAAACTCTCCATACCTTCTTGAAACGTTTCCATGGCTCCTAGTCCACTATGTCTTATTTTTTCCTCAAGGTTGCATGTTTATGAACAAGGGGAAGTAACCCTTATATAAGGAAAAATAGGGGGTAATTTCCATATTTTTATGAACTAATTTTAGGTTTTATAGGTTTATATAATTTTAAAATATCCTCTCCTCAAAAAATTATCCCTTAGTCATCTTATATGACCCTTCAAAGCTTCAAGTTCCCAAAACTAGTTGTGTATTTGAGCACTGTGTGCAAGAATTTTCAAGAGTAGATTGTGGATGATCTATTTAGAAACCTTTATTTTCCAATATCCTCTCAATATTATTAAATTTTTATTATGAAAAATTTGTCGACATGTTTTCTAACTCTTCCATTCTTCAAACTTTGTGTTGTCTATGTTTTATCTTGATTGGCCTGGACTGAGGGTTTCTTTAACTGTGTCCTACTCCAATGAAAGGTACCTATAGGTTTCTAATGCCTGATTTAGATTCTCAATGAGTTTTAGTAAATCACCTAAACCCATAGGTAATTTTATATTTGTTTTTTTCTTCACTTCATGCTTATTCCCTCCACACTCCTTAAACCTCTCATGACTAGGTCTTTACTACCTAGACTAAGACACCCCTTTTTAGGCATGCTATAGGTGACCTATGATTTACCTAGAGATTATTAATCTCATCAAAGACATGGATAAAATTATTATAGGTTAAAGTAATCATTATAACCCTCTAATAATTCTATATGTATCTTTTGGATTCACTTGACTAAGCTTTTCTTAGAGGACCAAGAACCCTGCCTTAATGACCCTTATTATAGGGGTTCATGAATATACTTAGGCCTTGAAAGTATAATTATGACTCATTTTAAGTTATAAAAATATCTTGGATATGGTTTATAATCATTTTATTCACCTTTATACTTCCCAAACACCTAGACATACTTCCCTTCCACTCATTGCATGACTCAATTAACACTTGGTTGTAGGTGTCATAAAGTCTTTAAATGGATCATTTCACATTTCCAAGGGAATTTAGAGGTCATAGTAACTTATATGGAAGTTTTAAAATTTAATTTATCATTAAAACTTACCTATATCCCTCGTATGCACTTGGAACTGACCCAAATGAACTCTCGCAATCTTGACTATGGAACCCTGCTTGTTAGCTACCTATAGGTATGCATTACTTATTGGAAACTTTGGTCATGATGAATGAAAATCTTTCTTTAATATTGATAATATTTTCTCCTAATCATAATTTCATTCACCATTATATGATATAAAACACTCTCAAAATCTCATACTTAGGTCACAATTCTTATTCCCAGATGTAGGTGCACACTTATGAGGCCATGGTACAGATTTTAGATGTATATGAAGGTCTAAAAAACTCTTTACCATATCATTATTTGTGACTTATTATCTCATACATATTATTTCCCCTCATCAAAACCTATTCAAACATGGGGAAATTCTATTTTCCATTTTGATGACAAAGGTCTCTTTTGGAGCTCTAACTATAGATATCATTGCCTGGTAGCAGTGTTTTTATGGGCAACTTTAGACCATATAAAAGTTGACTTCCACTAATCCTTTTAACCTCAAAATTTTACAAGTTATTTTATATGATATAGGATATCAATAAATATCATTATAATGCATTACAAACTTAATTATAAATGTCATATGCTAATCTCAAAATGCTCATGGGTCTCTATTTTCATAGTTTAGGGATAGTGGGCCTAGACTTGTCTGTTGATCTTAGAAGGTAGTCCATGACTCCATTTGACAACCTTTCTCTTCAAGTAGGTTTTACTTGATTCCTAAAATCTGGAGGACTCTAAGGGATGGTTTTTCATGCTTCAATTTCTCCCTACAACCACCTTTATATCTCTGTGCTATGACCTATAAGTAGATCTTTTATACATAGGTAGTAAGTATGAGGATTGAGTAGTGAACATGTTTATGACCTCTTGATGAGTGGTAACCTATTTAAAATATTAAAAAATAACTATCCACACTCTAAGTAATTTAAACAAGCATAAACACATCCCATTCATCATGAAAATCTCTTCCAAGCACCTATAGGTGCACATTCTAATGGCAAATTATGTATAAAAGTTGCCCATGACTACAATTATCTCTCTTTCTTACACTATAAAGAAACCTAGTCATTTGTCTATGTTTAAAAAGAGATATAAACATTTTAAAACTCCCTATGGATCCATGAACATGATTTATAACTGTGCATAGCTCCAAATTGATTGTGTATGGTAGTTCTATGGCAATTGACTGTATAACTCTCAAAGATTGCATTTTCATGGACATTAATTGGAAAATAAAACTGAGATGACATGAGATAATTTGATCACATTGGAAACATGAGTAATAACCTATTAAAACACTTGGTAAAATTTTTCAAAACATGAAAATCTAGAAATGGTGTAAATAGGCTTG
Source organism: Torreya grandis (assembly GCA_037957365.1). Lineage (NCBI taxonomy): Eukaryota > Viridiplantae > Streptophyta > Pinopsida > Cupressales > Taxaceae > Torreya > Torreya grandis. The sequence continues at coordinate 4,285,705 of JARHVA010000097.1, forward strand.
TCCACCCACATAAGACTAGTCTGGAACTTTGAGATGATTTTCCCATAAAATCAACTTAAAACTTGAAACTAAGAATACAAAACATTATAAGGGGAAGTCAACATACTTTGACATCAAAATCAGTAATTGGTTCATTTTGTCATCAAATTATGCACCCTAGGACACTCTATGAAACTCCTAAAATTTGATGCAACATTGAATCATCTCTCAAGTTTATGGGAACTTATAAGAGATATGAATCTCTAGGATTGAAAGGGCTAACTCCTTAGATATGACTTGATGTGCTTATGCTACTAAAAACTACCTATTATGGGTGAAAAGGGAGAGAAAGATATATAATTTAAACTTAAATTAGAAGGTGATACACCAAGAGTTGGTTCTATTCATACACTTGGATTTTGCATAATTAACTAAGATAACCAAACTAGCCTCAACACCATTAATGGAGCTCCCTAGCATTACTATTTCTCATGAAAACAAATAACAACTCAAAAAATGAAGGTAAGTGAAGGTAAGGTCAGATATGACACTACCAAACTCATACACACTTCAAGAGTATATTTCAGTAGCATTCACTTCATTAAATGTGTTAGGAGAGAAGTCATTTGCAGTAAGACATTCAAGGATTGCATAAAAATAAGATGAACTCAATCTATACTTGAATTTCAAGATGGATAACTTCAAAAAATAGTGATTATAATATAAATATATTGCTTATCATTATTTTAAGTACAAATCAAGATACAATTTTGGTAGGGCTTTCACCATGCCAAGAGTTGGAATTCCTTTGCAAAGCCAAAATGGCTTGTATTTATAGCACTTGGAAAAAGAGAGAAGTTGAAGAGGCAAAAAGATAAGTATCCAAAGGTGGAAATCAATTGAAATTCATATGAATGAGGTGAAAAATTATTTATGAAATTTATTTGAACATGTGTCCATCCCAAACTAAGCTCCTTCCTCACATGTGGCATTAAAACTCTTCACAAGCATCTTTAGGTCTTGGACCTCCTTCTTTACAAGTGGAAAAAGGCAAGAGTTTGATCATGGGCTCTCTTGGATAGTTAAATTTTAATACAAAATACACTTGGTAACCATATTTAATCATTTCAAATAGTTACAATACCTGAAATCATCCATTCCCCTTTTAGGTGTCACAAGGCCTCCTTGTCTTATTAGGCCTAATTTGGTCAAAATAGCTAAAATTTGGATTTAGCTCAATTGGTGAAATTTTTATTCATTATAGGCATATTATAATCATATTTTACTGAAAAAAATCCATTTGGAATCATCAAGCTCTCACCAAGACCCCATTTTACTTATAGGGCCTTCACTAGGCCTAGTCCTCTTGTAGCCCTATTTTTACACAAGTCTACTTGTGTAGGATAATGTACAAACCTCCAAGACCAAGTGAGATAATTTTTGAGTACCATTTTTACCCATTATTATCTATACCAAGATTCATGGTTCAACACCTAATTCAAGTGTGTTTGTTGATCAATTAGTCCTCCTAATTAGGCCTAATTAGGCCACTTTAACCTAGAAGACTAAAAATGCCTATTTTGTGCTCCCAAAAGTGTGAAATGGAAAAATTGAATTTTATTAATTTTTTTTTACCTTCTTATCATCCCTCATGTTTAATTTGAGTTCTTGATTAGCTGTACAGACCCTTGTTCTAGCATTAAATGTTCTTTCTTGGCCTATTTCATACAACCCTATACTTGCAAGTACAGACCAGTGGCATGAGGTGGATATTAGGAGAGTTATAAAGGTAATAATGATGATTTTAAATATTTATACATCCATTTTAATGCTTTTTTTGGCCTTTTTTTCTCATCGGGTTCAAATCAGGCTTCTTGGAGGGTTTTAGAGTGAATAACCCTCTTAGCATTTGTTCATGCATGATCCACATTAGAAATATGATAAAATTAAACTTTTAGATCATAAATGACCTTATTAAAATTATTTTAATGTCTCAAGGTCCCATTAAAATCTTGGTGTAAGTTCCAAGCACTTGAAGTTGACACTCGAGCTCTATTTTTGCTTCCTTGTAGGGTTTGAGTGCTTCCTAAGCCAAAAATGGCTTCTTGGATAATTTATTTGTAAAAAAATGGTTTTAAAACCTATTTATACACCCTAAATACTTCCTTAAATCATTATAATGGCTTTATAAAATCTTTAAATGGAAATTGACCTTTGTTTGGCTTTTAGGTATAAGGATTTCCTTCACATATGACTGGAACTCTTCTTATGTAGGGTACCTTATTTTCCATCAGACATTATAAAAAGGTTTATTAGTTTTCTCCATGTTTACCCCAGATATTAAAACCTTATGGACTAACCCAATTGGTCTCTGGTTCACCATTATTCACTTTTCCCCAAAACTATCATTCTTGTGCATGAAGGGATTACCCCTACTCTGAGATAAAATAGAGAGTATTAGGCCTATTTTTTTTGGAAAAGTGATTATTTTAAAATATAAAAAAGTTCCTAATTACCAATTTTAACAAATGGTTTTGTTTTATTCCATGGTTATGGGGTCTAACCATCTCAATCTTCTCAAAAAAGGGTGAAAATCATTGTTTTTGCATGTTCTTGTCCAAACCTCCTCATGGATGCTCCTTCCAAACATATTTGATGAATAATAGTTGTTCATGCATGTTAATTACCATAATTTAATTCTTTTTGAACCTATTTATCCACTCAAATCCTCTCTCCTAAGTGGAATCCCCAAACTCACCTCTTGAAACAAGGCTTTCCCTATCCTACCTATATGAACTGAGTCCATTTTTCTATGAGAAAAGGGCCTTGGGTGACTTGAGGATATTTTTGAAATATAATTTACTTCATTTGATCATTATTAATCCATATTATAATGTTTTAAACTCTCCTTCCCTTCCTTAGGTATCAAACTCTCAACAGGTTACTTTCAGTTAGGACCCTACCTATTTATGATAGTGAACATGGTGCTTTTGTTTCATAAACCTTTATTTGGAGGTTATAATGAAGGCAAAAATACATTTTATATACTATTTAACACATATAATTATTCCAATTTGAACCATTCTTCTTATCTAGCATCTTGACACTTTTAGGCCTTTCAATTGCTTATTGCCCTTTATGGATTGAGACAGTCTTAGGACCCTACCTGTAGGTTAATTTTGATTTATGATTTAGTAAATAATTTAGATCCCCAAAGTAATTAGGTTTTAAAATTTTAACCTTATCAACCCTAAAGTTCTTTAAAAATTATCCAAATGCCATAATCCTCATTCCATTGTCTGCTCAACTGTAGGTGGTTATTTTTTCATTCATTTTATGCCTATTGGTGTCTTCTAGGTCAATGTGGACTTGATAATGATTCATATAATGGAATTTAAGTATTTATTTTCTTACAAACCATGAAATATCATTAACTTTTTCATGACCACACCTATTTCACAAACCTTAACCTTTCTGCCTGTAGGTGATTCTGCATAGTCTTGTGTACGAATAAAGGAGTACGCATTAAGAGTTAAGAGATTGAATTCAATTCCTCTCATGGAATTATATATATATAATTTGAACCTATTGGCATCATTAAAATTTAATGTCACAACCTATAACACCATTATGAAGAGAAAGGAAACCTTTTGATCAATGCCCTAATACAACACTATCCCATTTCAGTGATTTTCTAGCCATCTTTGAGGGTCTAAATGACCACCTTACACTATTAATTTCTCCTTAAAACTCTGGGAAATATTTTTTTGGTATATATATTATACCTCCACCCAATTATAGGATTCAAATCCTTTTATAGGTGCACTTTGAGAGGCCTAAAAAAACCCCTCAGGCCTCTGTTTGGTATTTTTAGAGAAAAGGGCTTGGATACATCCAACCTTCCATTTGATGTTTTGATACTATCCTTTGTCAAAATAGCATTACCAAGATTTTTTTCTATGCCTTTCCATATCAAGGAGCCTCAAATTGGACTGATCAATTTTTGGAACACATCTAAAAGGCATATTTATGGCATCAGTTATAGATGATCATCTCCTTTATATAGGCAAAACTGAGACCATTCTCCAAGATTGCAAGTTTGTAACACCTACACGCCTCCATAAAATATTAAATTCAAATTAATAGTCCTAAGAGTTTAATGGCCATATCAAACCTTCAAACTTACATTTGTGACATCATCATGCTTCTAAAGGTGGAACTTCTTAACCATAACATACAAGGAAATCATGAAATGACAAGAAACATGCAAGGAATGCTTTCAAAACACCTCAAGATAAATTTGAAACAATTTAATTCACAACCTAAACTATTATAATTTACAAAAAAAGTCAAAACATCATATCCAAAGTGAAGGAAACATTTTTAAAGCAATTGGGATGACTGTGCATGCAAACTAGACATTTTACAAGCCTAGAAGAGGCTTCCTCAAATAATTGAAATCTCAAAAACAATAAGAATCATGGAAACATATTTAAAATAATGTGGAGACACATGAAACACACAAATATATCAATCCAAAACAATAAACATTGATACAAGCTCAGATAGTGACCCCATGAAGGTTGAACATGCATAAAAAGATACCTAGAATAAACTCATTGTTCATAAAGGAGGTGCACCAAATCTCAAGTTGTTATGAAAATGAAGTGCACTCATATTAATATCCAACCCTATAAAAACTCCTCCCAATTCCACCTATATGGCCCATGGGAAGTGCATGAAGTTGTTCCTTCTTTGCTTGCCATGTGAAAATGGAGGAAAACAAGTTGCAAATGATATTTTTTGCATTATTATTGAAAACAAAGAATTGAAATGGATGATGGGAGGTGAATATTTACTCTTCCCACATTTTTATCTGATGATGGACTTGAGAATTCCATAAAAGTGACCAAATCTCCTATTTTTGAGGGAAATTTTGACTAAGTTTGACCATGGTTGACTTTTGTTGACTAGGCCAGTACTAAGAGAATGGACTTCAAAAAGGACTAGGGAAAGGGAAAGTGAGAATATAGGACAATAGGAGACCCCATAGGACATGAAACTTTCCTCAAAAGTTTAAATAGTATGGGTTAACCCAAATTTGACTTGGGGTCAAATTTGGTCAATATTTCTGGCGATTCCCAGGGGTGGCATGCTTGTTATGCCTAAGACCAGTTGCCTAACACCTCCATTAGTCATGGAGTAATGAATATGGACACTCTAACTAATTTTAATATACATTTGAATCAAGATAAAATAATCTAGTTGACCCACACATACAAAATCAAAGACATACATAACAAGAAAGCAAACAAACAACTTGTACTTCAAGAGCACTTAGGGATCACAATAGCAAACTAAAATAAACAGACTAGACACACACTATCCTAAAATAATTTCTTCCTCCTGGATCAAAGGGAAAATATGAATCTCTTCTTGCCTCATAAAATGAATGGATACATGAGACATGTTTCCATCTGAACATTGGCATGGAAGCCTTCATCTTTCTCATGGTGTTAGCCAATCTTCTTGGCATAGATTTCAATGCAGCTGAGATAATTTCAAACAAATCACCTATAAATATGAATTATTATTGCACTTCAACTACCTCAACTTCTTCATAAGACTCCTTAGTTACTACATGATCCAATTATGCCCCATCAAATCTTATTTTTTGGCTCCCCATGATGTCTTAAGAATGGGCAAGTGGTTTGTTAGCTACAAGTTCTTCAATCTCATCAAGGAACTTAGTGTAATCTTCCCAATCTTGATCATTGTCTTTCATGGACACTTCTTGCCCTATCTTCTCATATACTTTGCCTTCAACCTTGAAAATTTCTTTAGGCTCTTGTAGAATCTCAATTTTCTACAAATATTCTTCGTCATCATCTCTCACATCAAGGATCACCTCTTCCTCATGAACTTATTCTTCAAACACCTCATCTTGATCCTTGGTCATATGGTCAACTCCAAGTCTATTCCCATCCTTCTTATGATCAGTTTTAACTTCATTTGAATCTTCTTTCTCTTGGTTCAATAAGGGTGAGTTATGATTGATAGCCCCAAGTGGAGTTCTAATGATAAATTATTCTTCATCATCACTTGTGTCATCCTCTTGCTCTGTTACAAACTAAACTTGTTATTCCTTTGATGCTTCCATTAAAAGAGGTTATTATTTAAGAAGAGATGGGGTGGGAGGGTGTCAAATTGATGAATGAGATGAAGAAATAATGTAAGGTGTAGTGAGAGGCTCATGAATAGATATGGAAGAAAGAGAAAACTCTTGAAATGACTCTTGGATAGCAATAAGGCTTTATGGGGTTGAGGGAACATCAATTTTTTCCATAGCCACCTCATGATTTGCATCATATTCTTGGACTTCTCCTTTAACCTCTTTATGTACCCAAGACTTCATATTTTGGTCCCAAGTTGAAAGCTTGGAACTAATAAGATATTTGGAGGATTTAATAGGTTCTTCTTCAAGGAGAGGAATGGTGGAAGAGAGATATGTAGGTCTATGGGTTGGGGATGGAGTGTGATGTTCATGGAGATGGGTGAAACTTATTTAATGGGCTCTTGAGGGAGAGGTAAGATAGGATGAGCAATAGGAAGGAGATATTCTTCATACAAGCTTTCATCATCCTCCTCATCTTCTTGAGGCTTTTCATAGCTTTTTGGAGATTCTTTTACAGCTACAACTTATTTCATAGCCTTTTGGGTTTCCCGTTTCTCGAACCTATCAATCCACTATTGAAAATCCTTTCTTTCCATATAAAATCCTTCACTAATGACATATTGACACACCAAAAATATTCCCACTATTTAGACCTTGTCCCACCCAATGTGGCAGAACTATTATCATCAAATTGTTCACCCTAGGGCACTCTATCAAACTCCTATAATTTGATGCAACATTGAATCATCTCTGAAGTTTGTGGGAACTTGTAAATGAGATGAATCTCTAGGATTGAAAGGGATAGCTCCCTAGACATGAATTGATGTACTTATACTACTAAAAATTACCTATTATAGGTGAAAAGGGAGAGAAATATACATAAATAAAACCTAAACTAAGAGGTGACACACCAAGAGTTGGCTTCATTCATACACTTGGAGTTTTCATAATGAACTAAGACAATCAAACTAGCCTCAACACCATTAATAGAGCTCCCTAGCATCAGTGTTTCTCATGAAGGCAAATAAAAACTTAGCAAATGAAGGCAAGTGAAGGGAAGATGATATATGACACTACCAAAGTCATACATACTTAAAGAGTCTATTACAACAACATACACTTGATGAAACTTGTTAGTAGAGAAGTCATTTTTAGCAACACATTCAAGGATTGCATGAAAACAAGATGAACTCAATATATAATTGAATTTCAAGATGGATCACTTCAACACATAGTGAAAATGGACTTCTAATATAACTAGATTAATTCTCATTAGTTTAACTACAAATAAATTTACAATTTTGGTAGGGCTTAAGCCATGCCAAGAGTTGGAATCCCTTTGCAAAGCCAAAATGGTTTATATTTATAGAAATTGGAAGAAGAGAGAGAAGAGAGAAGTTAAAGAGGCACAAATAAAAGTGTCCAAAGGTGTAAATTAGTAAATATGCATGTGAATTAGGTGGAAAAGGAGTTATGAAACTGATGTGAACATGTGTCCATCCCAAACTGATCTCCTTCCTCACATGTGTCATTTAAACTCTTTACATGCATCTTTAGGTCTTGAAACTCTTTCTTGAGAAGTGGAAAAAGGCAAGAGTTTGATCATGAGGTATCTTGGACAATTACATTTTAATCCCAAGGACATTTTTCAACCATCTTGAAGTATCTTAAATAGTTACAATACCTTCAATCATCAATTCCCCTTTTAGGTATCACAAGGCCTCCTTGTCTCATTAAGCCTAATTTGGCCAAAATAACTAAAATTTGGATTTATCTCAATTTTTGAAATTTTTATTCATGAAAGGCCTATTATAATCATATTTTACTAAAAATAATTCATTTAGAAACATCAAGCTCTCACCAAGACCCCATTTTCTTATAGAGCCTTCACTAGGCCTAATCCTCTTGTAGCCATAATTTTACACAAGTTTCCTTGTGTAGGAAAATTTATGGACCTCCAAGACTGAGTGAGATAACTTTTGAGTACCTATTTTCTCCATTATTCTCTATTCCAAGTTTCATGGTTCAAAACACAAGGCAAGTGTGTTTATTGATCCATTATTCCTCCTAATTAGGCTTAATTAGGCCTCTTTAGCCTAGAAGACTAAAAATGCCTATTTTGTGTCCCCAAAAGTGTGAAATAGAAAAATGGAATGTTATTAATTTTTTTTACCTCCTTATAAACCCTCATGTTGAATTTGAGTTCCTGATCACTTGTACGAACCCCTATTCTAGCATTAAATGCTCTTTCTTGGCCTATTCTATACAACCCTGTACTTGAAAGTAAAAAATAGTGGCATGAAGTAGATATTAGGAGAGTTATCAAGTTAATCCTAATTATTTTAAATCTTGAAACATCCATTTGAGTGCTTTTGTTGGCCTTTCTTTCTCATCATGTTCAAATCGGGTTTCTTAGAGGGTTTTAGAGTGACTAACCCTCTTAGCATTTGTTCATGTAGGATATAAGTTATAAATATAATAAAATTACACTTTTGTATCCTAAAGGACATTCTTAAACTTCCTTTAATGGCTCAAGGTCCCATGCAAAACTTGGTGGAAGTTCCAAGCACTTGAAGTTGACACTCGAGTTCCATTTTTGCTTCCTTGTAGGGTTTGAGTACTTCCTAAGTTAGAAATGGTTTCTTGGAGAATTTATTTGTAAAAAAAGGGTTGTAACACATCTTTATACACATTAAAAACTTTTTTCAATAATTAAAATGTATTTCCAAAAGTTTTAATGGCAATTGACCTTTGTTTGGCTTTTAGGTTCAAGGATTTCCTTCACATATAACTGTAACTCTTCTTGTGTAGGGTACCATGTTTACCCTAAGACATTATAGTAAGGTTTATTAGGTTCCTCCATGTTTACCACAGATATTAAAACCTTATTTACTAACCCAATTGGTCTCTGGTTCACCATTTTTCACTTTTCCCCAAAACTATCATTCTTGTGCATGAAGGGACTGCCCTTACTCTGAGACAAAATAGAGAATATTAGGCATATTTTTTTTGGAAAAATGAGTATTTTAAAATATAAAAAAGGTAATAGTGACAAAATTTACCAAATGGTTTTGTTTTATTCCATAATTAGGGTGTCTAACCATCTCAATCTTCTTAAACAAGGGTGAACACATTGTTTTTGTTTGTTCTTGTCCAAACCTCCTCATGGATTCTCATTACAAACCTATTTGATGAATAAATTTTGTTAATGAATGTTTCTTACCATAATTTAATTATTTTGGAACCTAGGTATCCACTCAAAACCTCTCTCCTAATTGTAATCCCCAAACTCACCTCTTGAAATAAGGCTTTCCCTACCCTGCCTGTACATAATGAGTCTATTTTGCTATGAGAAAAGGGAATCGGGTAAATTGAGGATGTTTTGGACATATAATTTCCTTAATTTTATTGTTATTAATCCAAATTATAATTTTTTAAACTCTCCTTCTCTTCCTTAAGTATCAATCTCTCAACATATTACTCTCAATGAGGACTTTGCCTGTCTGTGATAATGAACAGGGTGATTTTGTTTTAGACACATTTATTTGGAGGTTCTAATGAATGTTTAAATACATTTTATATCCTATTTGACCCATATAATTATGAAAATTTTAACCATTATTCTTATCTAGCATCTTGACATTTTTAGGCCTTCCAATTGCTTATTGTCTTTTATGGACTGAGACAGTCTTAGGACCCTACCTATAGGTTGTTTTTGATTTATGGTTTAGAAAATCCTTTAGATCCCAAAATTAATTAGGTTTTAATATTTTAACCTTATCAACCCTAAATTTCTTCAACACTTCTCCAAATTCCATAATCCTCATTCCACTATCTACTCAGTTGTAGGCATTTTTTCATTCATTTCAGGACTATAGGTGTCTTCTAGGTCAAGATGGACTTGCTCATGGTGCCTATAATGGAATAGAATTATTTATTTGATTAAAAACCATGAAATATCATAAAATTTTTCATTACCACACATATTTCATAAACCTTAAACTTTTTTCCTATAGTGATTCCTTACAGTCCTATGTACGGATAGAAGAGTACACATTAAGAGTTAAGAGATTGAATTCACTTCCTCTCATGGAATTTTAGCTTATAGTCATCCTTTTAACATATTTTCATCATTAAAATTTTATTTCACAACCTATAACACCATTATGAAGAGCAAGGAGACCTTTTGATCAATGCCCTATAGACAATACTACCCTGTTTCAATGATTTTCTAGCCATCTTTGAGGGTATAAATGACCACCTTACAATATTCATTTCTCCTTTAAACTTTGGGAAATATTTATTTGGTCTAAAGACTACTCCTCCACCCAATTATATGGTTCAAATAATTTTATAGGTGCACTTTGAGAGGCCTTCAAAAACCCCTCAGACGTTTGTTTGGTGTTTTTAGAGCAAACGAGCTTGGATACAGTCCAACCTTCCATTTGATGTTTTGATACTCTCCTTTGTCAAACTAGAATTATCAAGAGGTTTGTCTAGGCATTTCCATATCAAGGAGCCTCAAATTAGATTGTTCAAATTTTGGAACACATCTATAAGGCATATATGGCATCAACTATAGATGATCATCTCCTCTATACAGGAAAAATTGAGACCATTCTCTAAGTTTGCATGTTTGTATCACCTACATGCCTCAATCAACTCTAAAGTTGGAGCTTCTTGACCATAACATATGAGGAAATCATGAAATGATAAAAATCATGCAAGGAATACTTTCAAAACACCTCAAGATAAATTATCAACATTTGAATGCCTAACATACACTGGGATAATTTCCAAAACAACATCAAAACATCATATCCAATGTGAAGAAAATATTTTCAAAGCAATTGGGATGACTGTGAATGTAAACTAGATATTTGGCAAGCCTATAAGAGGCTTCCTCAAAAAATTTAACTCTCCAAAATAATAATAATCAGGAAAACATCTTGAAAATCAAGTGGAGACACCTAAAACACACAAATCCATCAATCCAAAACAAGAAACTCTGAGACAAGCTTAGATAATGACTCCCTCATGGTTGAACATGCATAAAAATTTTCTTGGAATAAAAATGATTGTTCATAAAGGAGTATAAAAAAAATCTCAAGTTTTTTTAATTAAAATTAAGTTCACTTAGATTACTATCCACCCTTAGAAACACTCCTCCCAATTTGACATGTATGGCCCATGCCAAGTGCATGAGTTGTTCCCTCTTTGCTTGCTAAGTGAAAATGGAGGAAAACAAGTTATAGATGATTTTTTTCATTATTATTGAAAAATAAGAATTTAAATGGATGATTAGAGGTGAAGAGTTACTATTCCCATGTTTTTAGCTGATGATGGACTTGAGAAGTCCGTATAAGTGCCCAAAAGCTCATATTTTTGAGGGAAAACTGCTATCCACTAAACATACCTACTTCTTGTTTGAAAAATAACTATTCCTGACATGATCCTAAAATTATCCACATTTAAACCCACCTTGGTGTCAAAATTTCTTGCATGAAAATCTATACAAGTCATTAAATGGGCTAAAATATGACCAAAAGGCCCCTTTTTCCACATGAGACATAACCTATAACCAATTTATGACTTGTAAACATACTGAAACCTATTAAAGACCACTTTAAGACATTTAAAAAATAAATTGAGCCTTTTACTAAGTTTTATTATGGTTTCTAATGTTAAATTTTGTTGACTAATCTAGTAGCAGGGGAATGGACTTTAACAAGGACTAGGGGAAGGGTAAGTGGACATATAGGACAATAGGAGACCTCATAGGAAATATGAAACTTTCCTCAAAATTTTAAATAATATGGGTTGACACAAATTTTACTTAAGGTCAAATTTGGTCAATAGTTCATATGAAATTCTCCAAACGAAGGCAAAACCCATAGGCTACATAGATTAGCAGGTAGATTTGAAAGTTCAACTTCTTAGGAATGGTTCATAAATCTCAAACCACCATTCCTTCTTAAGAAAACATCAAATGAAAGTTAAATGAGTTTATAATCTACCCATAAGATAATTTTACCTAAAACCTCTTGTGTTGATTATACCAATTACAAACATGCAAGTCACTTTTGTGTGTCTAAAAAGCTAAGAAAGGTGCAGAATGGTTTTGGAATCAAAATGGAACTTTAAAATCAAAACAAGAATTGGAATTAGCATGGGTAATCTAAATATTCATATTTAAACCTTTTCCAAGTGGCATACTTCCCAAATAGGTCATACAAGTGCCATTTTATTCCTTTTCTTTAAGAAAACTATTTTTTCTTCTGATGATCCTACAACTTTTAGCTACCAATAGTGCATTAAGACTTATTAGGACATATGTCACATGAAATCACCCATTTAAACCTTCAAATTTCTTAAATAACCTATACAAGGCATTAAATGCACCTTTTTAACCCCTAAAATGACCCAAAATGTTAAATGGACATAAAAACTAATTGACCAAGGCTAATATAACATCATTTGACATTAATCTACATGTAATAAACCCTATGACACTCATATTACACCCCTTATACACCTAAAAAGTCAATTTTATACCTATAGGTGCCCTAATTTTACTTAAAATTCAAATTTGGTCAACAATAAGGTCATAAAGAACCTCTATATGCAGAAGGTATCTCAATAGAAATCTACAGTCAAACATTGAAAGAAACCTACAGTTTAATGACCTAGACAATGTATTCCAAGCATGTAAAACTTGTGTGAGAGGTAAAATGAGGATTTATAGTGTCTTTTCATAACACACATAGGGATTTTAATTAATGTTAATGACTTACTCAAGGTATTTTCACAATCACCTTCACCAAATAGGCTAAAAAGATAGCCACATCTCTTATAGGCATATACGGTCTTAAAAAGGAAAAGTGTCATTTATTTTGAATAAAAATTTGAACACTAGGTTATGAGACATCCAAATAGTTACAAAGACCTTTAAACTATTCAATGGTTTATAGAAGGATTCCTGGGACACCTATAGTCGATGACCTAAAGGAAGTGTTTGAATAGAGTGGCAGAGGTTAGGGGTTATACTTGTGATGGTAAAGAGATTTAGGATGAATTTTAATAATCTTAAATTAAGTGATTAAGGGTATCTATTTCCATTGGGGAATAGGAGAAGATCATATAACCAAGAGGTAATATATAGTCTACTAATGTAGTCATCTAGTGACCTATAGGCCTACCCTATAGCTAAGTGAAGAGAGTATCCATCTCAAAAAAATGTGGAATTATAATAGTGTGTAAAGGAGTGTGATAATATCCATAATTTCATCAAGTTTTATAAAGATCAAAAGGAGAGAGACTTTATTCATAGAGCTCTAGGGTCAGCACACATAGTTGACATATAAACCCTCAGTGGTGAAACTCAGTGTTTTAGAACTGTATAAAAGGTTAATTCTTATATTTAATAACATTTAATCACTTTAATATATAATTTAAGACATTTTTCATAAATTTATTTGATATGAAGGTAAGTTTTGATGTCTTAAGACCCATGATGGACTTTCTCGACCTTAACACACATAATCACCTAGTCGAATGAATAATTTGTAGGTGTGAGAAGTTATTGCAAAGTATGTATGAATTATTTAATTTTAAGAGGTGTTGAGTGGGGTATTATTCCTCATATTCATGAAATTATTTCAGTAATTATATCAATTAATCTTATGAATAATTACCTAGAAGACATAGAATCCTATTTTGCTTGAGAAAGAACTTAAAGAGGTCACTTTGCATGATTATATATTGCATGAGGTTTTTCATGGGAGAATAATATATTTTTAGGTGTTAGGGGACATTTTTAACTTTAAATTTTTTTTTTTAATTTTTTGGTTAAGGCCCTAGCCTTTATGAACTATCATTAATATATTGAGCCACTCATAGGCTACCACAAAAGCCAATTTTGACCAGTTTAAAGAAATTGATCTCCAAAGCACATAAAAATATCTTGGAATGATTCTAAAACCTCATAAAAAAAATTATACTATAAATATGTCCTCACCATGGTAATTTATTGTACTTTCACCTGTACATATTTGAGGAAAGCTGTACTTTTGAAAGATTTTGAGTCAAAAAGGAGGTTTCATAGTGTGTAGAAGGATGGAAATAATTTTAAGAGGTGAATTGGGATGTATTTTAGTTTTATAGGGTAGTCTAAAATAGGCTTAAGAAAGATCTAGGTTTTTTGCCATTTCATGGTTTGACTAATTTCACAAGGTTTAAAAGCCCAAATTTGGAATTTAGGATGTTATTATGATAGGTAAAGTTAATAAAATAATTTTTTCTAGTTTCACAAGTGTGGATGGTCATTTGGGACAATTTTATCTTTCTAGGCCTAGGAGGCCTAATTAGGCCTAATTGGAGAGAGAAATGAAGGAAAAAGGATACTTTCAGTTGGAGTTGGATCATGGAATTTTTTCATGAAGTTTTAACAGGATAGAGGGTATTCAAACATGTTCCTATTTTTCCCTTTTGATTTGTATTATCTTCTAGACAAGGAGCTTTACAGGTTTTTAGGGTTATAAGGAATGAGTGAAAAACATGTTATAGAAGTAAAATTACATCTTATAGACTATTTGATGGATCTAAATTATTTATTTTAGGTTTTAATTATATTTAAAATTCATCCATGGTGGAATTTGGCCTGTTTTAATACAAAACTCATTGTTTTCTCTTTTACGCCTCTTTGTTCATGAAGGAGCCAAATGATCAAAGTACTAAAATGATGCATTAAAACATTTCACAGGGATTTAATAATGTTTATCTCCCCTTCCTATGCTTACTCAAGTATGGAATAATTCAATTTCAATTGAAAGAGGGTTTAAAAGTTGGAAAAGGTCTCAAGGACTCTCAATAAGGCCTTCTTTCCTTCCAACACCTAGGATGTTGAAGGAGTCAAACAAGCATCAAAGAGATTCTAACAGCCCATGAAAGATGTGTTGATGCCTAAATATGTATCATAAGGTGCTCAGAGTGTTCAATAAACACTTCTCATTTCATAATTTAAATAATTTAGAGAATGAGTTGTAGTTTGTGATAATCTTATTATCTATGATGGAATAGAGGCAAAAAAAATGATTGTTTCACAATATTTATATTAGTTGGTGGTTGGGAGTCACCATGGCCTATAAATATTTGTAAATAAGAAGATGATCTATTATAATTAAGGTGAATTATGCTCAATTATAAGTCTAAATCTAAACTAAGATGGACGTATACAATGAAGCTTTAATCTAAAGTGAATTGGTTAAAATGGAAGTAAAAGGAAGGGTAGGGCAGAGAGAAAATATGTTACTATTGATCTTCATTCCAGGCATCATGGCAAAGTTTAAATATTATCTTGGCATGTACTTAAAACCAATGTATGATATGAAACAACTTAAGCTCAAATCTTATCAAACATTAGGAAAACTTCTAAGGAGTATGAAAGTAATGCAAATAAGAACCAAGCTTACTTTAAAGATTTACCCCTATAAGCAGATAGCTAAAGCACATCTACAAATGTAGAGAAAATAAAATGAAGTAAACTAGAGAACCTTCAATTATCCTAGCATAATCACAAGTTAACAATTATGCATTCAAAGGTACACACTAAGAGTCTATAAGAACTATTCAAATCTAGAATTTAGAATAGACAAGTGAGAGAGAAGCCATATGACAATTCACATAAATAAAATGAGACAATCTTTTCGTAATTCTCTATTTGCATTAGTTACTCAAAGTTTAGACTAGTTTTAGCTCAAAAAACTCCCTTTATTTTACAAATGACAATACTCTTTTTATATACTTTAAGGAAGTATGTTGGTTAGTCATATCAAATTACAAGAGTAAAAGTGTATGGACAACTATCCTTTCTACAAAAGTTTTTAGAATACACTAAACCTTTCCAAGTGGAATTACCTATAGGCAATGTGCTTAAAAGTTTCACATGCCTTTACAAAAGAATATTCTATTTCAAAATTTTACAAATTTACTACAAAGAGAGTATTCTTAATTATCTTTTGCTCTGGGGTCTTTGTGCTGACAAAGTCCCCTATTGTTTCCTACCCTACATGATTGCCAACCTATAATGTTGTTCATTTATGAGCTAAAGGTCAACAACTAGTCTCATGAATAACTTTTTTCTTACACCTATAGGTTTTTTAGGTCCTTTTCAATATTCTCTATTGCTTGTTTGATGTCCCTAGCATCTCCCATTTTCTCTTCAGATGAAAGAAGTAGGCCCATAACTCTTTTTTTTCATCCCCTATTTGGCCCTGCCTTTGGTTCCTTACTTCCTACATGAACTGAAAGGTTATGTTCCTAAACTCTTCATCAGTTATAAGACCTAATGATCTAAGTGAAGTGGGTTCCTTAATCAAGATATCTAAGATGTGCAATATTCTATCTTCCTACTATTTTAAGTCCTTGGCTAGGTCTTTCATCTGCCTAGACTAGTTGCTTAAGACTTGGATCTTGTCTACCAATATGGACATGACCATATTTAAGTGTGATAAGATGATGGTACTAAATTCAGGGACTAGGTTCTTGATCAAGGCCTTGATTACATATTTCAATTGATAGCTTGAATCCTTCCATTAGCCAACTTAGCATGTAGCCTTATTGATTTGCTTTTTTATTTCTCCCTATCTAGTTCTGAATACCTTCAAAGAGTTGAATAGGTCAATCGTGGTGTCTTCAAACTTCTTGAATTGGTCTTCATGGATTGAGAAGACTATAAACTCTTTCAAATTCTTGTTCTATTATAAGAGGCCCTTCATCATGGTTTGCAGTTGGTCAGAATGGGCCTAGGCTACATCAGGGATTTTCTTCTCAAACATTCTATCATATCCTAGATTTTGACCTGCCACTAGAGTTAGACCTATCAATGGCTCTATCCTTTGAAAGGTGAATTCCTCACCACCAAACATGGATTTATTTTCAATCACCCTTTCCATGATGGTAGTGTCTAGATTAAACTAAACTCCCATTAATGATTGAGTCACTTTTGGAGGCACTAAAGTTTCCATTTGTGTGCCACTCGACCCCCGTAGGGCAGACATCCTTTGTTCTTCTTCCTTCGACAAGGACATAATCCAAGTTTTGAGCTCATAATGCACATAAATATTAACATATTTTGTAATGGCCCATGGGTGGTGCATGGTTGGGATTTTATACATCTTCCCATATAAAAACCATTCAGGAATGATTGGACCATTAATTAGATTATCATCATTAAAAATGTTGACCTCACTCAAAGGATAAACAAAGGTTAACTTTGGCTTCTTGCTCTTTATTTGGGCTAGAGATAGCTTAAATTTCCTTTTGGGTTGGTTTATAACAAGAACCAAGTCCAAATCTACTTCCTTCTCCTTTTCTCCTTTTGCTTCTTTAGTAAGAGATTGAGGTTCTATTGTTTGTATTTCTTCTTCATTTGATTCATAATAAAAAACTAGTGATTTCAGGGCATCCTCTACAGTCTCCTTGGGATCCAATGTAATTATGTCAATTTCTTCAATAGGTGACTTTAGTTCTTTAGGTTGAGATGAAAAAGATGCCACCTCACCAGGTCTCCTCTTTTCAAGTCTCTTTTCTTATAACTTTGGTTTAGCTTGAGTCTCAAACTCTTGTGTTACTACGTATGGATATACTAGAGGAGGTATAGAAGATGGTCCTGATAAAAAATGGTATTGCATAGGCCCCATTTATCATATATCATCACTTATCTTTTGATCTCTTAGCAATATATCTTCAAGCTTGATGTTGTGCTTATTTAATCTTTCCAAGACCTTGAAGGAGGATGCCTAGGTGTACATTGAGTCATAGACACCCGGGTGATGTTCATAGTTCATGTTGATCTTCTTGGCCTTAAAATGTTTTACAACCTTTTCATTGGGGTCCCATTGTCTCAATTCATCAATTTATAAATTGAAGGAGGTCCTATTCCTAGAGATAGTCTCTACATTATCCTAATTCTAAAACATAGTCCTACTATTGGTTAAGGTAAAGGAATGGAGTAGTCCCTTTCTTTTGCTTTTACACACACCATCTATGTCATGAAACAGTTGGTATGCCACTTCATGCTCTACCAATTTGGTGGGCACATGAACCAGTAGCCTAAAAGGTTGAATCAAAGTTCCCTCTATCTTTATTATAGTATAATCTAGATATAACCAAATGTCTCCAATGAGTTCAACATACTTCTTGATCAAAGGGATGACCCTCATTTTGGGATCCCTATAATGGCCTCAACTATGGCCGGATAAACAGTCATAGATAAACTGAATATGGTCCCTAAATTTGAAAATATTTAATTTTGAGCATTATTAGGAGACTATTTATTTCCCTTTAGGTGACCATTATTTAATGTTAGGGATTTTGGTGGTGGCTAGTAGGGCATCCAAAAGGTGAGACATCATGTAGAAATGTTTTTTATCCTTCTTCTTGATTCCAATGAATTTTTTTCTTCAAACATGTGCTAATCATCTCACCAATGGGAGGGGTAAGTCCACTCTCAACCATAAAATACATAAAAGGGACCCAATGTTTATCAACATAGGGGGTGGAAGGGTTCCTAGATAATATGTTCAATAATGTCATTATCATCCTAATCCTAACCCTAAATTAGTTGATTGGGATCTTTCCACTGAGATCAGAGATTACCTGGGTTCTTAAATATAACCATGGGGTAAGGATGGTCTTTAGGTCATTCTTCTTAAACCATTCATTGATTATGGGTACATCCACCTATGATTTGGGTAAATTATAATAGTTTTCAAAGGCAAGAGGGGAGCTATAAGCAACTCTTTTTTTAACTACATTCATGTACTATCATAACCTGATCAATTTTGTAATCCTTGAAAATAAGAGAAATAACATCAATACAATGTAGTACCTCTAGTTTGGATGTAGCATAGTGAAGGCTCATCATTTGGATGTCAACTAGGTCATTGGTACATCTTTTTGACTCACATGTTCCTTTCATCTTCCCTCATGATAGTTGGTAGCTCCTTAATTGTTCAAAAAAGCTTAGACTAGTTATTGTTTCCTATGTTCATAGTTATAGCATCAAATTCCATATCCTTATATATTCTCCCCTCAATATCTATTGTAATATAGAGCTCTATATCTTGTTGTTTTCAGGTTTCCATGACTGTGAGTATGAAAAATTACTCACTAGTGGTCTACAATTTACTTTTAGATTGATTTATACTTGCTCAAATGGAAATCAAACTCTCTCAGGCTCGATTATGGTTAATTTTGGACTGAATTAGGGCCTTTGTAGATTCTAGGACTTTTTTGTAGTTCTATTTTGATATTTAATGTTGACATTTTTTTAAACTTGAGTGATTTTGTGCCTTACATTAGATTTGGACCTTCACATTTATACCTTTTCTTTTTCGAGACCACAAGATTTTTATTTTTTTGCTTTCTACCTATGTGGCATTGTTGTGGCACCTATGTGGTAGCTCTATGAAATTTTTTTGGCACTTCATTCATAAATTATTTAAAAATTGACCATTTATTTTTGAAAAATCAGCTTTATCTCACACTATCAAATCTAGTTGGTACAAATCAATACAAACCATAGATCTTTGGATCTAGATAACTATCTTAAAATTGATGTCTATGTAACTATCATTTGATGTCTAAGTGAATTTATTTGATGTTCATGTAACCATAAATTTTAAGATTATTGTTGAGACTCTCTGTTAAACTGAAAGATGACTTTTGCGTGACCATCATTTGACGTCTATGTGAACGTCATTGACGTTCATGTGATCACCAATTTTAAGCTCATCTTTAGGATCCTACACTAAGTTTGCCACTTTTTATCTTCTAGTTCACTTTTTTCCCTATCAATTATCTTATAAAATGCCTATTCACCACATGTCAGTCTCATTTTAACTTGGATCTCCATTGAAAAGTTCTGACTTGATACGCTTTATTGATTAGATGTGTACATTGTAACACATACCATCAATCATCTGAAACTTGTTCAGTGTTTAAATTGGGGTCCATAGTCTAAATTTTCAATCATGGATCTTGCACCATTAGATTGATCCTATCTGAGAAAATGCAGGCCATAGATTACAATATGAGAATTTGATCATGATTAGCTCCTACATTTATAAAAAGGGTTAAGTAAGTCCAGAAATATATATAAAGCCTAGGACTAATGTTTAATTGTATTAATAAATATGAATAAATTTTAGTCTAAGGTTTTAAGCTAAGTTATAACATAAAGAGGACCCCATGTGTAGAAAAATATAAGTTTCTAGTCTAAGTTAGAAACATAATGAAAAAGGACCCTGCGTATAATAAGGTCATAGCATAAAGTTTTATCCTAAGGTTTTCTTGTATTAATAAATACAATTAAAACCTTAGGATAAAGACTTAGGCTAGGTCTATGTTATAATGAAAGGTACCCCTTTTTACTTTGAATTTGGTTTCATGCTATTGGATCATCAACATCCACTCAAATATGGATCATTGATCATGATCTAGTTGATCAATCAGGATTAGTCCCATGGGCTAAAGTCTTAGGCATATCAGTCTCATCTCACTTCATCTGATCCACCTTGTCCAATTAAACATGGGTCATTGATCTTGCAAAGAAGCACACATTTTAAGTTAGGACTTAGAGACATAAAGGGACTTAAGATAGAGTCTTATGACTAAGGTCTTGTTTGTGTTAATAAACATGAATGATGCCTTATGACTAAGACATTAGTCTAAGTTTGTAAAAAGAGGGACCATGTGAATAATAAAGTTAGACTAAGCTAGAAACATAATAAAAGGGCCTTGTAAACTTTAAAATTAGACCATGCTAAAATAAAAAGGGAATGAGGGGCTCAGGACATGAAGAGACCAAGTATATAATTTTAGGCCAAGGTTTGGTTGTGTTAAAAAACACACCCAAGCCTTAGAATAAAAATTAAACTTAAGTCCATGGGAATTTTAAAGTTTTACCACATAACTTGTTCTCACTAATTTTTTAAATTGGTCTAAAATAACCTATTTTAGGGTTTCCTAAAGAAGGGATTCCAGAAGCTTTAAACATGGATTTATCTTGAATTCCTATAGACCAAAGGCTAATAAAAGATTGGGTAGGGATTAAACTATAAAATTGAAGCATAATCCATTCAATAAGGGTTCCATTAAATCTACAACTTGAAACAAGAAGATCTACCATTAACAATATTAGGTAGGATTAAACCAAAACCATGAAAAAATAAAACAAACAAGTCAAGGTGTGGATGATCTTCAAATATTAATAATGTGAAAACATGTTAATGACACCTTGATCAAGTGAATTTTTAGTGTTAAGGTTCAAATTTGCATAATTTGACACAAGGGTTCCCATTTTTTAGAAATGAGGGTATGTTTACCTCAACAAATGGTGAATTCTAGGGGAAACATAGTAATATGTTAGAATTCAAAGACTTTGGTTCAAACAAATAACTAGATTACCTATTCCACTTGATCAGTGCCATTGTCAAGATTAGTTCATGGTTAAAACACACCTTGCATGTAAAAAATTAAGAACAAACATCAAAACCTATCCATGTTATGTGCATGCTTTAATTGCACTTATTATTTTCCATGGGATTTAAGGGACAACTTATAGGTTTCATGTCTTCAATCATTAACATTAAATTATAACATGTTTGGATATTCATTAAGAACCATGCTTTATTGTAGGAAGGGATTGGGTATTACTCTACTACTAGCTAGGCATCCATAGCCTTGATAGAGATACATTTAGCTCTGTTCAAGGCCTTACTCCACCACCATCCATGCACCCATAGCCCCAGTGGAGATTATTAGAATCACCTTTACTTAGAATTTTTTTGATTTTGCAATAAGCTCTTATTTTTATATTTTTTGGATCTTTTAGGCTTTTTAGCAAAGGTTAGGAACTAAGTTAACTAAGTTTAGGGATTTTCTCAAGTGTTCAATATTCAATAAATCACTCATGGTTGCAACATTTATCCCAGATAAAGATATTTATTAAGTATAAACATGATTGTGACTTAATAATTTAAGCTTTCATCCCACATGTGTAATTATTCTTAAAACCAAGTTTAGATCAAAAATAATGTTTAATTTATTATAGAACAGTTAACCTATCCACTAGTCTTTACTAGATTATTTAAACTATAACATAAGATTACATTTTAAATCCATGATCAACAAATGCTTAATATTTATACTTGCATTTCTAAACTATGGAGTTCATGAGCAATCAGATGAATTTTGAGCTGAGGGTTGTCCCAAAGGACTTATTGGAAGAAAGGAACAAAGTAGAGAAAACAAACACACAAAATAGAAATCAAAGAAATAAAAAAGGAAAGGAAAATTAAATAAATATATAAAAACATATGTACAAACAAGGGACATGAAGGAAAAACAAAAGGAAACTAATCTAGCCTACCTACATCTAATTTTAACTAGTCTTACAGTCATTCCATGAAGACCTCAGGAGGGACAACATATAAGTAATGCTTGAGGTATTTCCCATTGGTGGGTAGTGTGAAATCTACTCCCTGTAGGTCCTTTATCTTGAAGGTGTTATTTCTAAGTGTCTCTGTAATCTGATAGGGACCTATCCATAAAGGTGTGAACTTCCCATGTTTAACCTTAGGCTCAAATGTCTTGTCCCAACAAATAACTAAGTCTCCTTACTTGAACACCTTTATCTTTGATCACTTATAAAAACACGTTTTCACTATGGTTTGGTGCTTACTAAAGTTGGAAAAATCCTCTTCTCTAGCATTTTCCATCTGAACAATGTCCATAAGTATTGAATTTGTCAATTCCTGATCATCCTCCATATAATCTTGTATTAATCGATAAGTTGGCATCTTAAGTGTAATGGGGAATATGGGCTCTTGGACATATACCAGTAAGAAGGGTGATGCTTTGAGATCCTACTTGACCCTTGTTATATCTACCTATATGTCATATTTTAGTAGTTTATGCCAAGTTTTAGGCTTGTCTACTGTAGACTTCTTTATTGCCTTCATCATGTTCTTATTAGTCGACTCAGGCACTCTATTACCTTGAGGATAATGGTTGGATGAGAACTTGAGAATGATGTTATTATGATATGCCCATTTGGTCATCTCAATAATATAAAATCTGACCCATTATCACGTATTAGAGAGACCAATGTTCTAAACCTAGTACATATGTCTTTTTCTAAAAAAATGATCACTTCTTTGGTCTTGCTCTAATTAGTGGCCACTACCTCAATCCATCTTTTGAATTATTCAGTAGAAGTTAGAATGTATTTATGATATTATAATGAATTAGGATTGATTACCCCCATGAAATTTAGTCCCCACTAAGCAAAAGGTTTATCTACCATAACTAGCTACAGTGGCATGGTTGCCTTAGGTTATTTTGTGCTAAATACTTGGCATCAATGGCACTACCCTACATTCTTGTGGGAATCCTTTAGCATTTTAGGCCAATAATAACTAGCTCTACGGATTTTTTGAGCTGTTGTCTTTCCAGATGGGTGTCCACTTCCTAGCTTCTCTTGAAAAGTGCTCATGATTTTAGCTGCTTCTTATTTGGATACGCACCTCAATTAAATGCCTTCAAAGTTTTTTTGGTAAAAAACTCCATCTTTAATTAGGTATTTGGGTGACTTAAGTCTTATGGATATTATTTTCTCTCTAGTTAACCTTGTAGGACAAGTGCCATTGATTAGCATATGGATAATAAGATCATACCAATCATTGGACTAATAACTTTGTTGTTCAACTTGCATGACACTTAGCTTGGGGTTAAAATTGGAAATCATTTGAATGAAAATTTGGTACCTTACCAATTTTTAGTCTTCATTTCAATTTCATATTCTTGTAGCCTAGACATCCACTTACTTCTCCTTTCTCCTAGCTTGTTTTGAATTAACATGAGTTTTATGGTAGGGTCAGGTAGGATTGCATGCACCTTATTCCTAAGAATGTAGTGCTTGAATTTATTCACTTAACTAATTCACATTATTTTTTCTCAATTAAATAATAATTTAACTTAGAATTTTTAAATTTTGTGCTCATGAAAGCAATTGAATGGTCACATCCATCAATTTTTTGAGTTAAAACTATAACAATAGTATGATCAAAAGCAAAGGAATAAAGGTAAACATATTTGGATAAGTCTAGAATTATCAGGACTAGAACTTGTCTAATTTCCTCCTTGATGTCCTTAAAGGCCTTAATGGTTTATTTATTCCAAGTGATTTTGGCATCTTTCTTCAATATATCATTTAATGGCTTGATAATCTCTGTAAAGCTAGAAATGAATTTTCTTACAAAGTTTATCTTGCCAAAGAATGAATTTAATTATTTCTTACTATTAGGAAGATATATCTTAGATATAGATTCTACTATTTCAGGATCTATAGATATTCCCTCCTTAGTAATGACATGGCCTAACAACTTTCCCTCAATAACATAAAAAATACTTTTCTTTGGATTGAGATAAATCCCATACCTTCTACATCTTTAAAATACCTATTGTAAATGCATGATGTGGTCCTCCCTTTTTAATAAAAAATAGTTAGATCATCTATGTATATAATAATGCATTTACCTACCAAACCTTAGAAAGCATGATCTATGGTCGTTTGGAATGTTGCCCCTATGTTGATTAGCCCAAATGACATTATTTTGTAAGAAAACATGCCCCAATTGGTATAAAAAGTAGTCTTCATCATGTCATATTGATTCACCAACACTTGGTTATACCCTAAAAATCCATCAAAAAAGGACATCATAGTGGAACCAGAAACACTTTGTATAACTTGGTCTAGAGAAGGCAAAATATAGTTATCCTTTTTAGATGATTTATTTAGATTCCTAAAATCAATGCATAGTCTTATTTCACCATTATTTTTCCTAATTGGCACCAAATTGGTAACCCAAGTGGAGTGCCTAATGGGAAATATAATCTTGGCATCTAAAAAATTTAACTTCTTTGAAAATCATAGGTTCTAAAATAGGGTTGATAGGCCTATAGTTTTGTCTGAAAAGTTTTGTAGTTTTCCTTAAGGGTATGGTATGGGTGATGAATATTGGATAAAAAATATTCAACTCATCATAGTACCATGCTATTATGTCCTTTTAGTTTTCCTTTAAGTCTTTGGCCTCTTCTTTTTCAATGCTCATACATGTTGTCCCAATATTAACTAGATGAGGTTGATCTTGAGGTCCAAGATCAACTACTTTGTAATCCTTGCCACTTACTTTGGGAATCCTAGTTTTCTTAGTTAGTTTATCCTGATCAAATAACCTCTCTATGGAAATCATGTCTTTTATAATTATATTTTCATTTAGTTGAATGAATTAATTATTAAAGGTGATTTAAATGATTTCATCATCAAGGAGACTGACTTCATCAATAATATGACCCTTGAATACTCTTGATTTGGTCATGAATCTAGGATTTATTGATCATCATTAAAAACCTACTAATGGTTTATGTTATCTAGGATTGAAGGGCAAGGAACTAGCTCAATTCTAAAGTTTTGAGAGTCATGGTTTGTCATAAGATTGGCTACAGCTAAGGTAAGCTCATCAACAACCTTGTTTCTCTCCCTAGGGATGGAAACAATGTTAAATGCATCAAAATATTATAGAAAATCCCAAACTTTGAACTCTTTTTGATATGATAATTTACACTGTTATTTACTCCTCACTTGATTGACCATAATTTTTGAGTCACCATGAACCAAGAGTTATTTAACCTTATGCTTAATGGAAAATTATAATCCTAGAATCAAAGCTTCATACTTCATAAGATTATTTGTGCAAGGAAACTGAAGTCTATAAGTAGCTCTTAATTCTTTCCCAATATTATTAGTTAGAATAATTCCCGCTCCAAATCTAGACTTACACCTATCACCATCAAAATGTAATTTCTAAATTCCATGCAAAGCATGAGAAGTATTAGAACTATGTATCTTATAAGTCTTGAGAGTATACACTCCTAATTCATAATCCATCATGTTAATCTCTTTAGAGTCTAGCATGTTAACCCTTTCATTCACAACATTATAATTTGTGATCATGTGCTTCATTTGAGGCTCTCTTTCCACTCTGATCTGATTTGGGAATCATTTCCATGGTAGGCATAAATTTGAATAGTCAATGGACATATATCCATTCAAGGATTTTATCTGCTCTCTACTTAATAGTATCCCATAAGCATCAAGTATTTCCATCACCTGGATGTCAATAAATTATTGGACCCTTGGCTTAGAGGCAAGTTGCATATGAAATTTAATAATTCCCTAATTAATTTGACCCTAGACTTATCTAATTGAGTAATGACTCTATCAAATTTAATAGGATTCAATCAAAGTTTTTTACAAATATGTATTGGCATGATGTTTGTGGATACATCAAAATATAATAAATAATTGTGTAAATTCTTACCAAACATTTTGATAATAAGTATAAAAGTTAAGGATTCTATTTTAGCTTTATACATAGCAACATTGGCATTGTTAGTTTGGGTGGTTTGCCAACATTTTTAGATAAGGAATCCAATAACATGTCTATTTACTCAATGATATACATCAATTCATACAATGTAATGTTAGCCTCAATTTTCTTCATGTCTTCCATAATATTATACTTGGTCCTATTAGAAGAATTAGATGCATCAGTATAATGTTTATAAGTACTTCCCTTTGGAGGCTCTAGGTTATTATTTGAGGTAGTATTCAGAGGAGTGGTAAATTTGTTTAGAGGTGTTTAATTAGTCAAGGTTTGATTCTACTCCTTGTTCCTTAGAGGGTAGGTATTTTTAGGAACTGATGAAAAGTATGGACTTCTTTAGGAATATCATCAGGTTCATTATTTTCTTAAAAAGGGAAGTCAAATGTCTCCACCATGAAGGTTTGGTCAACAAATTTAGATCATAATGTACCTAGACCATTATCTTTATTATGAACCACTTTGAATGTATCCAATTCTTCTTGAAAGGCCTCAAAATCTTTACAGAATTCAATGCAATCTATTTCACCATGTCTAGAAGTGCAATCTACTCTACAATAATCAGGTAAAGCAATATCAATAATATTTATATCCATTGTTTTATTATTAGCAGATGACTCATTATTATTATTATTATTATTATTTTAACTATCATTATGGAATCTGTTAATAGGCCTATTAAATCTTTGAAAAGAAAATTTCATGCTTGATCTCTCTCCAGTATTGCCAACTTGCTTCTATAGTTGAAGAAAATTAGTGCTTCACTTTTGGACCATCTTTAAGATGAGTCATTTTCATTTTTAGGTGCCTTATAATGATGAACCTAATTTTGATTAGTACCAGTGGTTGATACCAAGGCCTTTTGATTACTAGTGTTAAACCCATTGGTAACAATGTTTAAGAATCCTAAATTCTAGGTAGGATGAGCATGACTTAAGGGTAATTAGTTTAAATTTGGTATTTAGTTCAAAGAAGGTATGTTATAACTATTATTTGGGAATAAATTCAAGGTAGGAAAATGTGGGTTGATGTTGGGAATAGAGTAAGCCATATGACCTTGGGGCTGCATCTGGTCATTAATAATCATAGCCTCAACATAAGATAAAGATAGTGTGTTCATGGTCAGAAAACTCTCTTTATAAATATATAAGTCATAAGATCTAAGGAATCTTTATATATTTCTAAGGCTAAAGCCTCATTTTTTATATAAGGAGCTATAGTCCTACTAAACATATTTTGTAACGTAGCATTGCAAGATCTTATGGGTTCATTTACATCCCTTTTTACTATGGTGAAGTATTGGTACAAGACACAAGGATTGATAATTTTACCAAATTGGTCAATGAAGAGATTATTAAAATTAACCCAACTTGTAATGTAATTTTTAGGGAGATTTAGAAACCATTCGTATCCAACATCTTTAAAAGTGAAATGAAATAGTCTACATGCTACATCTTCATGAGTGACATTTAATAATATCAAAGTAAATTTGAATGACTTAATATTCTCCTCATCCATCATAATGCTATTAGGACTAAATATTGGTAAATATTGCTCAAGGTTATGGGGAAGGTCATGCACCACACCTCACATGTTGATAGAAGATCCATCCAACCAAGCCATACCTTGATTGGGATTGAATACACGGGCACCTTGAATTAGTGAAGTTGGTAAAGACTTTGAAATCTTGTGCTTGTCTTTGTCCCACCTAGTTTTTCTATGGACTTATAATTTGAGCAGAGGTTCCTTAGTCTCTAAATGTGACCTTTTTTTATTCTGGGTAATTCTAGCTTGAGAATTTCAAATCCTATTTGAAATATGATGCATCAATCCTATCATTGTAGAGAATAATGATAGAAATTCACATTAAGTAAATTTTGTAAATATTCATATAAAGGATGACAAAGGATGATAATCTTTAATCAAGTTAGCTCAAATATGTAATTAAGATCAACTTTTACACATTTTTAGCTCAAATAAACTCAATTGAGCAAAGGATCTAAGAATATTTGATCAAAATAGCTATTACTAACCTCAAACCTATTGGGTTCACAATTATAAAGCTATCTTTACCATAATCTAGCATATATTTTCAAATAATGTCAATCTTTGTCTAAAAAAGCACAAAGACTGGTCTAAAACCATGAAGATCACCAACCTTTACATGATTATGCTAAAATAAACACAAATATACAAAGAGTAAAGTGATATTTAAATATAATTCATAAAAATAATCAAAGATACTATAAATCTACAAATAATTTGGCCCTCCTTCTAGTGCCAATGAAGCTTTCGCTATTGATGCCTAAATATGCATCACAAAGTGCTTAAAGTGTTCAAAAAATACTTCTCATTTTAGAATTCAAATAATTCAGATCATGAGTTGTAGTTTCTGATAATCATGTTATCTATGATGGAGTAGAGGTAGAACAAATGACTATTTCATGATATTTATATTAGTTGGTGGTTGGGAGCCATGGTGGCCTATAAATATTTGTAAATAAGAATATGATCTATGTTAATTCAGGTGAATTATGTTCACTTCTAAGTCTAAATCTAAACTAAGATGGACATATATAATGAATCTTTAATTTGAATTGAATTTATTAAAAAATAAGTAAAAGGAAGGGTAGGACAAAGATAAAATATGGTGTCATTGATCTTCATTCCAAACATCATGACAAAGTTCAAATATTATCCATGCATGTACTCAAAACCAATGTATGATATAAAATAACTTAAGCTTGAATATTACCACACATCAAGAAAACTTATAAGGAATGTGAAATTAATGCAAATAATAACCAAGCTTACTTTAAAGATTTACCCTTATAAGCAGATAGCTGATGCACATCTACAAATGTAGAGCAAATAAAATGAAGTAAACTAAAAAACCTTCAGTTATCCTAGCATAAACACAAGTTAACAATTACTAATTCAAAGGTATAAACCAAGAGTCCATAATAACTATTCAAATCTACAATTTAAAATAAACAAGTGAAAGAATAGCCATATAACAATTCACACAAACAAAATGAGACAATCTTTTCAAAATTCTCTGCTTGCATTATTTGCTCAAAGTTTAAACTAGTTTTTAGCTAAAAAACTCCCTCCATTTATTTTAAAAATGAAAATAATCCTTTTATAGACTTTGAGTAAGTATATGGGTCAGTCATATCAATTTACAAGTGTACAAGTGTAAGGACAACTATCCTTTCTACAAAATTTTATAGAATACTCTAAACCTTTCTAAGTGTACTGACCTATAGGCAATGTGCTTAAAAGCTGCACATGCCTTTAAAAAAGAATATTTTATTTCAAAATTTTACAAATTTAATACAAAGAGAGTATTCCTAATTAACTTTTTCTTTGGGGTCCTTGTGCTGTTGAAGTCCCATGTTGTTATTAATTATCCTATAGGATTGTCAACCTTTAATGTTGTTCATTGATGAGCTGAAGGTCAACAACTGGTATCATGAATAGATATTTTTATTGAACCTATAGATTATTGAGGTCATTTTTAATATTCTCTATTACTTATTTGATGCCCTTGACATCTCTCATTTTCTCTTCAAATGATATAAGTAGGCCCATGACTCTTTTGTTATCATCCCCTATTTGGCCCTACCCTTGGTTCCTTACTTCTTGCATGAACTGAAAGGTTTTATGCCTAAAATCTTCATCAATTATAAGACCTAATGATATGAGTGAAGTGTGTTCGTTAATAAAACTATTTAGGATATGTAACATTCCATCTTCCTACTATTTGAATTCCTTGGCCAGGTCTTCCATTTGCTTGGACTAATTACTTAAGACTTGGATCTTGTCTACCAATATAGCCATGACCATATTCAAGTGTGCTAAGCTGATGGTCCTAAATTTAGAGACTAGGTTCTTGGTCAAGTTTTTAATTAATTATTTCACTTGATAGCTTAAATCTTTCCATTTGCTAACTTGGCCTGTAGCCTTAGTGATTTGGTTCTTTATGGCTCCCTGCCTAGTTCTGTCTGCCTTCAATTTGTTAAATAGGTCAGTCATGGTGTCTTCAAACTTCCTAAATTGGTCTTCATGGATTGACAAGACCATAACCTCTTTCAAATTATTTTTCTACTGTAAGAGGCACTTGATCATGGTTTGTAGTTGGTCAGATTGGGCCTAGGCTATATCAAGGATTTTCTCCTCAAATATTTTGTCCTCTCCTAACTTTTGACCTACCACTGGAGTTAGACCTATGAATTTCTCTATCCTTTGAAAGGTGAATTATTCACCATATATCATGGATTTATTTTCAATCACCCTTTCGATGCTAGAATTATTTGTATTAAACTAACTCCCACTGATGATTGAGTCACTTTTGGAGGCTCTAGAGTTTTTGTTGACCAAATTTGACCCTGTAAATCCAATTGGGACCCCTATAGGCAAAATTTTTATTTTTTAGATGTATAATGGTCTAATTATTGGTCATTAAGGTGTATTATAGGTCATTTAATGTGATTTCATGTTATATTAGCCTTGGTCATTAGTCATGTTAGTCCTTATATCATTTTGAGGTTAAAAAAAGGGCATTTAATGACATGTAAAACCTCTTTGGGACATGTGAAGGTTAAAAAATATGATTTCACATGCCATGTGTCCTATTATGCCTTAATCACTTATTCATAATTGAAAGTGATAGGTTCTTAAAAAAAAGAGCAATTTTCTTATGACAAAGGAGAGTTTGACACTTGTACAACCTATGAGAGAGTTTTGCACAAGGGAGAAGGTTTTAATATGAATCTTCATATTACTAAGGTTAATATCCATGTTTTAATTTCTATAAAATTACCATTTTTTTTTGGCTAAAACCATGCTACTCCTTTCTTGCCTTTCTAGACATATAGAAGTGATCAATAGGTTCATGTTTGGTATAGACATTTGAGGGAGTTTTAGGTCAAATTATTTTTGGAGATGAAATTAAACTTAGATAGATTCATTTCCATAAAAATATTTTTAATAATGGTGGCTTGTGATTTATGAACCATCGTCATGAAGTTGACTATGTTTTTATGCCTGTTAATCTATGTACCTTACAAGTTTTACTCTATTTAAGACAATTATATACAAACTAATTATTGAGGTTTATTATATATGATTTTTTTATAAATTATATAATTATCCACATTCTTATTTTAGTGTTTTAAAGTGTTTGGATATACAAATCATCTCAAGTTGCAAGTGAATGCACCATTATGTATTGCAGGCACTTTTTCACCATTTGAAAGATTTTATTATTTTTATGGTGGTATTAGAGGGTGAATATGAATTTATTTACATGTTTAAAATTTTATATTGATCACCTTAACCTCTCAATATATTTTCCTAAGGTAACTCTTCATGGAATTATAGTCATATGCAACATATTCAATTGGGCAACCATGAATGTACATCTACATGCATCTCTTGGAACTGTATCATGTTGGAATAGAGGTTTTGAGACTTGTTTCAACACCTTTATAGTGATAAAATCCATTTTAATAATTGGTGAATATATTAGGCCTATTCATGAGACCATTCACTATACACATGATTCCAATCTGTTCATTACCTACTTGTAACTCATATAAACTAGGTGCTCTCATGGATGAATTCATGTTGAAAGTGAGGTATTTATAATTATTTAATATCCTTGATAGTGTGAAGATGAATTTATAGGTGTTAGGATATACATACAACTCATAAAATATCAAAGGCAATGTGTACTACCTATAATTCTCATCTACCACCTATACTGTGGAGTTTTCACCTACAGGTGCCCTGGATAGAGAACTAAGAACCCATTTTGGAATGTTAAAATAAGTGATGGAACCATTATGAAAGTATTAGTGTGTTTAAGGGGTATTAAAATGCCTATTTTTAAAGATAAATTTCTAAGTAAAGTTGAGAGTCACTTCCAAAACAAGATGACTATGTATAGAGATCTTGTCCCCAAAATGAGAAAATAGAGCACTTGTTAGTTTTGTGGATATCTTACAACATGTTTGTAAAGGATATTAATTCCTATAAATGACCACACTTTGTATCATATATATAGGATATGGAATATTACAATTATTAAGTCAATAATATTGGTGGAGGGTGATGGTTTGAGGGCTCAAAGTTGCTTACAAATACACTAAAAATTTGCATTATCATGTATAGGTTTTGAGTTTTAAATGGCTTTTTGACATCCCAAAAAATAGATGAAACATATTTTCATGTTTGGAATGGTCCAATTAATTTAATGATGTAAAAATGGACATGAATTTCATTAGGATGATGCTAATATGAAATGTTTCAAGCTCTATGGACACCTATAGGTATCCCACCATGAAAAATGCAACCTACATGCTGGCTGTAAGGTTATCATGAGGACTAAGTTTCAAAACCTTGATAATAGACTTCATTTAAATATGAGAGGATAAATTATAGTTATAATTTTTTTTAATAATTTCAAGGAAGACATTATTCATGAAATAAGGCCTAGATCATATGAACACCACCTATAGGTCCCACACAATCAACTATAGTTGATTGTGAGGGGCAGAGAGCAATACTTGAGTTTCTTGTTGTGAATAAGACATAACAATGAATAAAATGGACATAAAAAAATTAAAAATTACTCTAAGTTAGTCATATGAGGTTTTGGACACTATTTTTTAAGTCAAACGATGCACTTATACCTACAGGTACACTCCAAAAAGCAAGAACATAATCAAGGAATAACATTCAGTTTGACTAGGTAGAGAGTATGAGGAACATGTAAAAGTGTTAAGGGGTGATTTAAGGTTAAAAAATATTGATAATACTAAAAATATTCTCACATTACCCTCATGATTTGTAAAATAAGAATATTTATGACTCCATAATGCAAATATAGTCCACTTGGGAAAACCCTGCACACAGTCCACCTTTACACGATTAGTCTTGGTTTTCAAAGATTTTGGAAGGTCAAATGGTTTTAAAAAGGATTTAAAATTTTTATATGGGTAATTTAAAACCTAAATAATCCTATAAAACTTTAATTTTATTAGATAAAATAGCAGATGTACCCTTTATTTTGTCTTAGACAGAGGGTACTTACCCTTAGGCATAAATTGACAGTTTTGGGAAGCAAGGATAAAAGAGTGTATCAGGAGTTAAGGGAAAATTTTTATAAGGTGTGAGAGGTTAGATAACACATATAAAAATATTATTAACCATGCACAATATGATGGAACCAAATAGGATGCTTTGAACCCTTAGATTTGTAGATAGGCATACTAGGCATGGTTAGGCCTAGAAGTCCAAATGATAAGGCATTTCCACTTATAACCTTATGTGATAATTATAAATTGTTAAATATTTTTTATAGTTAATTTAAGGGGTTTTAAATCTTATGGAATGAATATAATTCCAATGGGATGGTTTGGATGGTAAAGGTTGCAATCAAGTCTATGAGGCATGGTTAAGCCTAGTGCCTAATTAGGGGTCCAACTTCACTTCCACTTTGAGATGAAAATTATAACATATTGAATCATATTTATAGGATGAATTTTGATGTGTAAAATTTATTAGGATGCAAAATATATCATAAGGGAGTCATCTTTTGGCTCAAAATCAACATTAGGCTTGTGTAAAGGAAAGGAAAGGCTCAAATAGGTAAATTCAAATGTTCACATCTTTCAGGAGGATTTTCATGGAAGAAAAAGGAGTTTTGAGAGGTTATTAGGGGTCTTGAAAAACATGTTTGTGTAATTTATTAGTAATTCTAGTGTCATGGCTTTATGAACAAAGCTTAATGATAAAAACTACCTAAAACCCTTGCAAACCCTCAATCAAAACCTAATGGAGAAAATGAGGTTGGAAAGATATTTTAATGGACCATTTTGACCATGAAAGTTATTAGAAATTACATATAAATCACTTAGGCTCTTCCCCATCTTATTGGACTATATGAAATCTATATAGACAGGGTACAAACAAGGTTTTCTTAACTATTTTTTGCATTATGCAGATTATAAGAACATTCAAGAGATACAATAAAATTTGGTGGGAATATTATGAATTTTAATAAACCAATATGGTCAGGAAATTTCTTCATAAAAATTCTAAAGTGTTCAAACAATAGCTCTCATCTTAGTGAGTCAAAACTGGCATAGTGATCAAGCTAGTGAGAAGGGTGGAAAACTTTAAGTGAACTGATTTTAAGGTGTGTCTAATGCCTATAAGGATATAGAGGGTCTTGATACATGTTTTTAACTCCCTCAAATGGATTTTAATGTAAAATTGATGCCTTTTTGAAGTCCAAGTGTGCAGGGTGCATGAAATAAGAGTTATTTGGATTACAGATGGTGATAGCTCATTTTGGGAAGATTTCAAATGACAAGGATTGTAAGAAATACATCAAGAGGCATGTCTAAAATCCTTCCCATTCATTTCAATCATCAGACCTATCCTTAATCAGTTTTGGTATTTTAAAATAGGTTTAAATCATGAAGGCAATTTTTTGAGCCAGAATGAGAACTTTCATGCCACTTTTCAAGAGTTTCATGCCTTGTATGGCCACTTGTATTTTCTAAAATTGCATGATTAATTCCATATTATTTATTAATGAAAAATTAACTCTTTTTATTAGTTTTAAAAGTGTCCTTGTGACCCTTGGACTTCTCTCTTCTCCTCTCTCTCTCAAGTTCTATAAGAACTAACCATTTTGGCTATTGTAACTTATGCTCCACCTGAGTATGGTGAAAACATGCTCATTTGTATACGATTTCATAAATAATACTACTAATTTTTACCTCTTCATGACTATTCATATAATTTTTTACTTGGATGATTGATATTGCTTAGTGATAACTATGATTTCCCTAGCATGTTGTCTCATTCTTTCATCCTATTTGTAGTTAGGAAGCTTCTTCTTGTAGGGCATGTGAAGTGTTTTAGGAAGTGTCAAGGTTGAGTGAGTTAGTCTATTCACTAGTTCCATTCAAGTCCTCTTGTCTATTACTCCTAGCCTAAACATTCATCCATGACCGCATAATGTAATATTAATGTGAGAAGATGCAGATTGGAGAAGTGTATGTTTGGTTAGTCTCTTAGTTTCATGTGTAACATGAAACTAGTTGGAAGTCATAAAATTATTTGTTGTATCACCTTCCTTAGGATAGTTTGCTTTCATGTTTCTCTCTCCCTTCCCCCCCCCCCCCAAAATGTTTAGTTATAGTAGTGATCCAAAGTGGTACATCAAGTAAGTTATCCCTATTTGGAGATTCACCTCATCTTTAGGCTACCCACAAGCCTAGAGGTGTTTTAATTGTGACACTTAGATGAGGATAGCTAAGACATCTCCTAAAGGGGTGCAAATTTAAGTGACAAAATTTTCCATTTGTGTGTCACTAGACCCACTTAGGGTAGATATCCTTTATTCTTCTTCCTTCTTTAAGGCCATAATCTATGGTTTGAGATCATTATGCACATGGATATTAATAGATTTTGTAATTTTCCATGGGTGGTGCATGGTTGGGGTTTTCTACATCTTCCCATATAAAAACCATTTAAGAATGGTTAGACCATAAATTATATTATCATCATTGAAAAGGTTGACCTCACTCAAAGGAAGAGTGAAGGCCAAATTTGGCTTATTGATCTTCATTTAGACTATATCTATCTCAACTTTCCTTTTGGGTTGGGTTGCAATAAGAACCAAGTATAAATCTACTTCCTTCCCTTTTTCATCCTTTTTTTCTTCAAATAGAGCTTGAGGTTCTATTGTCTATACTTCTTCATCTGATTCATAAGCACAAGCTAGTTATTTTAGGGCATCCTGTACAATCTCCTTAAGATCTAATGAAATTATGTCAATTTATTCAATAGGTGACTCTGGTTCTTCAAGCTGAGCTGAAGAAGATGCCACCTCACTAGGTCTCCTCTTCTTAGGTCTCTTTTCTTCTAGCCTTAGTGTAGCTTGAGTCTCAAGATCTTATGTTATTGACTATGGCTATGCTATAGGAGGTCTAGAAGATAATATTGGTAACAAATGGTACTGCATAAGCCCCATCTACCACATATCATCACTTGGATTTTGCTCTCTTAGAAATATAGCTTCGAGCTTGATGTTGTGTGTTGTTCCCAAAAAATTTCACTCATTTTGGGACAACATATGAACTATTTTGGTCCTATAGGCCAAATATTCCCTCTTCCCTTCTCAAAAAATGTTCTGGGCATTCAAATTCTCCATTTTTCAAGCTTTTTTAACTAACAGACTTCATTGGAAGAAATCTATGGAATCTGCATGCTTAAATCTATAGACTCTGTAGGCTTAAATATATAGACTCTATAGGCTTAAATCTATGGACTCTAGAGGCTTAAATCTATAGACTCTGCAGAAAAGAAACAAGCTCTCAACACTTAGGCAATTTCAAGGTTGGTTCAATGCCAAGGTTCAACAACATTGACAAGCTTAAAGAGTTAAGCGCTTCAGCAAAATTTCAAAGTTTAACCACTTCAGCAAGTTCAATGGCTTCAAACGGCTTCAAAAAACTTAGTGAGAAAGAAGAAGGCTTGAACTGTTGAACCATTAAACCTTGAACCAAAATGGTTCAAAGGTTCAATGGGTTTAAAGGTTTAATGGTTCAAAGGAAGCACCAGACAAAGGAAGGAAGTGGATGATTCCAAAGACTAGTTTAAAGGGATGGTTCAACCAAAGAGCAAAAAAGTGATTGAACCTTTGAACTATTGAACCAAAGTTGGTTTAAAGGTTCAAAGGTTCAACATCGATGGTACAAAGGAGTGCCCCAAAGCTGAAAGAACAAGCTCCCTTGTGGAGGGCAGTGAAATAAGGGTAGGTGCCCTTGTGGAGGGCAGAGAACATTAGTTCAAAGATCAAAGGAAGCACTATACAAAGGGATGGTTCAATCAAAGACCAAGAAAGTGATTGAACTGAGAAAGTGATTAAACTAAGAAAGCAATTGAACTGAGAAAGTGATTAAACTAAGGAAGTGATTGAACCAAGAAATTGATTGAACTAGGGAAGTGATTGAACCATTGACATCCCTATAGATGTCAAATTTAATATAATGAAATATCCATCAATTTTAAAATACGATGCAGACCCTGTGAACAAATTTAGCGACTGGCCAAAGAGATAGCTCGAGAGCTCAGATTGCATAGATAAGGACAAAATATAGTGGAAGTCACCACATGTCCCTTGTAAAACTCAATGGAAAGCACCAAGTGTTAATGTCTACCATTTCTTCCTTTTATATAATTATTGAGTAAGGACTGTGGTGGGTCTTAGGTGAATTGCTAAGGTAAGTGGAGCATGCCAAGTGACATCGTCCGTGAGAATCCAAATGAGTCTTGCATGTTTCTATAGTGTTTCTAAAATCTCAGTGAAATCCACCATGTGTCATCTTCCACAAGACTCTAAAAAGATATCTTAAGATATTATAAGGTAAATAGATGCTACCAAGTGTCCTCACCTACTTCACAGTGGAAAGTGCCACCTGTCCCTTCATCAGGAATAAAGTGCCCGAGAGCTCAAAATATAGCAAGGAAATGGGAAATGATGGAGAAAGATCAAAAAATATCCATGCATGGGATATGTTTCTAGAAGGTGAAGCAACTGACCAAGTGGACATCAGAGAGTGTGACCATTCAATGGCATGACCAATTCTCATGTATTGAGTAAAGCAAAAATAGCTGTGCACACATCAAGAAACACATCAAGCGGCCCATATTTAAGACTAACACCTGATTCTAGCATAGCCCATGGAACAAATTTAAAATGCATTGAAGGCATTAAATGCATCATAGGCCATGATTTTTGTGAAACAAAGTGCCCAAGTCTTTCTTGGAGCACTATATATTGGACTCTCTCTTATTGTTTTAAGAGGATCTCTATGTTATCAAAAACAAAACTCTGCCCAAATTGAAAGGCATTACTGAGACTTTGAGCTTAGATTGTTGATCATATTTCATTATTTGAATAAGAAAACAAGTGAATTTTTAGACTTTGTGTTGTAATAGATTGGTTGTTGGGGAAATTGTTCTTATGTCTATTTCCTTAGTGCATTTTTTGTCCATTTAATTAAATAAGCAAAATTAGTGAAATTAATCAAGAAGGTGTCCTAAAGCCGACTATGGAGAGACTTTGTGCTGCCAAAATTGTCTTTAGTTTGTATATTTTTTATTTCTATGTAAGGGATCTTAGGATGGCTTTGTGCCCTCATTATCCTTCATATTTCACTCTTTGGCAGTTGAGGTGGAGACTTTGTGCTACATTTCAACCTGTTGTGTTACTATGCCCTGTTACAGTTACTTGTCACTACTCAAAAGGTTCCTATTGTCTGTTGAACAACACTTCTAAAAGAAGAGGAGTGCCTTAAGTCATTTCATCAAGATTTATCCTTTGATTGGTGAAAATCATCTCTAAAAAAAGAGAGATGGATGGTGTTATCCTACCCTTGAGTGTTATTTTCAGCTTATTTATAGTAGATTAGCATATATATATATATATATATATATAGCCCCTTCATATTTACAGGGAACCTCCCCTTGATGAGAGGAGATATTTGTCCCCTTTTGATGTAGTAAACTTACACATTAGGCTGACCAATTTCCCCATGCTATGGTTAAAGAGACCTAGTTTGCTCATCAGTTAGCTGATTGACAAAATATTCACCCAACAGTTTGTGGTGACTCCACTGGGGATTTACGTGTAATCTAAATCCTCAAGTTTTAGATTGAAGTAGTCCCTACCCTTATCCATTATAGACTCTAGTGACTCCATTCTATGTCTTACCCATTATCATTATAGCCTTACCATCTCCCTCCACCTCCACGTCAACTGGGATAGAACATGTAGTTTGAAGCCTCAAGCTTCAAGATGAAGTAGGGCTAGTTATTTCCCATTTTTGTTTTACAATATGGAATATCCATGGTATATGCAAAGCCAAAGGGCTAAAGGTACTGTTGACCCTATATTTGAGTTGGTACAATAAAGTAATTTTTATTTGTTTCCTTCACCATCTCACCTCCAACAGACTAGGAGCTTTCCTCCTACTAAAGTCAAGTCTCCATTACCAGGCAAAATGTCCATTTCCACTATTAATAAAGCTTTGTTAATACTTACTCCTCTAAGATTTGTTATTCCACCTTTCCATAGTCATACTATGGCAGTTTAAGGTCCTTCAAGTAACTCTTTTGGCCCACTCAATTTAACTCCACCTCTACATGTTCTTCCATGTAGCTCAAGGAAAAATTTCCTCAAGTTTTATGGTGATGGGAAGGTCCATCCTAATGAACATATTGTAGCCTTTAGCATAGCCTATGGTGTAATAGGTGTGGACTATGAAGATGTAGCAGTCAGGCTATTTGTGGAAATTTACAAGGTGCTGCTGCAGACTGGTTCTATCATCTACAGGCCTAGACTGTGACTGACTAGAACACTCTCAAAGCCAAATTTGAAGCCAAATTCAAGCCTAAAAAAGATGTGCATGCCTTACTGGCTCAACTCACATAAATGGAGAAGGATCCTCATGAACCAATGAGGGATTTCATAGCCAAGTTTGACAAGTTGAGGAATAGGATTCCTATAATTGCTCAGCCTATAATTGAGAATCTCAAATGTTTCTTCATTAACTCTCAGCTACCTAAAGTGAGGTTTCTACTGAGATGTGTTGGCTAAATAGACCTTGTTGTAGCTCAATATTTGGCCACTGAGGTGGAAGATGACCTTATATTGGTAGGAAAAATAAGAATAGATCTTAACAGAGGTAAATCTTCTTCATCTTTTGAATATTCATCTACAGGCACCACTGATCAAATGGTACAAAAGCTGGCAAATGAACTGCTAGCCTTGAAAAGATAAGTGGCCCAAGGTATGTATGCTCCTCTTTATCAAGATATGCCAAGGAGGACATTTCAAAACCAATCATATCAAGGCAATACTACCAGAAGTCAAGGGAAACCAAATCGTCTGCCTTCCCCATAGGGGAAACTTGCCATTAAAGTAGCACCAACTAAGTCAGTAGTTTGATATCTAGAAATAGAACGTGATTTCTCTTTCCAACCTAAGTTTAAGTAAGAAAATGACACTGATATTTTTGCATCAGAGCAATAAGAATCAGCTAGTGACTCTAATATTGGTTTCTTAAATTACCAGGATGAACCCATAGATAAAGGTGACGTAGTTGATGGATCATATGCTGTATTCACCTGGTCCCAGAA
Organism: Torreya grandis; assembly: GCA_037957365.1. NCBI lineage: Eukaryota > Viridiplantae > Streptophyta > Pinopsida > Cupressales > Taxaceae > Torreya > Torreya grandis. The sequence continues at coordinate 4,326,592 of JARHVA010000097.1, forward strand.
CCAGTCAGCCCAACAAGCTAATAAAGTAAAAATAGAGGAAATTTCTCAGCCTACAATTTTAATTTCTAAATGAGGAACTTCTCTACCTTTCCAATCAAAGGACCCAATGAGTAATAAAAAGGTAAATACATCAAGCATTCCTCCATTTTCAACTTCAATTCCATAAACCAGTACCACCCCTCCTAAAAACTAGAAAGATGAACTACCTTCCTCTATTCCTAGTCCATTTCAGTCATTTGAAATAATCAACCATGTCAAGAAGAACAAAATTCAAATGTCTAAATTTGAATTCTTGCAATCCAATCCTGAGTAGTTAAATAGGTTAGTTCAATGTGTGAAGAATAAAGCCATCCCTACAGGACAAGATGTTAAAAAGGTAACTCATGATCCCCCAAGGAACATGCCCATCCCAAATAACCTTGTCATTTCTCCTCCTACTACTTTCGAAAGGACTGGACCATTTTATGTCTCCCTACTAATAAATGGACATCAGCTAAACAATTAAATCATAGACTCAGGTGCATTAGAAAATGTCATGCCTAATAAAGTAGCTAAATCCCTTGGTCTCACATTGACCAAGACATTTGGGAGATGTTTCTCCATGGAGAACAAATGAGTGCCACTACTAGGACAAATCAAGGATGCCCAATTTGCATTTTCCACCTTTCCAAAAAAGAGAATCAAGATGACAGTCCTGGTGGCTGACGTCCCAGCCTCATACGACATTCTTCTTGGGCAAAATTTTTGCAAGGATGTTGGAGGAGAATTAAGCATGGACCTGTCTGAAGTGAGGATCCCTATCTAAGGCATTATGCAGAGGCTGCTTCTTGAAAAGGAGGCAAAATATGTTGTCACCCAAGCATCGATCCCTGAAGCTCAAATTATGTTTGATTCTTCAGGTAGGGGTAACTATTTTTTGTCTACTAAAAACATTCCTGTTACAACAGATGAAATTCTTGTAGGTGGCAATCTAGGAAATGGTTCAAATAAAACAAAAAAAGGCATGAGATAGCATAGTGCAAGCCCAAAGGAACTCTTCTCTCCAAACAAATAAAAATTTGAGAAAGGAGTAGTTTTTGATGATGTATGGATACTAAGATTTGATGGCAGTTGCTCTTCTAGTGATGTTGGAGTCGGGACTATGTTGATATCTCCTCAAGGAGATATCTTTCCTTCTTCATACAAGTTGTAGTTTAGCAACACCAACAACATTGCTGAGTATGAATCTTTGTTACTAGGGTTGAAGTTGATTCCACTAAATTATTTCTTCAAACATGTGCTAATAATCTCACCTATAAGAGGGGTAATTCCTCTCTCAACCATAAAATACACCAAAGGGATCCAGAGTTTATTAACATAGGTGGTGGAGGGGTTCCCAGATAATCTGTTTAGTAATATCATTATCATCCTAATCCTTGCCCTAAATTGGATGATTAGGATCTTTCCACTAAGTTTAAAGATTACTTGGGTTCATAAATATATCCATAGGGTAAGGATGGTCTCATTCTTCTTGGACCATGAATTGATTGTGGGTACATCCACATGGGGTTTGGGTAGCTTATAGTAGTTTTCAAAGGCAAGAGGGGAGATATAAGCAACTCTTTTAAAACTACATATTTATACTATAATACCCTAATCAATTTCCAAATACTTGAAAATTATAGCAATAACATCAATTCAATGTAGTACTTCTAGTTTCATTGTAGCATAGTGAAGGCTTGTCATCTAGATGGAAACTAGGTCATAATACCTCATTTTAATTGATGCATTCCTTTCAACTTCCCTCATAATAGTTAGTAGCTCCTCAATTGTCCAAAAAAATTTGGACTAGTTATTGTCTCCCATGTTCAAATTTATAGCATTGAATTGTGTATCCTTGAATATTTTCCCCTTAGTATATGTGGTAAGATAGAGCTCTATATCTTGTTGTTTTTGGGCTGTCATGATTGTGAGTTTGAAAAATTACTCACTAGTGGTCTAAAATTCACCTATGGATCAATTTGTACTTACTAAAATAATAATTAGAATCTCTTAGGCTCAATTAGGGCTTTTGTAGATGCTAGGACTATTCTTCAAGTCTTTTCCAAGCTTTAATGGTGATAGTTTTTTGAACTTGAGCAACTTTGTGCCTTAGATTTGATTTGAACCTTCATATTTATACCTTTGATTTTTCAAGACCACAAGATATTTGTTTTTTTGCTTTCTACCTATGTGGCATTGCCACATCACCTATGTGGCAACTCTATGATATTTTCATGGCACTTCCTTCATAAATGCTTTAAAAACTGGTCGTAGCCTTTTGAAAAATGAGCTTTATCTCACATCATTAGATCTAGTAGGTATAAATAAATGCAAACCATAGATATTTAGATCCAAACAACTATCTTAAAATTGATGTCTACATAACCATCATTTGATGTCTATGTGAATGTCTTTGACTTCCATGTGACCATCAATTTTAAGCTCATTATTAAGACTCTCTACAGAGTTTAAATTTGATGTCTATGTGATCATCATTTGATATCTATGTGAACATATTTGACATATGCATGATCATTAATTTTAAGCTCATCTTTGGGATCCTAAACTAATTTTTCCACTTGTCATATTCTAGTTTTCTTTGTGCCCTATCAATTCTACTAGGAAATTCTTATTCACATGTGTTAGTCTAACATTAACTTAGAACTTTGTTTAAAAGTTTTGACTTGATATGCTCCATTGATTGGATGTGTACATTGTAGTTCATGTCATTGATCATCTAGAACTTGCTCAATGTTTAAATTGGGGTCCATGGTCTAAATTTTCAATCATGGATCTTGCACCATTAGATTGATCCTATCTAAGTGAATCTAGGTCATAGATTACGATCTAAGTAGTTGATCATGATTGGCTCCTACATTTATAAAAAGGGTTAATCAAGTCCAATAAATATATAAAGCCAAGGAATAATGTTTAATCATATTAATAAATATGAATAAATTTTAGTCTAATGCTTTAAGCTAAGTTAAAACATAAATAGGACCCCATGCTTAAAAAAATATAAGTTTCTAGCCTAAGTTAGAAACATAATGAAAAAGGACCCCACATATAATAAGTTCATAGCATAAAGTGTTATCTTAAGGTTTTATTGTATTAATAAATACAATCAAAACCTTAGGATAAAGACTTAGGCTAAGTCTATGTTATAATGAAAGGGACCCCTTTTGAATTTGATTTCTATTTTGCACCATTAGATCATCAACATTCACTTAAACATGGGTCATTGATCATGATCCAAGTGATTGAACATGATTGGTCTCATAGGATAAAGTCTTAGGCATATCAAGCTCATCTCACTCCATCTAATCCACCTTGCCTGATTAAATGTGGGTCATTGATCCTACAAATAAGTACATGGTCTAAGTTAGGACTCAAAAACATAAAATAACTTAGGATAAATTCTTAAGACTAAGGTCTTATTTATGTTAATAAACATGAATGGGGCCTTAAGACTAAGACATTAGTCTAAATTTTTAATAAGAGGGACCATACGAATAATGAAGTTAGACCAAGATAGGAGCATAATAAAAAGACCCTGAAAACATTAAAATTATACCATGCTAAAATATAAAAGGAATGAGGGGCTTGAGACATGAAGAGACCAAGTATATAGTTTAAGGCTAAGGTTTAGTTGTGTTAAAAAACACATTGAAGATTTAGTATAAAAATTAAACTTAAGTCCATGGTAATTTTAAAGTGTTCCCGCGTAACTTGTTCCCACCAATTTTTGAATTTGGTCCAAAATAAATTATGATAGGGTTTCCTAAAAGATGGTTTCTAGAAGCTTTAAACATGGATTTATCTTGAATTCCTATAGACAAAAGGCTATTAAAATCTTGGGTAGGGATTAAACTATAAAATCGAATCATAATCCATTCAATGAGAGTTCCATTAAACCCACAACTTGAAAAAAGAAGATTTATCATTAGAAATATTATGCAAGATTAAACCAGAACCATGAAAAAATAAACCAACCAAGTCATGGTGTGGACGATATTCAAATATTAATAATGTGCAAACATGGTAATGACACCTTGATCAAGTGAATTTTTAGTGTTAAGGTTCAATTTTGCATAATTTCACACAAGGGTCCCTATTTTTCATAAATGGGGGTATGTTGACCTCAAAAAGGTGGAAAGGCCTCATTAATGTCTTAAAATAAAGTTTAAAATAAGGAGTTGATCAAAACATGTTGACCTATTTTCAAGGAAGGAAACTTATTCATCAAGGAAGATAAGCAACCAAGAATATAGGGCGTGCAAGTAAGGATGTAGGTACTTCAGCTACTCAAACATCAAAAATCAATGCCCAAAGACTCCTTAAATCTTCCAAAAAAGCCTAATCTCTACCCATACACTAATTTTGAGAAGGAAGATGATATATATTAAAGGAAGTGCTACGTTGGGTTTGAAGAAGACCAAGTGAATGAGTCACTCCTAGTTTTTGGGCTACCTTGCTTATCTCTCTCTCCTCTCTCATTCTCTTTATATGTAAGCTTATTTTTTGCATTTAAAAATAATCCTTAACCTAATATGTGGCAATACCATGCTCATAAAAACACTTGACCTTTCCTATTTTGAATTAATAAGACTAAATTCATGCCTCCTCAAAGCTTGTGACTAGTGTATGTTCATGGTTTGTTGATGAATGATAGTGATAGTTTATGTTTCATTTTATTTCATCCTCTCCTATTTACATATTTTAAAATTTTATCTCATCCTTATAGGTTTCATAATGTGATTTAATCATCTTGTAGGTATGGCAAGTGTGAGCTTTCCTTAGTGTCTTTGATAGACCTATTGATCAGTTGCCTTAGATCATGCATCAAGCCTAGCCTCTATGTGAAATATTGATGTTTGGACAATCTTATTTGAGAAATGAAATAAAATTCATGTTATTATTAATCCTTATTAGTGTATATTATGAAATTGGAGGAGATGTTTTTGTGTATCACTTCAGTTATATAGGTTTTCTTTTCAATTTACCTCAGTCCAATGTAGTGGAATGATTATTGGTGTTGTTCTTCTATTGATCATACTTTTGAGGCATTCAAAAGATCAATGGAATTTTCAAGTTCAATCAAATAGTTCAAATAGCCTAGGCATAGTTTCTAAGTAAGTGTATCTTCATTACACTATCTTGATGGTGTTTTTATGGCTCACTTTGAAGAAAATGGCAATTTCATGTAAGATGATGAACCTTATCAGTAGTATGATGGGTCCTATAATTCTTATTGTGAACCTTAACAGTAGTATGATGATTCATATTATCTTTATAGTGACCCTTATTACCCTCACTATGACCCTTTCTATATGCCTAAGTAGCCTTATCAAGACTTGCAGTAGCTATACTCACCTCCTCCTACTCCATTTCCAATTCAAAATCATGATTCCCCTATCATATCCTTTTTAGAATTCATGAAATATATGATAAAATATGAAAGGGTGATGAGAGTATCAGATAGATATTTTAATTTGATTCTTTTTCACCTCATAAATAAGATGAGTAAGATAGTACAAATGTTGATATATAGGTGGGCAACCTTTGGAGAGGAAAATTACTATGTTATGACTTATGAGTTGTATAAAATGAGAATCATGATCCAATGGTAGATAGATATGTTAGTGAGATGGGAAAATAAAGATATCCAACCTAAAAAACATCAGCCATCTCTTCCTACCCATGGTCAAACTTATTGTTTTCAAAGTTTCCTTATAGCTACACCTACCCTTCCTCAAGAAAATAAGCTTATTCCATCTTGGAGGCTTTCTTGGGCTATGACTCCTAGTTATTACATGCTAAGTATTATGGATGAATATCCTCCCATCACTCTTCAATAACCCTCTTATTTACTATATCATCCCTCTTATACTCCTTATCCTCATGAAGTCATTGACCATTCTCAAATGGAGCCTCCAAGGGAACCAATTTAACCTCCAAGTGTACTTACTAGTTTAAATTTCCTATATTGGAACCAAGTAGTTAAGTCTTGGGATAAATAGGAAGTTCTGAGTGTTATAGAGTTTGAGCCTAAAGAGTACCTTATACCCATTCAAGCCCCATTTCCCAGTCCTAAATAAACCAAGGTTATTCAATCTTGGAGTATGATCTAAGAAGACTTTGAAGACAAGATAGAGTTCCTAGTTGAGAAGACTAGAAATGAAATTTTAGTTGAGATAGAATGTCAAGAAGATTATAATAAGGTTGATATGGTTGTTGACAAGGATGAATAACTCATAGGAAAACTCAAATTACTTTATTTCAAGAATTATTACAGGATTCCACCACCCCCATGACCTTAATTTTCAAAATTATTCCCATGGTCCCCAGGAAAACTAATGATCATATTCACTGTCCTCCCACCATCTCCTTTCTTGAAGAGGAGCCTATTAAATGGAAGATATAATATGAAGTTGTAGATGTAACTAAGTTTTAAGGAAAGTGTGATGATGATGTTTTAATTAGGCATGAAGAGGAAATTTGCATTGTTTTTCCTCTTGGTGAGAGAAAAGGTAATTTAACCTTTAAAGAATATGGAGAAGTTGTAGTAAAAGATAAAGGAGATGTTGATTTGTTTTAAGATATCCCTTTTGGTGTGATTAAATATCATGATAAAGAGGACATAGATGATCAAGAGGAGTTGTTCTTAAAAATTATTGATGAGTTTTAAGAGCTTTATATAGTTGAACTTTAGCTAAATACTCCTCATGGTACCTCAAATGTGTAAGAGAAAGTTGGTCTTGATGTGGAAGATCTCCATGAGATGACACAAGCTAAATTCATAAATGAATTTGAGATAGTTTCAAAAGATCAAGAAGTTAAACTTAAGTAGGTCAATTGAAGTGAGGAACAAAAATATTATTGGTATTTTTACATTGAGTCTATATAAGAGATTCAAGGCCTTTTGTAAGGATACATTGCCCATTAGAGAGCATGCTCATGAGAAGGTTGATTAAGAGTCACTCATTGAACACCATTATGTATCTTGGGTTGAATATTCAAAGATAATTGAATATTTTTATGAACTTGAAATAGTTGATAAGAAGGATGAGGTTAATCAAGATACCATAGAGACACTAGGACAATGCCTAGATGAGGTATCCCTTGATGGGGTTGTAACTAAAAAATAATATGAGAAAGATCATGAAGTACAAGATGAATATTTATTTATTGGTGACTGGTTTGATGTTGATGATTAATTTGAAAGTCTTTCAAGAAGATTGGCAGCCATAAAGTAGCTGATCTTAATGAAGTAAAGGTACAAGAAACATCTTGTTTCATATCCTTGTTCTTCATGTGAAGGAAGTAATTCAAAAAACTTTCCTTTTGATCCTAGAGGAGGATTATTTGAAATTTAATTATAGTTAGTTTAGATTTCCTCCAAGTTTTTTCTAGCACATTATTTTATTTGTGTTTTGTTTTCAATAAGTGCTCAGCTAGCATATGTGTTTTGTTTGCCTAGTTTCTTTGCTTTGTTATCTTTTCTTTCCCTTATTTTGAGGAACATGAAATTATCTTATCTTTATTCAAGAGTTGTGGTCATTGGTCAAGGTGTAATATTTATTGTTTTAGAATGAGATTGATATTATGAGCCCAAAATAGATGCAAAGTTATTGGTTCTTAAGCATAACATGCATGCTTCCCAATAGAATCACCAAAAATGTTGACAAGTTTGACCTCACAGGACAAATTATCACCCTTATAATTCAAAACTTTGATTTTTATGGTGATTTTTCCTATTTATCAGTATGTTGGTATTTAAATTTCCTTAGTGTAATCACTTCAAGCCTTGATTAGCAAATTTTAAGGTTGATTGGATAGGTTTGAGGTTTTGTTCATCATGGCCTTGTGCTTGTTTAATCTCTTCTTGGTCTTTTCAATCCATTTTTAGTGGTAAAAAGAGTTTAGATTTTATTTATAGGTCTCATATCATGTACCAAGATAATTTCATGCCTTATATATTATCAATTAAGTTGATGACTTTCTAGACTAACTTTATGAATCATTTGTATGCATTTTTTTACCATTTTATGACTTCTAAAGGTTTTTTTAGTTAATGATAGTATATTATAATAAGTAAGATTTATTTCATCATTGTGTATCTAATAAGAAATTTAGAGGCCTTATGAACACTTTTTACAACATTTCAATCAGGTCTCCTAAGTAATTATAGCATTTACAGTGCTAAATAGGCCACTTTGAGGCATCCATACATGTTTTCAGAGGGTTGTTAGATTGAAATTATCTTAAAAACCTTATTTTTTAATGATAAATTCAAATAAATTATTTTAAAGGATTTTTAGGTGTCATAATAAATAAAATTGACTTATCTCCCATATCGACCTCCTTGGTAGCTCTAAGAAGGCTATGAGTTTTTGCTCATTATAGACAAGAGAGAGAGTTAGGTCTAAATATCTTGGGAAATTATTGGGATGAAAATTAAATTAAAATTATTTTAATTGGTTTTCATATTCATTCACCCATATTTATGAACAATTTTTAAGAGTGTAGGGAGGTCTAAATCACCTATTCATCCATACATGGTCCAAGTTTTCCTCCATTTCTTTGATTTAGGATTTAATGGGGAAGAATGGTTATAGTTAGTTTATTTTAGGGTCAAATTTGACCTATTAAATGTGTATTAATTAGGTAAATCCTTTCATGAAGGTATATATGGTACAAAACTAATTTCCTATTGTGTCCTTGTGAATGATTTGTTTGATCAATTTTGGAGCATGATTTGAGTTGTCAATAAAGTATCTTAATCTTAAAGGGTTAAAAATATAATTATTGAGTCATTTCAAACCTCATTCATCCAATAAAAATATTGTATATCTCCATCTTGAGTACTATCTCCTTTGAGATGATTTTGTTGAGATAACTCTTTGACAAGTATAGTTAATGAGTTTATGTTGTTTGAAAAGTATCTCAATGATGTCATCATGATCTTATCAATAATATTTATTAGAGATGTATAATTCAATAATTTAATGCAATTCAATGAGGTTTAATAGACCAAACTCTCTTAAAGTACAAAAGAACACTTAGAGGTCTAGTAGATAGCTTTATCTCCAGACCTTGGTGAGCAAGTTAAAAATAATATCATGACAAGTGACATGAATAAAGGACTCAAAAATTTTGGGAGGTTTTTTTAATATCATTATATTTTTTAATTACACTTTTTATAATCCTTGAAATGGCTAATACAACTCATAAGGATCAAAAGACCCAAAAAGGCCTATTATGCCTAAATGTACTAATCAGGCCTATATGTTGTGATCATGGAGACAAATAATAAATAGGTAGGAAAAATGAGAACACTAATTTTATCTCCGTACCTCCTCCAAGAGTGTCAAGTGAGAATTACATGGAAATATTAGGTGAACATACTCATGGAATCCTTAGTAGGTGAAATGATGATAACTGTCACAAAGAGATATAACTACCTAAAATAGTCATGATGGAGTATGGGTTAGAAGAAGTATTAATTTGTTCTATAATCTCGACTCAAATTTCATTGAACATCAATTGGTTTCATATCAAACAACTCAATATGGCATATAAACCATTAAATAATTCACTCATAGAGAGTTAAAGCTGATGAAGAAATAACATTACAAATTCCTTTATTTAGAGAAGGTAAGGTATTTTTGCATTTTTTAAGGTAATGGATCATTTCTTGTTTTCATTCCTATTCAACCCTCCTTATGTCAATTTGATGCTTCTTAAAGCTAATTTTGAACATGAAGGGTCAATTATGGTATTAATATCACTTTTGTCTCTTAAGACCAATGCACCATCCCTCCTCAGTCTATACACAAGGAAAAATCACCACCTACAATAGTCACCCATGAAGATACTTCAAAAGGTGTCATGTTGAACATGGAGGTAAGAAAAAAGTAAAATGGTATAAGGGAGGTTTTGATATTTTTATGCCAAAAATATCAAAACATCTTATACCCTAAGGGAGACCCATTAAGTTTTTGGTAAAAAGATTTGAAAGTGACCAAGAAACCTTTTTCAAATGTCTAGCAGAAACTGGAGATTTGGATGCAATTTGAAACTTAAAAAGTTATAAAGTGCACCCAAAACCCCACTTCCTATTTACCCAAGACCCATAAAACCCCAAATTTTAGTTTTACTTTTCAACTTTACAAGTTGAAAAATGTAATTGGAACCCTACCTTCTATTCTTACCTAATATGCACATAAACTAGAATTTTAGTTGCACTTTACAACTTTGCACATTTTCAAAGTACAAATCAATTTCCACTTTCTACTTTTTTCCCAACCTATAGAAGTTGGAACTCTGATTTCACTTTGAAACTTTACAAAGTTTCAAAGTTAAACTCGAGTTCTACTTTCTCCCATTCACCCTACTGTTAAGAATCAAAACTTATACTACACTTTGCAACTTTGAAAAGTATAAAAGTGAAAATGAGGTTCCAATACCTTCTTCTAGGGCACCAAACAACTCAATGAAAAGTAGAGATCAAAATGCAAAATACAATTTTGTAATTTACAAAATTGTATAATAACCCTAAAACCCTATTTTCTCATTGTTGGCCTAACCACCACCCTAGTTAAGATTTATTGTGAGTTTTATTAATATAATTAGGTTTTTTTGTCATTGTTTAACATTTACAAATTGAAATTGGACCTTTGTGTGCCAATAAACCTATGAACCAGACACTAAGTGATGCCAATCAATACTAAGCAATGCCACATAATTAAATCTACCATTACCATCCCCTACGTGCATAAAAATGGTATTCCTCTAGGTCATTCACATTTCTATCAAAGAAATACTATTATTTATATGAGTAAAGCATAGATTTATTTTGAATTTACACAAGGGTTTTAGCTATGAAAATCTAGGTTTTTTATCCATTTTACCATTTTGCTCATGTTTTTTTCAAGTTTTAACCTACTTTATAGAAGCTTAGTAAAGTCCATACAATCATTTATCATACCTAGGGTTTTTAGGGGTTTTCATAAAAATTAATTAAATCTAAAATATTCCCCAAGATTATCTACATAAATCCTGATAGAAATCTCTCCTACAATTTCAATTCAAAACCCCATGGAAGTTTAAGTTTTAAAAACACGTACAAAACCCCAATGGAGATTTCCCTTATCCTAACAACTCTAAGTTCTCATAAAAAATCTAAATTTCCTCTATAGACCAAAAACCTTGCTGGGATTTCCATTGAACTTTTCAAGTGTAAATTTTAAGTCAAAATATTGCTTGATATTTCAACTGTAATTACTCATTATATCTTCACTAGACTTTTCAATTGTAATAACAAGTCTAAACCTTAGGCAACTCTATAGTTGGTTTTCCTGAGCCATTTTTTCTAGAATACATGTCTGGAAAGGAAATGAAGTTCAATTCAAAGAGATTTGATGTCCCATCTAGCCTAGACTCAAATACAAATGAGATCACTGACACAAATCTAGGTCACATAGACCTAGCTAATTTTTAGAAAAGAATAAATGTTAAATTAAAGAATGATTGGATTCAAAGCATCTACGATAGTGGGTTTCCTTAGGAAGAAACTTTCCCACTATCAAATATAGAGTCTTGAGCTTGTGCTCACAATGGTAAAACACTATGATGTTAAGAAGAGGGAGGTTGTGAATGACAAAAGAGAGAAGATTCTTAATCTGGACCTTGATTTCATTGACACCATATTCCTAATTCTAAAATATGAAAGCTATATAGATATAACCCCCAAATCTTCCCATAATTTCTATCAAGATAATAATGTAGCCTATCTAAGGGTGTTAAATAAATAATGGCTAAAAACCCCTAAACCTACAAGTATAATAATGCCTAAAACCTTGTCTAGAATAGACTTCAAGGATAAAGTAGGAGACATTATCATACTCTTGAATAGAGTTATATGGGACTCAAATTCCAAGAATTATCATAATTGGATGTGCTAGTATATCTAGGTAATCCACCAAAATAAATAATACATTCACTGGGCCTAGTTGATTTCTGACTCCATTCACAAATAGTCGATGGAGGCCCAAACTATAGGAAAGTTCTATATGACCTCATACCTAGTTTATTTATTGTCAAAAGGGAGATAATTCCTATGATTGAACATAGTTCCAAATCAAATAAACAAGTTCCTTAACTACTACCCTGACCTCACCCTTGAGGAAATCAAATAACAATTCAGAAGGGTTAATGATTCTTTTGTATAATGAATCATAATTATGTTTGAAAAGAATATAAGAAGGAGAAGATTTTTTGATTCTACAAATGCATAAAATTCTAGATTGGGGTCATTTTTCATTTAGTTCCCCACATATTTATATATCAGAGTGGGTGGTTTTAGTGGTTGTGCCTACACCCTTATAAGGTATGTAAGTGACAAATGGGCCCTAATGGAACTCGTGAGGCAACTTGTAGAAAACCACAAATTATTTATCAAACAAGAATAATTTAGGTATCCACATCCCTATCAGCATAGTGGGATACACCCACCCTTCCCTATCAAAATTCAAATGTGTGGATGCCAAGATGATTCAAATAACTTTGAGATCTCTCAATATAAGGACCTTCTATGATTTAATTGGCTATGTCACTAGTATAATAGGTGCCACATATACTCACATCCCCTTCTATGAATATTACTAGGAAGATATGCAAGATGAAGAGGAAGTTAGGTTAAGATATTATTCAAGGATGACCCTAGAGCAAATCAAATACTATAACATAGCACCACTCCCTAAAGACTTGAAATATGATGAGCAATCACTAGATAGGGTATATTATGACAATAAAATCTATCTCCAGCCTCTTCCATTAGTCAGGTGGTCCATACTTGAATCCTTCTCATTGATATATAGGACCACCCAAGTTATCATTAATATAGTAAACTAGTTGAGGAGAATAGGGGTCAAGATAACCAAAAAAACCCTAAATATTTTAGACAGGTTAAAATAAGTGAAGTAAAAAGATGTATTAATAGCAATAGAGGGTTCCAATAATATAACTAAAGTAAACTAGGTAATAAGGCCAGTTATGTCACACAAGTGAATGCAAAAAGGATACCTTCCAATAGCTAAGAGCTAGTAGTGCAGCCTATGGATCAACCACTATCAACTTATATGGAGGACACAACCACTACTTAGTTAACACAAATATTCCCTCCTATCTCCACTATTCAACTAACCACATTACTCACTCCTCCTATCTCCACTACCCAATCATCTCAAGCAGTTACCCATCTTATTTCCACCACCCCACTTATGCAAGTGACTCCCTTAGAAATAATCTAATCAACATAATTAGATATTCAAGCTCCACCTTCACCTCCCTCTTCCATAATCATTTACACCTCATATTTATTATCCACTACCACTCTATTAATCAGTAATACCACTTAGCATTACATGGATGCATATTCGGTAATTCTGATTGCTATCCCACTAGCCATCCCAACCACTAGGATAGATATCACTTCATTTTCATCTCCAATCACACTCCCATTTCATATACTCTAAGTATTCTCATTATGTTGATTGCTTCATTTTCTACCTTAGATTCTACCCTTCCATAGGGTCCCCTATTTTAACTACCCATTTCCTACCTTTCCACTCTTATCACTTCTAGCTTTCACACCCCTGATAAGCATAGCCATATCCAATACACCCATTTAAATACCCATTTACTCCATTACCATACTAACCCAATCCCCCACCAAGAAGGATTCATTGATACAACTATGGATTCTCAACCCACAAATGGGAAAGAGATACCCAAATTATCAACTAAAGATTTAGTAGTAATATCATTGATAGACATAGAACTTGTCATAATAACCATTAGTGTAGAATCTTCTTCTACATATTCAAATATGATAGTGCCCACTTTAGCTACATATTTATAGGTTTCCACTCTAATTTATCTAACACAAGTAATGTTGAAGAACTAGAAACAAATGGTGTCTCTTATCACTCTAGACTTTGGTCTATAAGAGGCATCCAAAAGATCAAAGATAGGCCCTATGACCATCTCTAGAATATCATATGATATAATGGGGGAAAGATATGTAGAAATAGAAATCCCCCACTAGATAAATAAAAATAAGATCTAGTGGTGGGAGATTATCAAATATATAAAGTGCATCTGGATCATCTGATAAGAGAAGGATTGAAACACAATGTTCATTCAAGTATCATCTCTCTTTTTGAGAAGATCAATAGTGACAAGGTCACTAAAGATGAAATAAATAATAAAATTGAGCAGTTGATAACTACCTTGAGGAATTTCATTGAGTGAGTAGCCCAACCAACTCAATCTCTTACTCAATTCCCTAACAAAGAAACATTTGAGGTAAGAAAAGAGATTGGTACCATGGGAAGGGCCAAGAAAGACTAGGCTAATGAACTCATAACAAAAGTGAAAATAGAGATATAACCTATAATTTTTTTGTTATAAAACTATGAAGGATGATTGTGCATATCTAAAAGCAAAGATAAGCAAATATGAAGAAGAGATTGAAAGACTAAACCTATACTTTCCAAAATTTCAAGTTGTTGACCTAATTGAGACTGAAACCATCATATTAGAGAAGACATTAAAGTTTTATGTATATCATGAAGATTTGGATAGATAATCCCATTTTAGAATCAAGATACTCATTAAGAGTATCAATAATACCAAAAGTACATATGACAAGGCCACATATACAATTTATGACATTGAATATTTACTTGGTAAATGGTCATGTGAAGCAATAGATCACCAAGATCAACCCCTCCTATTTAATAGGTTCAAGATAAATTCAAGTGGGTATTCAAGAGAGATTCATCATGGGATACAAATTTCAACTTGAGTTCCATCCATCGATTCATCAGGTATCACATTACACTGGATTAGATGGGAAAAGATACTCTAAGTCTACAGAGTTGCATCTAGGGAACTAGCTAAAGTAATAGCATAAAGTTAGATCAGAAACATTTATGCACTTGGTCTTAATGAAGAACATATTTAAGATATCTTTAGAATATTTGACACTTATATCAAGAAAATACAAGAAAAAAAGGACAAGGATTCTTCAGAGGTCATGGTTGTGGATTAATTTTTTTAATTAGTTATAAAATACATTCTGTAGATTACATTTTTTATTGTAAGATACATTGTAAATTTGTAAGTTATAAATTGTAAATATTATTTTGTCAACTCTTTTTGATAAATATCCATTTGAAATTTTAAATTATCATTTTGTCAGGCTTTAAGTTGTAAATTAAAAACTTGTAATTCACATTTTTTCTTTTAACAAGTTTGAATTGCTTCAATTGCAAAAACTCATGTTATAATTTACACTTTCCTTTTTATCAATTTGAATGACTTAAAAATTTGTAAAATTATTCACTTCAAATTACAAATTAGGTTTTTCAAGTTATAACTTAAAATATCCAAAAGTATTCAATATTTACCAAGTAATGGTTCATTTTAGCACCTCATTTTTTCTAGGAGAGACAATAGTAGCACAATTAAAAGAAGAAACAACTCAACTAGAAGTTTCCAATGGATTTCTCTAATTCTCAAACACTTTTTGAAATGTCTAGTAGTTGCATTCTTATTTTCTAGCCATTTACTCCATTGAGGATGCCATTTTAAGCTGAAGAGGAGGATGTTTACATGAAGTTTCTTGGATTTTCTTGCTTTGAAACTAAATGTAAGGTTGTTCTCTTTCAAGAGAGTATTTTTATAAATATGGGTACCCTAGCATATCCCATCTATCTTTTTGATGTTAGAGAAATTATTCTACATTTTAAGAATTAATCTACATGTTGTAACTTGGAGGAATCTAATAAACTAAAGTTTTGCCTTCCTTGTGTTGTGTCATCTTTGTATATATATGGTTATTTGTTAAGTTTTTGAGTGATCTAATTCTTGTTTTAATCATAAATATTCATTTATGGTATTATTTTTTCCCTTTTGATATCATATTGATGAAAAATAAATAAATTTTTTCCTTATTTGATAAAGGTTCAAAATTACCTTTGATCTCATATTTATGCAAGATTGTCTTTTAATAAATTCAACATTTTAAACATTTAACTATGTTAAAATAAAACAAGCATTAATTTCCACTATACTATTTTGTCCAATCACCATTTTCTAGTTTTTGACTCATTCTAAAACTCTTTTCCTCACAAGTAAAACCCTAGTTAGGAAAATTATCTCTAAGAGGCAGTAGTTTGACGTGAACTAGTCATATACTAGTTACACTAAGCTTAGTAAAAGGAATCTATACTTCTCCATAGGTTCACCTCAATTCACCAAGGTTCCATATATTTGAGGTGGTTATTTCAATTTTTGCTTTCAAAAGATGTGGAATAGAATCCTAGTGTTGGCCAAGCCAACCCCAAATAATACTTTCTTGTATTACTTGAGATCCTTAAATAGTGATATAGATATCATGATTTGGTAAATGGGTGGCATCACACTCCCCAATGCTTATGACATAGAAATAAGGGAAAAAAATTCCTCATTTAAGATGTAAAAATTGCTCCTCATCCTCCAATGTTGTTATTTCCATAAGTGCTTCCCACTCAACCCATTATAGCCCCAATTCCCACAATAAAAAATGCACCAACTTTGGCTTCTACCCCTTTTGATGATTTATATGAGGTTAAGTCATTGATTAAAGGCTTTGGTAATGAGTTGGTAGCTATGAAAAGGAAATAATCCCAAAACTATAGGCCTTATCAATAAGCTAACCAAACATACCAACCCAATAGACATCCATACCAAAGCAACTCATAACCCCAAAGTCAAACCATATAAGTAAAACCTCAAAATATCCATGCTCTACCTACACCAAGTACTTCTAAATCCATCTTACCTATTTAGAACAACCTAGGTCAGGAAGTATTCAATGGTGTTATCCTTGTGTTCAACTACATAATCATATGTTTTTCCTAATGGTGTCATCAGTCAAGCTTTGATGTTAAAAAGCATATTAGACATCTAAGGAAAATAAGAGGAAGCTACCAAGTAGTAGGAAGATGCACAAGCACCTGATCAAAATGGTGCCACTCTTTTGAACTAATAAGAGGAGTATTATTATGGTGTGAATTAGGAGGAAGCATTAACCAATAGTGGTATTTCAATGGTATCAAATACATGATCTAAGAATAGGTCAATATAAAGTGATCAACCCCTGAGGGTTGAGCAGGCTATAACTTCTAAAGTTGTATAAGAGGTTACAAAAGGCAACACAATTTAGAGACCACCCAATGTGTTGATGGGCCAACCAAGGTCAAAATTGTTGACCCTAAATCTCGTTAAAGAAGATATAGCTCCCACAAATACACTAGAAAAGGCTAGTAATATTCCTTTCAACATTATAAAATAAATGAAGAAGACTAACTTGAATGTCACCATCTGGGAAGCACAATCTATTCTATCATAGAGGGACTTGTTTCAAGAAGCTCTAAAAAACTTATAAATAATAGATAAAGTCCCAACTAAGGGATCCACTACTATGGTTAACTTGTGTCAACCTCAAATAGACATAAAATCAAGTAAAAATGGTAAGCCTCCCCCTTTTTACATTCCACTCATAGTTGGTAAAATATTTTACATAACTACATACAGACTTTGGGTCTAGTAGTTCTATTATGCCTAAGAAAATAGATGATGCTCTTGTTATTAAATACACACCTATCACAAAAGGTGTGGTTCAATTACATGGGACTACTATCCAAATAGTTGAGACTATACAAGGTTTAAACCTTACCATCCATGCATGTTAAATCTTATCCATATCCTAATATATCTAAGTTATTGACCTACCCCCTATTCTGATATTTGCCTTTCTCAAGACTTCACTACAAAAATAGGAGGATACTTATCTACTAATTGGCCCATATGTTTCTCAGGATAAGATATAGGACTAGAGTGACAATAAGAGCTGAGTCAATTACTAAAGGCCACATTTAACCATACACTCCTATCCCTATGGATATTAATTTCATAGTTTAAGATCAAGAGGAGGAACTTAACCATGATGTTGCAACAACCATGGAATAAATCTTAGACACTCATTTGGATGAATAGGTATCATCTCTCCAGTTTGATCCTTATGATTATGTTAAGGAAATAGTGTTGGGTATGTATTTCATTGATAAAATTGATGTAATAATCCCAAACCTTATAAAACCAACTGAGGATCTCAAGGAAATTTGGCAACTATTCTTTGATAGCTCAAGAAGCAGGAATGCTGAAGGTGCATGTATTATTTTGATCTCTCCCCAAAAGGAGAGTTATTTCTATTATTTCAGACTTTAGTTTAGCTATGCTAATAATGTGGCTAGATATGAAGCATTGATTTGTGGTCTCCACCTAGCCAAATAAAGGAGAATATAGTCACTATAAATTTTTGGTGACAATGAACTAGTCATTCACCAAGTAAGATCAAAAACACAACTAGGAATAATTTGATTAGATATTACAAACATAGGGTTAGAGACATGTTGAAATATTTTATTGCTTTAAACATTTAAGAATAACTAAGAACACAGAACAAGGATGATGATCACATGGCCTCAGTGGGTTCTCAATATAATCTATCTAAAGAGATTAAGAAGAATAATAGTCATCATGTAAAATTAATAGCAAGACCATTCGTTCCTTACAATGTAACCAACTGGCAAGTTTTCAATAGTGATCAAAAAATTGTTAATTTTCTACGAGATGAGATTGAATTCTCAAAGAAAAATTAGTCAAGACTCTAAGAATAATATGGGGATCAAATCATTTATTTGAATAAAAACAAATTACCCATAGATCTTGTTACTTTGGAAAGTATCTTTAACTTTGATGATCAGCTAAAAGGTGAGAATAAAAATATCATAGTCAATGAAGAATACTAAAATCCAATAGTCATCTCAAAAGGAAAAGCATTGAATATTGAAAAGGTATGTAACATTTATGAAAAACAAGATTTTATTGGATTATGTCAAGAATTTGATGATAACTTCACTTGGAGTTATAAATATCTAAGGGGTTTTTACCCTAGCTTAGCCCAACACACAATAAAACTTGACCCAAACACTAAGCTTGTTAGACAAAAATAAAGACCAATCAATCTAAAAATACAACCCTTGATGAAGAGTGATCTATCTAAACTAATAGAGGTTAACATCATTTCCCCTATCAAACACTCATCTTGGGTTGTTAACTTGGTCCTTGTAAGTAAAAATAATGGTGAAATCAGACTTTGTGTAGATTTACAGGACCTAAACAAAGCATCCTTAAAGGATCATTATCCCCTTCCACCCATGTAATAAATCCTTCAACTGACATCAAGCTCTAAATTTTTTCCCTTTTAGATAGTTGTTATAGATATAACCAAATCCTAGTACATGAATTTGACCAATTCAAGACCACTTTAACTAAAAAATGGGGCATATATGCCTATAAAAATATGCCTTTTGTTCTAACCAATGATAGTGCTACATTTTAAATATCCATGAATATGGATTTCAGGGGTTTGATAAATGAGATGATCTTGGTGTACCTAGATGACATCATCATATATTCAAAACATGTTGGTGACCACCTAGATCACCTTAGGAAAGTTTTTGAAAGGTTTAGATAATTTTGAGTTTCCCTTAATCCAAAAAAGTGCATTTTCATGGTTCATGAAGGGAAACTACTAGGACACATTATTTCAAAAGCTCTTGCAATAGACCTAGAGAGGGTAAGTGTTATATCTTCACTAGCACTTCTAACCCATAAAAAGGGATTACAAATTTTCCTAGGAAATATCAACTTCATAAGAAGGTTCGTTCCAAATTTTTCCTCATGGACAAGCCTGTTACTACCATGCTTAAGAAGGGGGTTAGTTTTAGCTAGATATGGGAAGGAAAGGATAGTTTTGAAGCAATTAAGTAAGCTATTTCTCAATATCCTACCTTAGTCAAACCAAACTATGATAATAATTTCATTCTCTATGATTTTGGAGGAAAAGGTAGTGTATCAACTATTATGACCCAAAAAAATAAAGAATAGTTGAAACAACCTAGATATTTTTTCAATCAATCCTTGAGGATTACAAGGAAAACTATAGTTTTGTTGAGAAGCAATTATATGTTGTAATTAAATCTCTCAAAAATTTTAGGCATATGCTCTCCAATAATAAAATTCATCTGATAGTTAGTCACCAAAGTGTCAAGGAGTTCCTATTGATCTAGGAAATAAATGAGAAGAGAGCGGGTTGGATCACAAACGTCATGGAATATGACATGAATATCAAAATAATTAAGATTATAAGAGGAAAGGCTTATGTAAATAACTTGATTATGATATAGATACTAATGATGTAATATTTGATGTAGTATATATTCAACAAGCATTCTAACTAGCCACTCAACATCTGATAAATAGTTAAATCAATGGCATGACTATCTTCCTATCAACTAATGAATACCTATATGAGCTCTAATAGTCCAAGAAGAGGTACTTCAAACTCTAATCTATTCCTTATATTCTTGTTGATGGGATATTATTTAAGAAAGATATGAATGGATTTATGTTGAAGTACATTGAACATCATCAAATTACCAAGGTACTTGAGGAATTTCATGATGGTTCATCAGGTGGACATTTCTTTACAAGAATCATTGCCATCAAAATAATGAGGGCATGCTACTATTGGCATACCTATTCAAATATTCCCATAAATGGGTAAAAAAATGTGATAAATGTGCCTACTTTACAAGTAATTAAAGATTAACAACTCTCCCTCTCAAAATAATCCAAGATGACCTATCATTTACCCAATGGGGATTAGATATCATTGGCATGATCAATCCACCATCACGTACAGGCCAAAAATGGGTCCTCATAACAATTGATTATTTCACTAGATGGACTAAAGTCATTATATTAAAATATGACATAAAATAATCTATATTGGAATTCATGGATGGCATTGTCACTAGATTTGGTGTTCCTTACACCATTCTCTCATACATTGCCAAATTTTTGTGAGCACTCAGGTGAGTGAATTAGTGGTAAGGCATAATGTACACCTAAATAACTCATCCAATTATTACCTGCAAGGCAATGTCTTGGCCAAATCTACTAAAAAAAATCTCATAATGATTATCAAAAGGACAATGGAGGATAACCAAAGGACATGGAACACTAAGTTAAAATTAGCACTTTGGGATAATATGATCACTCCCAATAAAGCCATTGGAAATTCTCCATTCATGTTGGTATATAGAAGGGAAGCTTAAATTCCATTGTAAATAGAGTTACCATCTCTAGAACTAAATCATCAGTTGGAATTTATTAAAAATGATGAAATTTTAGCTCAATTGGTGGAGCTCATGGAGTTAGAAGAAGTTAGGAACAAGTCAATACAAGTTTTGGAAGTAAATTAGGCTCAATTAAAATAAATTTAAACAAAAAATCATCTAATAGGAGCTTTAATGAAGGAGACATGGTTCTGAAATGGGATGTTGAAAGAGCCAAACTAGGCAAGCATACAAAGTTTGATGCAATATGGAGTGGTCCATACATCATAAATCGATTCAAAGGAGCCAATACAATCTATCTTTCCAAGATGAATGGATCAGAGCTACCTATCCCAGTCAATAGGATATACCTCAAAGCTTACTTTTAAGGTTGGAATTATTTTCAAAACATTGCATATATTAGGTTTAATTGGTTTACCCAAATAAGTGCTTTAGCACAAGTTTGCAACTCATTAGGAGATTTTATTTCCTTAATTTGTTTCTATTTTGATTTTCCCTATTTTGTTCTTGTTTAGGTAATTCTTAGTTTTGTTCTTCTCCAGTTAAAGTGTGTTAAAGATTAAAATGAATCCATGCCCAATGAACTAGAAGGCTACTAGAAGAAATTGATTAGTAGGCAATCACCCCATAGAGGTCACCAAACATGTTGATATTTTTGTGCCAAAATTATCAAAAAATCTTATACCATAAGGGAGACACATTAATTTTTTGGGAAAAATATTTAAAAGTTATCGAGAAACATTTTTTAAATTCCTAATGGATACCATATATTTGGGTGTAGTTTGCAACTTGAAAAGTTACAAAATGCATCGAAACCTCCATTTCTTGCTTACCCAATACCCAGTGAAAACTAGAATTGTGGTTGTACTTTACAACTTTACAAGTTAAAAAATGCAATTGAAACCCCACCTTCTATTCTTACCTAATTTTAAAACTTTGAAAATTTGTAAAGTGTAACTTGAGTTATGCTTTCCACTATTCTCCGTACCCATGGAAACCATAAGTCCAGTTACACTTTGTAACTTTGCAAAGTTGTAAAGTGCAACTCAAGTTCCACTTTCTACCATTCATCCTACTAGTGGGAATTAGAAATTTTGATACACTTTAAAAAATTTCAAAGTTGTAAAGTACAAATGAGGTTATGATACCCACCTCCATGGCACCAAACCAATTGATAAAAAGTGTAGATGAAAATGCAAAATATAATTTTGTAATTTGCTAAATTGCATGATAACCCTAAAACCTTGCTTTCCCACTATTTTCCCAACCACCACCCTACTTAGAATTTATTATGAGTTTTATTAATAAAGTTAGGTTTTTTAGTCATTCTTTAACATTTACAAATTAAAATTAGAGTTCTGCATGCCAATAGACCTGTGAACCAGACACCAAGTGATGCCAAATAGTACTAATAACACCACACACATCAGTCTACCATTACCATCCTTTACATGCATAAAAATGGTATTAGTCTAGGCCATTCACCTTTTTGTCAAAGCACTGTTATTATTTTTGTTATCAAAGCATAAATTTATTTTGAATTCTATAAGGGTTTTAGCTATGAAAATCTAGGGTTTTATCCGTTTTACCATTTTGCTCATGGTTTTTTCAAGTTATTACCTATTTTATATAAGCTTATTAAAATTCATATAATCATTTTCCATACCTAAGGTTTTTAGGGGTTTTCATAAAAAATAATTAAATCCAAAATATTCCCCAATATTCCCTATGCAAATCCCAATGACAATATCTCCTATAATTTCAAGTCAAAATCCCATGGAAATTCAAGTTAAAAAAACATATACAAAACCCTGGTAGAGATTTCTCTTGTCCTAATAACTCTAAGTTCCATTTAAAAATATGACTTTCCTCTATAGACCAAAAAATCTATTGAGATTTTCATTAGCCTTTGTAAATGAAAATTTCAATTTGAAACCCTGTCAGACATTTTATCTATAATTACACATTATATCTCTGTTAGACTTTTCAATTGCAATAACAAGTTTAAACCCCATCCAACTCTGTAGTTGGTTTTCCCAAGCCATTTTTCCTAGAATACATGTCTGAAAAGGAATGAATTTCAATTCAAAGGGACCTCATGTCCCATCCATCTTGGACTCAAATAAAAATGAGATCATTGACATAAATCTAGGTCACAAAGACCTAGTAGATTTATGAAATAGGTTTAATGCTAAATTCAAGAATGATTGGATTCAAAGCATCTACGATAGTGGGTTACCCTAGGTAGTAGCTTTCCAACTATTAGTATAGATCCTTGATCTTGTACTCATAATTTAAAAACACTATGATTCTAAGAAGAGGGAGGTGTTGAAAGATAAAAGGAGAGAAGATTATGAATCTAGACCCTGATTTCATTGACATCGTGGTCCTGATTCTAGAATACAAAAGCTATCTAGATATAACCCTTGACTCTTCCCAAAAGTTCTATCAAGATAATAATGTAGCTTATTTAAGGGTGTTAAACCAATAATGGCTAAAAACCTCTAGATTTATAGTCACAAGAATGCCTAAAACCTTGGCCAGAATAGACTTCAAGGATGAAGTAGGAGACATTATCATACTCTTCAATAAAGTTACAAGGGACCCAAATGCCAATGATTATTAGGATTAGATGTACCAATATATTTGGGTAATCCACCAAAATAAATAATACATTCACTGGGCCTAGTTTATTTCTAAATCCATTCACAAATAGTTTATGGAGGTTTAAACTATAAGCAAGTTTTATATGACCTCATACATGGTCTATATATTAGCAAAAGGGAGGGCATTTCAAGAATTGAACATAGTGCCCAATCAAATAAACAAGGTCTTTAACTACTACCCTGACCTCACCCTTAAGGCAAGTAAACAACATTTTATAAGGGTCAATGATGCTTTTGTATACTTCATCATAATTATTTTTGAAAAGGAGATAAGAAGGAGAAGATTTTTTGATGTTGTAACTATAGAAATTTCTAGATGGGGGGCATTTTTCATTTAATTCCCCACATATTCATATATTAGAGCAGGTGGGTTTAGTGGTTGTCCCTACACCCTTTCAAGGTATGTAAGTGATAAATGGGCCTTAACATAACTTGTGAGTCAACTTACATAAAACCACAAGTTTTTATCAAAAATGCATAAGTCATAGATCCACTTCCTAATCAGCATAGGGAGATACAACTGCCCTTCCCTATCAAAATCCAAATGTGGAGATGCCAATATGACTCAAATGATTTTGAGATATCTTGATGTAAGGCCCTTACATGATGTAACTAGCTATGTCACTAGTATAGTAGGTTCCACATATTCCCACATCCCCTTCTATGAAGATTACAGGGAAGATATGTAGGATGAAGAGGAAGTTAGGTTAAGAGATTATTCAAGGATGAACTTAGAGAAAATCAAAGACTACAACATGGCACTAGTCCCTTAATTCTTCTCATTGATAGATAGGACCACCCATGTTATAAATTGAATAGTAAACTAGTTTAAGAGCAAGGGGTCAAGATAACCTAAGATACCCTAAGTATTTTAGATAGGTTGAAAGAAGTGAAGGAGAAAGATGTAGTAACATCATCAGAAGGTTCCAATAGTGAAACCCAAGTAGACCAGGTAGTAAGGATAGTTATGTCACATAAGAGAAAGTAGAAGTAGAAGGCAAAAGGGCACCTTTTAGCAACCAAGATCCAACATCCCATCTTATGGATCAACTAATATCAACTTTTATAGAGGACATAGTTACTACTAAACCAACACAAATAGTCCCTCATCCAGTTTCCACTATCTAGCCAACCATAGTATTTCCTTTTCTTGTCTCCACTATCCTGTCATCTCAAGTAATTACTCCTTCTATTTCCACCATCCCACCTATGCAAGTTACTCCCTTTAAAATAATCCAATCAACATAATTGGATACTCAAGCTCTACCTTCACATCCATCTTCTGTAATCATTTCCACCTCATCCCCAATATCCATTACCACTTCATTAATCACTAATACCACCCAATAGTATATGGCTATAGATTTGGTCATTTTGGCTGGTATCCCACTAGTAATCCTAACTAATAAGATAAATACTGCTTCATTTTCATTTCCAATCACACTCCCTATTTTATCTACTTTGAGTGTTCTCACTATGTTTATTGATTCATTTACTACCTTGGATTCCACCCTTCCATAGGTTCCCCTATTCCAACTACTCATGCCTACCTTTCCACTCATGTCACTTCTAGCTTCCACACTCATGGTTAGCACATCCATATCCACTTGACCCATTAAAATTCAAATTTATTCTATTCCCATAGTAACACAATCCCCCACCAAGGGGGTGTAAATAGAGTGACTCATTGATACAACTATGGCTTCTCAACCCATAAATGGGAAAGATACAGCCAAATCATCAACCAAGGATTTAGTGGCAATATTAGTGATAGACACAACACTTATCATAGTAACCACCATTTTAGCATCTTTAACTATATATTCATAGATGATAGTGCCAAATTCAACTATAAATTTATAAGTTTCCACTCTAAGTTGGCTACCATAACTAATGTTGAAGAAGTGGAAATAAATGGTGTCACCTTACACTCTATACTTTAGTCTATCGGTGTCATCCAAAAGATCAAAGATAGGCCCTAGGACCATCTCTATAATATCATATTATGTAGTGGTGGAAATAATAGTTACCCCACTATATAAATAAAAGGAAGATCTAGTTGGGTGGGATTATTAAATATCTAAAGTACACCTAGGTCATCTGATAAGAGAAAGACTAAAGCATGATGTTCAGTCAAGTATTAGCTCTCTTTTTGAGAAGATGAAAAGTGACAAGGTCATTAAATATAAACTTAATAATAAATTTGGTCAATTGACGACTTCCTTGAGGAAGTTCATCGAGCCAGTAGCCTAGTCAGCTCAATCTCTTGCTCGGTTACATGACAAATAAAATTTGAGGTAATGATAGAGATTGGTATATGGTAAGGGCCATAAAATATTGGGGTGATGAACTCATAAAAAAATGAAATAGAGTGATAGAGATAGAAATGGACTATTATAAAACTTTTAAAGATGACCATACATTTATGAAAGTAGAGATAAGCAAATATGAGGAAGAGATTGAAAGACTAAACCTATTCTTTCCAAAATTGTAGGATTTTCACCTAATTGAGACTAACACCCTCATATCAAAGAAGATATTAAAGAGTTATGTAGAGCATGAAGATTTGGATAGAGAAACCCAATTTAGAATCAAGATACTCATTGATAGTATCAATAAAGCCAAAATTACATGTGACAAGGCCATAGATATAGTTTATGACAATGAAGATTTATTTGGTAAATTATCATGTGAAGTAATAGATTCCAAGATCAACCCTTTCCTATTCAAGAGGTT
The DNA here is from genome assembly GCA_037957365.1 of Torreya grandis. Classification (NCBI taxonomy): domain Eukaryota; kingdom Viridiplantae; phylum Streptophyta; class Pinopsida; order Cupressales; family Taxaceae; genus Torreya; species Torreya grandis. Next base: position 4,353,332 of record JARHVA010000097.1, read on the forward strand.
CAAGAAAAATTAAATTGGGTAGTCAAGAGAGAGTCAACATGGGATACAAATTTCAACGTGAGTTCCATCCATTGATTCATTAAGTATCACAATACACCGGATCATAATGGAAAAGATACTCAAGTCTATAGAGATGCATCTAGGTAACTATCTGAAGTAATAGTAGAATGTGAGATAAACAACATTTACACACTTGGTATTGATGAATAAATTATTCAAGAGATATTTATAAGCTTTTACACTTATATCAAGAAGATATAAGTAAAAAAGGACACATATTCTTTAGAGGCCATGGTCGTGGATTGATTTTTTCAATTAGTTATGAAATACATTTTATAGATTACATTTTTGGTTGTAAGAAACATTTTAAAGTTACAAGTTGTAAATTACAACTATCATTTTGACATCTCTTTTTGAGAATATCCATTTGTAATTTTTAATTATCTTTTTGTTAGGCTTTAAGTTGTAAAGTGCAAACTTGTAATTCTCCCTTTTTATTTTGATAATTTTGAAATACTTTAATTTCAAAAACTCATGTTGTAATTTACACTTTCATTTTTGTCAATTCGAATGACTTAAAAATTTGTAAAAATCTTCACTTAAAATTATAATTTAATTTTTACAAGTTATAACTTAAAATATCCAAAAGTATTCAATCTTTACCAAGTAATGGTTCATTTTGGCACCTGATTTTTCTTAAGAGAGATAAAAACAACACAACCAAAAAAAAATAGTTTAACTAGAAGTTTCCCACAAATTTCTTTACTCCTATAACACTTGTTGAAATTCCTAGTAGTTTTATGCTTCTTTTCCATCTATCTACTTTACTAAGGATGCTATTTCAAGCTGAAGAGGAGGATGTTTGCATGAAGTTTCCTATATTTTCTTGATCTGAAACTAAGCGTAAGGTTTTTATCTTTCAAGAGAGTATTTTTTATATATATGAGTACCCTAGCATATCCCATCTATATTTTTTCTATTATATAAATTATTCTTCCTTTGAAGAATTAATCTACATGTTGTAACCTAGAGGAAGATAATAGACTAAAGTTTTGCCTTCCTTTTGTTGTGTAATCTTTGTGTATGTATGTCTATTATTTAAGTTTATGAATGATTTTATTCTTGTTTTAATCCTATATATTCATCTATGGTATTATTTCTACCCTTTTGAAATCATATTGATGAAAAATAAATAAATATGTTCCTTATTTGATAAAGGTTCAAAATTACCTTTGATCTCATATTTGTGGAAGATTGTGATTTAATAAACTCAACATATTAAACATTAAATTATTTTAAAATGAATAAATCATTAATTTACACTATAATATTTGGTGAAATCACCATTTTCTAGTTTTTATCTCATTTTGAAACTCTTTTCCTCACAAGTCAAACCCTAGTTAGGAGAAATATCGATAAGAGGCAGTAGTTTGATGTGAACTACTCATATACTAGTTAAAATAATAGTAGTGAAAGGAATCCAACCTTATATATAGGTTCACCTCAATTTTCAAAGGTTATATATCTTAGAGGTGATCCCATTGTGTCATTATATTTTCCATGTGCTGCAACTCATACTACTCAAAATACTACAAATAAAAAATGGGTGAAATCTAAAAGATAACAAGAGGACAAATGCAAAAATTTAGATTAAAGTAGTATTTTCATATGATAACTCAATTTCACTACTTTAAATACTCCAACATTATGATCTTAGTCCATACAAATAGTAACCTATAGCCATGTATTTTGGGCTGATTGTCAAACTTCTATGTAGCATAAACCTTTTGAGTAGGTCAAGATAATGGATGAAATGAAGATGTTGAATGAGATAGTTATGAAAAAGTGGTATGAATTTTATCATTTAAAATAAAAAATAATAATATTAAATTAAATATAAATGGTGAAATGGAAACCTACAACCAAGTACAAGCAGGGTAATAACATAATAATCCTACTTATTTAATGATTACTTGAGGAAGTTTATGGGAGAGAAAGGTAAGGGGGTTATATGGATTTAATAAGATGATAAAGGTTTCATACCCATGTCAAATACCTATATTTAACCTAATTCCTCTACATACACCTATATAAAAAACCAAAAATCATCACCTACAACCAACTAATTAGGCTTATTTGAGTTCTAAAGACATTTCAATGAAAGGGTGAAATGAAGAGGTTTGAGGTTGGTATGGATATTAAAAACATAAATATAGATAAAATAAGTGTTTAATATTGATATAAGGTCATAAATAACCTCTCTATGCAACATGTATCTCAATAAAAATCTATAGTCAAGCCTTGAAAGAAACCTACTATCTAATGACACAAGATGTGTATGCCAAGCATGAAAAACCTATGTAAGAGGTAAAGTGAGGAGTTTTAGTGTAATTTAATAACATTAATGGGGATTTTAAATAGTTTTAATTAAATAATCAATGTATTTTCACATTAACCTTCATCAAAGAGGTCGATAAGATAGCCATATCCTCTACAGGCCTATATGGTCTTAAAAAGGAAAAGTGTCATTTATTTTGAAGAGGTGTGATCTGAGCAAAGTTAGAAGGTTTCATAGTTAAAAACCAAGTTATGAGACATAAAAATATTTAAAAATAAATTTAAATCATTAAATTTTTATTTAAGGATTCCTAGGACACTTATATTCTATACAAACAACATATGCACACCTACAGTCAATGACCTACAATCAATCTTTGAATAGAGTGACAAAGGTTAAGTGTTATACTTGTGATGGTAAAGAGAGTAAATATGAAGTTGAATAATATGAAATTAATTTATTAATGGGATCCATTTAAATTTTTGAATATAATAATATCATATAACCAAGAGGCAGACTATAGTTTGCTAACACAGACATCTAGTGACCTATAGGACTACCCTATAACCAAGTGAGGAGAGTGTCTCTCTCACCAAAAGATGGAAGAATAATAATGTGTAAATGAGTGTTATAATATCAGATAATAGAAGTATTTCCTCAATTTTAATAAATCTCATAAGGAGAGATACTTTTTTTATAGATCTCTAACATCACCACACATAGTTGACATAAAAACACTCAGTGGTAAAACTCAGTGTTTTAGACCTATATGAGAGGTAAATGCTTATATTAAATCACTTTGAATCACTTTCATAGATAATTTAAGACATTTTTCATAAATTTATTTGATATTAAGGTAATTTTTTAGGTCTGAAGACCTAGGATGGCCTTTCTCAACTTGAACACACACAATCACCCAACCAAGTGAGCAATTTACAGGTGTGAGAACTTGTTGCAGAAGATGTATGAATTATTAAAATTTAAATATGTGATGAGGAGGGTATTATTACACATATTAATGAAATTATTTATGCCATTATATCTCATAAATTCATGAATAATTATCTAGAAGACACATAATCTTGTTTTGCTTGAGAAGGAGCTTGAAGAGGTCACTTTGTGTTCTTAGATATTGAATGAGGTTTTATATGGGAGACTAATATATTTGGAGGTGTTAGGTAAAATTTTTAAATTTAATTTTTTTTCATTTTTTTTGTTAAGTTCCAATCCTTTATGAACTACCATTAATAAATTAAGCCACTCATAGGCTACCAGAAAAGACAATTTTGACTAGTTTGAAGAAATTGACCTCTAAAGCCCATAAAATGACCTAGAATACTTTTTAAACCTCATAAAAATTGTTTTAGACTATAAATAGGCCTCACCATGGTAATTTATTATACTTTAACCTATATAAATTTGATTAAAACTATACTTTTACAAGATTTTGAGATAAAAAGGAGGTTTCAAAGTGTGTATAAAAATTATAATTATTGTAAGAGGTGAATTGGGATTTATTTTACCTTTATAAGTTAAAAAAACCATATAATATAACTTGGAAGTGATAAAAAAAACTTGATTTTGTAGGGCAATCTAAAATAGGCTTAATGAAGGGATACTTTTTTTGCCATTTCATGGTTTGACTACTTGCACAAGGTTTTATAAGCCTAAATTTGTCATGGAGTATTTTGTTAATCCAATTAAAGTGAATCAAACACTTTTGTTTAGTTTCACACTTTTGAGTGGACATGTCCACCAATTTTCTCTTTATAGGCCTAAGAAGCCTAATTAGTCATAATTGAGAGATAAATTAAGGAAAATTGATACTTCCAAGTGGATTTGTCTCATTAAATTTTGTATTAGACTATAACGGGATAGAGATTAATAAAAAATGTGACGAATTTTCCATGTTGATCCATATAATCTTGTAGGCAAGGAGATTTATAAGTTTTTAGGGATACAAGGAATGAGTGAAAAAGCATTCTATAGGAGAAAAATTGCATATTATATACTACTTGATGGATCTAAATATCTTATTTTAGGTCTAATGTCATGTTGAGAATCTATACATGGTTTAAGTTGGCTTGGTTCAATGTAAAACTCATTTTCTATCTCCTACGCCTCTTTACTCATGAAGGATCCAAATGATCAAAGTACTAAAATGATGAATAAAAACATTTAAAAGGGATTTATTAGTTTTTATCTCTCCCTTATACACCTATTAAAGTATATAATAATTCAATTTTATTTATAAGAGGTTTTCAAAGTTAGAAAAGGTCTCAAGGACTCCTAATATGGGTTTCCTTCCTTCCAATGCGTAGGATGTTTAAGGAGTAAAACAAGCATCAAATAACTTCTAACAGCCCATGAAAGGTGGAAATACATAATTAATGGCTTGGAATAAGGTTTCAACTAAGAAATTTATCAAGACATGATGACCTATTATCAAGGAAGGAGACTTATTCATCAAGGAAGACAAGCAACCAAGAATATAGGGTGTGTAAGCAAGGTTGTGGGTACTTTAGCTGGTCAAACATCATAAATAAATGCCCAAATACTTCTTAAATATTCCAAAAAAGCCTTATATCTACCCTTACACAAAATTTTATAATGAATATGAGAGATATTCAATGAATTTCTATGTTGGGTTTGAAGAAGACCAAGTAAATGAGTCACTCCTAGTTTTTTGGGATGTCTTTCCTCTCTCTCTTTCTCCTCTCTCACTCTCTCTATATGTAAGCATATTTTTATAATTTAAAAATAATCCTTAACCTAAGTTGTGTCAAATCAATGCTTATAAAAACACTTTTAATTGCCTTTTTTGAATGAATAAGACTAAATTTATGCCTCCTCAAAGCTTATGACTAGTGTATGTTCATGGTTTATTGATAAATGATAATGATATTTTATGCTTCCTTTCATTTTGTCCTATCCTATTTACCAATTTTCAGGTGTTAGATCATACTTACATGTTTCATAATGTGCTCTAATCATATTGTATGTATGGCAAGTGTAAGCTTTCCTAAGTCTTTTTGAGAGACCTATTGATCAATTGCCTTAGATCAAACATCAAGCCAAGCCTTTATGTGAAATGTTGATGTTTGGAGACTCTTATTTTAGAATTTCAATTAGTTTCATGTTATTATTTATCCTTATTAGTACATATTAGACAAGATGAGGAAACATTTTGGTATATCACGTTAGATAGGTTTTCTTTTCAGTTTACCTTCTTCTCATTTCCCTTGCAAGTTGGTAATGTAGAGTAGAGATCCTAACTTATAAATAAAGGGGAGATAGCCCTTAGAATCTAAATATTCAATCCATCTATTTATCCACCTACATCCTAGGATTTTCTCCATGTTACTTCATATTGTGAAAGCTTAAAACTATCTTCACAAGGGTGCAAATATTTTAGATAATAAGAATTGTTTATAAAAAGGATTAAAAATGTGTAATGATTGAATATAAAGGTCATAAAAACATCACAAATCATATTATTTAAGTTTCATACAAAAAATATTTTATATTATCTTATCATTAGATGCATAAAATAATCATGTTGCATGGAAGGCTCTAATATATTGTTATAGATTACCTTTACCATCAAACAATGTAATGTTAGGTGCAATGAATATTGTATATAATGGATAGTTGGAAATATATTAATCAAAAGGGTTGTGTAATAATAATTTAGAATTCATGGTATGACTTTCTCTAATATATCCTTATGTTATTTAAGGAACCTTGGCTTGAAGATCAAAGATTTGTATGAATAGTTTGTTGCTAGGATTATTAGCCATGTTAGATAGATTAGGAATACATGGTGACACATAAGTTTTTGGCATGGAAGGTTCATATGAGAGATTATGGTGGATGGTAATATCCATATATATCTTAAGAGTAAAGAGGGGCTCCCCCATAATAATCATAGTAGACATCACGTGTATAACCATAGGTGTATAAACATGAATGGAAGCAATAGGTGTAGTAGTTGAAACACAAAATGCAAGATTCAAGCCTCTAAAATTTAGATTTTTACTATTATAAATTTCATCATATGGTTCCTCAAAAGTGTTTTCCATAGTTTTTTTTATTTTCATATCTAGTTACGTGCAACAATGTTTCAGTCATACATGGGCTTCTCTCAAGTTATTCTTTAATCTCAACCTTATATATGTCATAAAAGTAGACATGGAACTAATTATTATCTTAAGTATTTTACATTTATCAAAATAATAAGTATTAACATCATTAGTATCATCCATTATATTTATATTAGGGTTTGCAAAGGTTATGCAATTAAAATTGAAACCTTAATAAAAAAAAAATGGCCTAAGAATAAACTGTAAGAGGGGATAAATATGAAAATCTAAAAAAAATGGAAAAAATAATGTAGAAGGAAGCCTAGATTTTTTTCACTCAAATGAATGATTGGGCTAACTAAAATGATTTTATTATTTTAAGCCTAAAAGGTATAAAATAATTGAATCTATGCACTAATTCATAATATAATAATCTAAATTAAAAATGGAAGATATTCCAAATACTTGATTTATAATTGAAAAAGCAATAAAGAGATGAGAAAATTAGCCTTTATTGATTTTTTGTCACTCATATAGCATGGAATAAGATTTGGAAGTGCTTAAAAAAGTGTAATCAAGTTACCTGGTGAAAATCAAGGTCTGAGGGGCTACCTAGACACCTATGGCAAAGTCAAACCCCTATGGTAGACTTAGGGTGGTTTATTTTTATTTATGGGTCCTTTGACCATTTTTTCAATTTATTTATTACTTGGGCCAATTTTTATACCTTTATTTCTTTTTCTTGTGTCAAATTTCATTCCAATAGGTCCCTAATTTGAAATTCAATATGTCTATATATAAAAGTCACTCTAAGGCATATTAAGTGTGTAATTTAAAGGTTTACAATCATGATTGTACTTAGATTTTGCCTATCAAGTCTTTCAAGTAATTTCTGGTTTTACATTTATTTATTTTTTATACACTTTAACCAAGAGAAAACCTAAGTGACTTCTCATAAAGTATTTATTTTACAAACCCACATTTAATAGGATCAATGGTGTGATATGAATTACACATGTTTTATTATTGACATGCATAAATTCTAAGTGTAAATATTTCATATCTACATAAAGGTAGGATGGTCAATAACCAAGGTAGGCCTCTTAAAACACACCAAGTTTTTATCCCTTGATAAGTGTTGAATTTTCCCTATCAAAGGAGAGAATATTATGACACCTTGGTGAAATTATTTTCATATTTTATAAAATTTTGTCTTTATTTATTGTCATTGAGTGTTCTAAGAAGTTTCAAAACTTCACAACCTACATAGCCAATTTAAAATAGTTTCACCACTTTTAGGAGGACTATCACTTTTAAAGGATTTTATATTTGTTCTAACTATTCTTGAATGGTATGAAACTAGTTTATATCTCAATTTAGTGTATGCTTTCTAATGTTTCCTCTACACTATTCTAGAGCCTTATTTTTAGTACATTTCTCCATTGTCAATATCTATGTAAGTTAGAAACAAGTGTTTAACTACTATTTCCTATCTCTTTCATTATTTCATCATTTATTATTCAAAGAAAATTTATCCTCCTCACCTGTAGTACTAGGAATGTCTTATTTATTGTATATTATTATATATACTTATATTTTCCTAGATCCAATTATTGTCATGGTTGGTATAGTGTTTCAACACTTGTGATCCATCCATGGTAAAATAATGAGTAAGGGAACAACATAGTTTAAATATTTTAAGATTTTCAATTTTACTAACTTTGATATCAATTGTATCTTTATTTATCAATGTGCATCCATTTTATACATAAAATAAAGTAATAATATTACTTGGGTATTGTAATTCTATGTCATTATTATGTGAATGTTCTTCTTCCTTGAAGTATGCATATTTAGTTAGATGAAAATATAATATATTATTATGGTAATATGTAGGTATTTAGACATTAATTTCAATAAATTACATAATGATTTATCATTATAAAAGGTATCCACAAGTAGTGTCTCATATTTTATAAAGAAATAAATAATTTGAGGAAAATAAAATTAAGTTCACATTATTTCTATATGAATGGGAGAGAATATATACCTTACCATATTTGAGTTTTTTATGAAAATTATTAGATGTATCATCATCCACATTATTTATCTATTTATAATAATTATGGGACTAATTCCTTCTATTATACCTTAATCTATTATTCCAAGTCATTTTCCTTTATATTCCATCTCACTCACTTACTCTCACACACACACACGCATGCATGTGCGTGCACGCACACGCGCGCACACACACACACACACACACACACACACACACACACACACACACACACACACACACACACACACACACACACACACACACACACACACACACACACACACACACACACACACACACACACACACACACAAGCTTGTTTTGTGTGATATTTTTGTGTTTTTCCACTTGTAGCACATAAATCATTAGGCATTTGTTTCTTGAAATTGTCAAAAGTTATGGCTATTATAAATTAATATTTGGTTGTCTGTAATCTTTAAGACCTAGGTAAATGTAATATAATTACGTATATTATACAGGACCTCTTAGATAAAAATTTAATTTTCATAATATTCCATCAACATAATTTATTTCATATTTTATATTATTACATTCTAAAAATTCAAATTTTTTGCTCGATCACTATGGAGTTTGGCATGTAATAATTAAAAAAATCCTCAAATTCTATCTAAATAAGGCACTAGGCTCTCTTTAGGCTTAATCAATTTTTTATAATGGATTTTTTTCATTAGATGAGATTGAATAAATTATGTTCACATGAATCAACTTTAATAATTTATGCCAATTAGATGTCATAATACCCATAACATGAATCCAAGGTCTTTCAAAAAAATAGTATAATTTACATCATTTAGTATGACATGACACAAAGTCTCTAAATATTTTAGTCTTAGATATAATTTCCATGTAACTATACCAATGACCTTTTGTTTTTTATTATCAAAACCTTATATAGTCTCTCTTTAAGCTTAGTCAATTTTCAATATTATATTTTTTTCATTAGATGAGATTGTATAAATGATGTTCACATGAATTAACTTTAATAATTTATGCAAATTAGATGTCATAATACCCATAGCATGAATCCAAGGTCTTTCAAAAAAATAGTATAATTTACATCATTCAGTATTACATGACACAAAGTCTCTAAAGCTTTTAGTCTTAGAAATAATTTCAATGTAATTATACCAATGGCCTTTTGTTTTTTATTATAAAAACCTTATATAGTCATCTTTATTATATAAAATCCACATTTCACTACATATTTTTAGTCCCTATCAATTGTATAAAAACACTCATTTAATTCACACGGCTCCCTCAAATACTTGCATATAAAAATATAGGTTTTGATACACATACTATTGATGGATTTAACTCTCTTTAAAGGTAACTAGTTTCCTATCATATTTTAAATAATCCAAAATCATTCAATAGTTAGAAGATTGAGTATTGCCATAAAATCTAAATATTTTAGCTAAATATGGTTTATGTTATTTAGATTAATTTTAGTTAAGACTAATGTGACCCAGAGGTTAGTATTTGTTAGAATCATTTATCTTATTCATTCACAAACAAAAATAATTAGGTGTGTTCATTCATAGTAATAAAAACACAATACACAATAATTCAACTCTAATTTGTCTTTATTTATATCATGATAGTAATAGAAACTAATTAAAAGTTCCACATATCTCTCTATACTATACTCTTTAATATATTTCTCTTCTTTACTATTATATTATAACATATCACTATATTCTATAACTTCTTAATTCTCTTCTTTATTATACTTTAGCTTCTCTATGCTATATACACTCTATTACAATGCCACAATATAAGTACCAATTAGTTACCTTACAATTCAAGATTCATGTCTATGTGAGACATGCCTTTTCTTCAATCAAGTCATCCTTTGTTACTTCCAAAATCAATATTTATTATGTGTCCCAATCAATAAAATCATTTGTTTTGTTATCCATAGGCATATGTATTTTTGTGTTGTGGTAAAGGTGAATATTTTGAGGCAACTACAGTTTAGCCCTTGGTTGATTTAGAATTTTACCAATGTTGATTGCCACTAGGAAATATAGTTTTCATGAAAGCCTTATATATAATATCCTTATAAATGGTTGATTTTTTTATTAAATATATTATGGATATTTTTACTTGGATATTATTAATTTGATATATGATGTGATAATGTTTTTCATGCACTTTGAACTTAGGATCTTATGGTAGATGAAGAGGAAAATTTTGATTATTTTCTCCTTTAGGGTGAGGTAAAACTTTTTGATCTCTAGACTTTATTTACATTGTATGATTCATAATTTATGAAGTACAACACTTGTTTATTTATAAGCGACCTTGAATTAAAATTTGGAAATATTGGTATGAGTTCCAACTTATAATGGATGGAAACAATAAAAAAATAAAGATATAAATGAGCCCATTTATTTAAATGGGGATATGAAAAATAACTACCATGATTGTATAAGATGGTCCTTGGAAGATGGATGAACATATAAAGAAATCATATGGATTCTAATTTGGGATAGGTAAAGGGGGTTTCAAGGTTTAAAGTTAACCATAACATAAATATGAATAGATATAAACCAAATTATCTATACATAAATGTGTAATAGGAACATAAATCAACATGAAATAAGGGCATACGACTAATTTAGGATATTAAAATATATATACCTTTTATTTATTATTTATAAATGTGTTACAATGTTTCTTTGTAATATTCTTAAAACATTAATCTCTTGTTTTCTTTCCATTTTTATCACATTAGATTCTCTTATTTATAATTTAGATTTGTTAAAACTTTGTGGCATATATAATCACCACTATTTTTTTTTGTTACCTATTTATATATTATATTTTATCATACTATATTTTTTTCCAATCCTATCTAGAGATAACAGGTTTTGATATTACCCATCTTATTAAGGAAGTTTTAACCTTACAATTTTTTGAGGAAAATGTTTGGCTTGAGAAATATACACATTGTTATGGGATTTGAGGCTTCTCCTCCAAATATAAATGTCTATCAATAATATATCATAATTTATTTGAAAGTATTTTAATGTAGGAACATTCGAGTGTAGAGATCTGAAGAAACATATTACATCATTTTGTGAGGAATAGAGTACCACAACCAGTAGGACAAGCAGTGCATGAGTAGTTAATAAAGAGATGTGAGCATGAGATAAAGGATGCCATCACATGTAAGTGAATGAAATAATCATGCATAAAAGGGATGAAGCACATGTGAATAAGAAAGGTTATGTTTCTAGATGATAAAATAGTGTGACCTAAGATGTCATGTTAACATGAACCACCAAAATTTTGATTTTACCTATGAGAGAGAAGAACAATAGATGTGAAGATTTTTTAGGTGAGGCAATGATGGGTAATTCAAATTTGAATCCTAATAGCCAACCACAATTAATTACATAGTTGGACTAAATACAAGAGATATCTTCCAAATCCTTTGAGTGGAGTATATAAAAGAGATTAGAAAGAGCACATGGGTAGAATGTATGAGAGAACACAAAGAGAATCTACTAAAATATATCCATAAAATAGTATATAATGAAGATAAGGTCTAATAAATTGCCTTGAGTAGAGTCTAAGAGTGAAGAGTTGTAGGTTTCCTAGATCAACACTATTGTAAGCCACTTGAGTCTATGTTCAGTCTCTTAATAGATATATAAAATCTAATGTTTTGAACACTAAAAAATATATTTTTCTTCCAAATCCCTTGAGAGCTTCCATAAAGAGTAAGATTTTTTCTGCTAGGATTGACATCCCTTAATTGGGACCTGGATCCTTGGCAACTGCATCATGTTTAGTTATTATGAAATTTGATATTTAAAAGATGTTTTTCCTTTTTAATACTAAATATTAATGTAGAATTATATATTAATTATTTTTATTTATATATTATTATTGGATATGTATTTACGATTATGAATACTAAATATTTTTTATTGGTCTTTTTTTCACCTTTCTTTGGTGTTTTTTTCCTTTAGATCTAAAATATCACATAAAATTCTTTAAATAAGTAGTTTGTGACATTACAAATAAAAATACTCTATTTTTAACTTTGAAATTTATGCAAGTATATGTATGATGTCATTTTTACTTGATCTCTTTTATTTATTATATGCAGAAGAAGTTTTTAATCAAATAAATAGAGAAATTTATTATCTACCTTTATATGTTATATTATTTTTTTAATGATTAATTTATGTAAATAACTCTTTAATAAACTTATGATATTTAATTACATGATATTTATGATAAGAAATATAATACAATATTCAAACATAAGGTTTAAAAAAAAAATATATTGATGATTAAAAGGATGATAAAATATTCAAACATAAAGTTTGATAAATAAATGTCTTTTGTGGGTTAATTATTAAAAAAAATTATGCTCTTTCAAATTAGTTGTTCATTAAATAATTATCCTAATTTATTCTTAGAATTGTTATATATATGTGTGACATTTCAATATTAATCGATTCAATTTTCACACCTTTTTTTCCATCTATTTCAAATTTTCTAATCTCTTTCTTTCCATTATCTCCATTTTCATAATTTATTTTATTAAAAAAAATTCTAAAATTACAATGATAGTTACCTAAATTTGAAAATAAAAAGTATTATTTTCAATGACTAGAACAATACATATGTAATTAATACTAATATAGATTTGTCTTTAGTCTTAGTATATAATTATCCATGTTGACTTCTCAACACCCATAACTCTCTGTTGTTTATAATTTCTCACCATTACCATTCTTAACCTCTCAACAACCATAACCCTTTGATTTATTAAGATTTTTAAGATTTACTATTATTTAAAAATGCAATCTAGATTACATAATTTTAAATAAAAATAAAAATTACAAACCAAATATTAAATTACCACAAATTATATCAACTATGTATCAACAACAAGGCATACCCATTATGTAAAATAATTATTGGAATGTAGTCAAAACAAATGTGTATTCATCCCAATGGTTATGATGCTTATTCTAGTAGATTCTAAATATGGGCTTTGTATTTGGATTTTATATTTATGGGTGGATAAGGTAGATGATCAATTAGATCTATTACTACTGGTCAAATGACACAAATTTCACGCTAGTGTCAAATGGTTTAGGAACTAGGTGACCAAAAGTTGGAGGCCTAGATTTAAAATGGATATCATTTCAATGGCCAAGAATTGTTTCCTCATCTCTTTCTTTAATAGATATGATTTGATAAGAACTCCCTGAGAAGGAATACGATTTATGGGTAGATACTTCATCTCATTATGAAAATAGAGATTAATTCTTTACCAAGATGAGGATTTTTGTTAGAACTTCCCTGTATAGATCTGTTGATGATTAATTTTTTTACATCAATGAATAATACCTTTCACCTATCACAAAGGTTAAAGTGGAATTGTACCAGTTTAATAGTTTTGGTCTAAAAGATCATAATGTATCTAAAAGATGTGTAAAGGGGTTTTTAAATGATCTAGGATAATAACAAGTATGCCAAATACTCAACAATACTCTATTATTAATTTAAAAATCAAATGTTCTCTTTCAAATAAGGAAACAAATATGATTATGTAATCAATCCTATCTAATAGAGAATACATATGAATTAGATAAACTTGAATTAAATATTTATGTTCTTATTGAATATTTTATGATTTAACAACTGATATAATATGTTTATGATCAAAGCAAAAGAGATCCAGTGAAAATAAACAAAAGGATGGGAGAGACATGAAAAAATATTACAATGAAAACCAAAGAAAGAGACATATATAACAACCAACATTCTTAAGAGATATCTATAAACTAAATCTAATAAAAACAATAAAATAAACAACATAAGAAAACTACATTTATATAATTCATAAAATAAATCTATCATAAGAGCAAATCATAATAAATTTGAAGAAAAAATCTAATCGACTTAATTAAACTAAAAAATAAATAAAGAAAACTAAATCTACTCCAAAGATTAAAGGTAATTAAGAAAAAAAATATTTTAATAAAATAACTTAAGTTAATTGAAGACAAATAATTAACACTAGCAACTAAAACTAAAGAAACTAAAATAATCTAAGTCTAAAATTTATCAAAGAACTAATTAATATTCAAACTATTCATAATTAAAAAAAACTAATTAAACTAAAACCTAAATTAAGAAAATAAATTATAAATTAAAAAAAGATTTGTGTTTTCAAAGAAAGAATAATCGTAATAAGTAAGTCAAATTTTATTGAGAAACATCATTTATGATATAAAAATTGTTTAACATAACAACCAATACAATATGAATTGATCAAAAGAAACATATCGCACATAGTGAAGTGTTCATCAATATTCAGAGTAAGTATTTGGAGTCTGCTCATATGACTATGAATTTAAAATCATCATAAGATATTAAACCTAGCATTCCTTAGATAATTAATTTATAAATTGAACAAAAAAACTTAGATATACCTGTGTTTGTTAAGCAAGTTACCTAACCATCATAGTGTCCTTGATTTATCTGCAAGACTCATTTATCTCAAAGATATTATTTTTATGATACACACTTATAATAATTAGACAATATGTTGAATATAATGTAGATCAACACAACACAATAGATATGGGTGGACCAAGATGTCCAAATATTCAATATATGCAGAAATAGAATAACCTTAAGGTAGGGTAACACCATATAATACTTTTGTAGGAAGGAATAACTCCACAATGTCTCTTCAAGGGAACAACCTCTAATATCCTCTTATAATAGAAGAATCAATGCTTACCTTCCTCTTTATAATTATAATCATCTCCTTTATATTGACCTCTATCTAACTAACAATGGATGGATAACCTCCTAATCCCAATATAGGTCGACCAATACCTAATACACTAATTCTAAAAGTTACTCTATTATCCTAATATATTGGACCCATATAACTAAATAAAGAGATGTGTGCTACATGTCAACATCTCCATCAAACCAAACACATTAATATATCATATCCTTAGGTGTATAGCATTACTTCCCTCCTTAACATGTTTCATCCTCGAAACATAAGAAGAAACCAAATAATGAGTGTGCTTCAAATCATTACACACTTGTCTCCATTCTTGATCATCTATACATCCATATGTGATATTGGTAGGTGATATCTCTCCAATATTATTTCAAAATTACATTATGCTCTTCTAATTCCATTCATGAACATAACTATATTGCTTTGGTGTTCATGGATAATTATTCCTCTTTTGATTCCATGTACCATATTTTTTTGCACTACTTTGATTCTAACCATGACCATAGTATATATTCTTCTATGCATATTCATTGTGATTTTCCCATTCATTCCATGTTCCATAGGCCATTGCATTGATCTGATTCCATACCTGACCATAGTATTTCTTCTTTGGCTTCTACGCATAGTTATAGTGATTGGAAATTTGATTTTATATATAGCTAAAATGATTATTGTTAAGACACTCATTCATCTGGTTCCATAACTATTTCTTCTCATGATGATGTGGGTATCTATATACCTCAACTTTTTCTAATACTTTGACATTATCCACCTTTTCCTTCTTTGTCTCTTGAGTAGATGAAATGTTCATTTTTGATTGTAGTGTGTCTTTATCTATGTCAGTTGAATCTTCATCATTATCTTCATCGCCTATTTTAATCTCATCCTCATGATCTACCTAGACTATTATTGGTTCCTTTCCCACTATGATATCTTATAAAGTGACCTTTTTCCTATACCAAAACTTCATGATCTTTTTTTGAACATCAATATTGATTGTTTCCAAAATATCTAACCATAGATATCCAAGAACCATATCCACATCATCGATATCTAAAGCATAAAAATCTGAATTCAAAACATATTTTTTCATAATGAGCTTCAAATCTTCAAACATTGGAATATTATTACTATCTACTTGAACTTCCTTGATATTATTTGCTTGAACATGTAGATGGTTAGCCACATTCATGTTGATGAAGTTATACTTGTTGGTAGGGTTTAAGGACATAAAAACCTTCTTCTTTTGAATGTATCCATGAAATTAAAAAATTGACTCGAATTTATTTGGAGCCAAATTATTTTAACCCTTATGATGCAGGAGCATCTAAAATAGCACCATGGAGGACCAGTTGCAATACAAATGAAATTCTAGCATGAAAATTTAAATTCTGGTTTTCCCTCCAAATTGTGTAGATTTCAAATTTTCACCTTAAAAGTAAATGTAATGGTATAAAGTGAAAAGTGAAAAGGTAAAAAAATGATGGTTAGGCTGTTGAGGAAATAGGGGAGAAATGGTTGAAACTATTTTCAACCTTAGTAAATTGTTAAAACTTAAAAACAGTCTTTTGTTTGCCTTAAGCCCAATTTGGGCGTAGAAGTTAGAAGGAAAGTTCTTGAAAAGAGAAAAAAAGAGAGAATTCAGAAGATAGAGAAGAAGAGAGGATGAGAAGAGAGGAGAAGATGAGAGGGGCATAGAAAAGGATAAGGGCAGAGAGGAAAATTCCTCTCATTCAAAGGGACAGAAGATGGAATGAAGAAAGGAGAGAAGAATTAGTGAGGGAGGACCTCACTCAAGAGATGTAAAAGAATGTGAGAAGGAGCAAAGAATGTGAGAAGGAGAAAAGAATGTGAGAAGGAGTATAGAATGATTTGGAAGCCATGGAACATTAATATTGAATTGTAATTTTCTTATTTTATCTAAGAAAGAATGAATGCTTTGTTTCCTATATGGTCTCTTTATGGAATTTTGGTGACAGGCCTGCATATGTGAATGTGTGTATGTATGAAAGTATGTGTGTATTATGATTATCTAAATAACATTGTGAAATACTGATTATTTTATATGTTGGGAACAATATAAAGGTGGTATGATGTGATCAAGAGGTTTTAAGGAGTTTGGAATGTTGTAAAAAGCCTAAACAGGCCTAAACAGGGTATTCGGGCCTGTAAAACTATAGCCCACTGTCTTAAATCAAATCCACGTGAAAATATTTGTATGAAGTCTAAAATAGTATGTATATAAGATATATAAGTCAATTATAAACTTAAGTGAAGAAAACCAGGCCCTAGAAACCCCTTTAATGTCCAAAAACTCCACAGTTGGAATTCAGGCCTGCAGGTGACAATATACAGGCAAGGGTCAGACATTTGTATGTTTTTGCATGGTAAATGCATTGAAAAGGTCTTATTTGTTATAAGTATTGGAATATGGAAATAAATTAAGGTATTGACATGTTTTTATAACATCTTTAAGTCCATTGATCATTGAAATAGATAAGGAAAATCTTGAACCCTGCTGACTGTCATACAAATACAGTCAAAAGACACTAAAATGTTAAGCATTGGAAGGTAAAAAGGGTTGATATGACTTGGATGATGATTTGTAAAGGTTTAGGGTAGTAAAAAATACCCTATAAAAGTTTTTATAACCCTTGAAACAACCTATAACACTCCCAGCAAAATTAATTAGCTCTCGGCTTGTGACTGTCCAAGGGAAAATCTTGAATTAGCTTCTAGCCCTCAAAATGAGTTTTAATGATTGAAACCTCTTGAAACTTTTCAATATGAACCATGAAGGTGTTATAAAATTTTTGGAAGTGGTCTGAATCTGTCATAGTATGGATAAGTATGGAAAAGAACAATTGACAAGTGGAACATAGGTGCATGTGAAGGAAAGATAAGAGGCCAATATAGGAAAAGTGAATTTCTCCAAAGAAGTACACTAAAAAATGATTGATTCACCTGTAATAAGGTAATGGGTATCTGAAATGATGCTTGGTTTGATTATAAAGTCTGTACTTTACTCTGGAAAAGGTGTTTTGCACACAAGGAGGGCTAATTAGAACAGGGCATAAAGAAGAAAGTACAATTCTATACAAAACAACCTTAGGAGATTTTTTAGTATGTTATAGAAGGGCTTAATGGGTATATATAAATCATTTTACTTTCATGATTGAGTTAACTTACAAATATTTATGGCCAATAAATAGGGAAAATAGGGCTACAAGGAATGAATGATCTAGATAGGTCTATATCAGTTTGTTGATGGTTACAGAGCTATGTAAGATTAGTTTCATCATTTGGTATCAGAGTAGAAAATGAGATAACTATTTGAAAAGTGAGGTTTGGCCTTCATCAATTTGGTATCAGAGCTTGAAGCTCTTGGGAAGTGGTAACTTGTTGTTGGTTGTGATTTCTAATGAGTTGTTACAGGATTTGGCAAGAGGATTAGCAGGACAAGCATTAGAAGACCCTGGGGAGAAAAGGTATGAGTAATATTTGCTATCTGAGTTATGTTTATGGTGTTGGGAAGAAATCAAGTGAATAAGTTGCAGGTTCAAGGCACTCAAGCCATTGAGGCTCAAGAGAAGAAGAAGCCAAGGAAGGCTTAGTGAAGATCCAAGAAGAAGCTTGGATAGTTTGCCAAAAGACTAAGGTGAAATAGACTTAGGTGAGGTAAATGATGGATTCTGAAGCTTAGAGAAGCTCTAGAAGAAGAGCAAGTGAATTTTCAAGAAGAAGATCCAAAGCAAGGTAAGCTTGGATTTATGATTTGTATTTGATGAAGTGTTATATAAGAGTTGATGCAGGATTGAGAAGGGGATCAAAAGACTAGGATGCAAAAGGCCTAGGTGAGATCAAAGAGATTGTCAAAAGACCAGTTAAGGAGAAAAGGCTTGGGTGAGACAAGGGATCAAGAGACCAAGGTGGAAAAGACTTGGGTGAAGATCTCAGAGATGGAAGTGTTGTTGAAGGCACTGCAGAGCAGCAAGGTACATGAGGGCACCAAGAAGAAAGAAAGCATCAAAGGTATGGATAGTTTTGTACTTGATAAAGAGATTGCTAATTTGAAGAGAGAGTTAGCTAAGGTTAAAGATGAATATGAGTCTTGGATGCAGATGGACAAGCAAGCATGGGTATGGCCAATAAGGAGGAGGTTGAAGTGGCCAATAGATCTAGTGAAAAGGAGAAGAAGGCAAAAGAAGATTGCCATGAAGAGAGAAGCCCATAGAGGCTTGAAGAATATAAGAAGGTTGCCAAGTGAGCAACAAGAGGAATAAGTTGTGAAGAAGGTTCTCATTGTGAAGGACAAGAGAAGAAAAGAAAGAAGAGATGAAATGCCAGGGAGAGCACTTGGAAAGATGAGAATGTCCATTAAGAGGACACTCATGGAGACATTATGGTCTCTTGTTTTTATATCTAATGCTGTTTTTGCATGGGTAATTGTAGGTATGAGCAGCCTTATGAAGGTCAAGAGAAGGGCCTTGGAAAGTGAAGAGATTGGTGCAAGAGAAGACACCAAGTACACAAGTGAATGTGTAAGAGGAAAGAGAAGAGAGTTTACTGCTGTTGATAAAGAAGAAGAGATGCATTGGTTAATGCATAAGAAAGGTGTTGATGATTCCATACAAGCAAGAGAAGAGATGGAAGATGAAGCTGAATTCCATGATGCCATTGAAGGCCAAGAAGAAGAAAGAGAGCAGTCAAACATAAAGAAAGAAGAAAGCACAAATAATCAAGAAGTTATGCAAGTCAAAGAATTAATGGAGCAGCCCATTAAGGAGGTAAAGGTGAGTTCAAAAACTGATTTGTCTTATAAGCATGAAATTGTTGATATGCATGTTAGAAAAGCAAAGAGAAAGGTGAAGTTTCCAATTACCCATGGATATGTGATGCCTAAATGGTGGATGAAGCAAACTCCCAAGCAAGAGGAGGTGTTGGTACAAGAGCAAGGATGCAAGATGCCTACATGGCTTGAGAAGAGAAATGGTAAGAAGGAGAAACAAGTATGGGTGCCTAAGAAGGCAAAGAAAAAAGATGTGAGTATTGAGACAGCAACACCAAGAAGTCAATGGAAGAGGATTGAAGGTGATTCCAGCAGCCAAGAGAATGAAGGAGAGATGGTGAGTATGGAAGAAGCATTCCATGAAGACAAGATGCTTGAGAGGTATACCAAAGAGGTAAAAGGTAAAAAATTGGTTTATGATGATGTATTTGAATTATTTAATGATCCTTTCATGAGAAATGAGGAATGGAAAATGTCTATGAAAACTAATGTACAACAAGGAGAGAGTTCCAAGAGGATGGAAAATGAATTGAGGCAAGAACAAACAAGATGGCTTCAGGCAGAAATTGAAGATAGTAAGGAGACACAAGGTAATGGTGTTTCAATTGTTTTTGATGAGTATATTAAAGAAGTTGGTTTATGTGAAAACAAGCTAAGAAAAGATGAGATGAAGAGTGAGGCTAGTAAAGGACAAGTAATCCTTGTAAGTGATCAGCCCAAGTTTGATGAAGATAGCGAGATAGATGAGATCTCACTAAAGGAAGAGTTGAGGATGTTGGAGGAGCTATTTGGTAACTCAAGAGAGATGAAAGAAGGTACAAGCCATGGTGAAGACACCATTAGGAAGAGTGAAGCAAGAAAAGAGCAAAGCAATGAGGCAAGGACAGTGTTGATAAAGGAATAAGAATGTGAAGGCAGCCAAGAGGCTTCATGGCCTCAAATGTTTTCTACTAAGGTGGCTTTGAATGTTTTGTATGCAGGTATGAAGGTTGCTGAAGTGAATGACATACATGAGTCATTGAAGAAGCTCATGAACCAAGAAGAACAACAAGAAGATCTAGAATATATGTATGAAGATGAAGAAGCATGGAAGCAGGAGATGGTAGATGAGAAATAAATAAGGAAAAGAACATACCAGAAGAGGAAGAATAGCAAAATGAAGAATAAAGACTACCAAAGACAAGCATTGGCATTGACAACGAGACCTTGGGATCCAGGTATACAAGTGAAGGCTAAAGCATGGAGGAAGTATCTCATTTGAACTAAGGTTCAAATATTTTCTAGAGGGAGAGTATGATGTAGGAGCATCTAAAATAGCACAATGGAGGACCAGTTGCAATACAAATGAAATTCTAGCATGAAAATTCAAATTCTGGTTTTCCCTCCAAATTCTGTAGATTTCAAATTTTCACCTTAAAAGTAAATGTAATGGTAAAAAGTGAAAAGTGAAAAGGTGAAAAAATGATGGTTAGGCTATTGAGTAAATAGGGGAGAAATGGTTGAAACTATTTTCAACCTTAGTAAATTGTTAAAACTTAAAAACAGTCTTTTGTTTGCCTTAAGCCCAATTTGGGCGTAGAAGTTAGAAGGAAAGTTCTTGAAAAGAGAAAAAAAGAAAGAATTCATAAGATAGAGAAGAAGAGAGGATGAGAAGAGAAGATAATATGAGAGGGGCGTAGAAAAGGAGAAGGATAGAGAGGAAAAGTCCTCTCATTCAAAGGGACAGAAGATGGAATGAAGAAAGGAGAGAAGAATTAGTGAGGGAGGACCTCACTCAAGAGATGTAAAAGAATGTGAGAAGGAGAAAAGAATGTGAGAAGGAGTAGAGAATGATTTGGAAGCCATGGAATATTGATATTTAATTGTAATTTTCTTATTTGATCTAAGAAAGATTGAATGCTTTGTTTCCTATATGGTCTCTTTATGGAATTCTGGTGGCAGGCCTGCATATGTGAATGTGTGTATGTATGAAAGTATGTGTGTATGATGATTATCTAAAGAACATTGTGAAATATTGATTATTTTATATTTTGGGAAAAATATAAAGGTGGTATGATGTGATCAAGAGATTTTAAGGAGTTTGGAATGTTGTAAAAAGCCTAAACAGGCCTAAACAGGGTATTCAGGCCTGTAAAACTATAACCCACTGTCTTAAATCAAATCCACGTGAAAATGATTGTATGAAGTCTAAAATATTATGGAGATAAGATCTATAAGTCAAGTATAAACTTAAGTGAAGAAAACCAGGCCCTAGAAACCCCTTTAATGTCCAAAAACTCCATAGTTGGAATATAGGCCTGTAGGTGACAATATACAGGCAAGGGTCAGACATTTGTATGTTTTTGCACGGTAAATGCATTGAAAAGGTATTATTTGTTATAAGTATGAGAATATGGAAATAAATTAAGGTATGGACATGTTTTTATAACATCTTTAAGTCCATTGATCATTGAAATAGATAAGGAAAATCTTGAACCCTGCTGACTGTCATACAAATACAGTCAAAAGACACTAAAATGTTAAGCATTGGAAGGTATAGAGGATTGATATGACTTGGCTGATGATTGGGAAAGGTGTATGGTAGTAAAAAAGACCCTATAAAATTTTTTATAATGCTTGAAACAACCTAGAACACTCCCAGCAAAATTAATTAGCTCTCGGCCTGTGACTGTCCAAGGGAAAATCCTGAATTAGCTTCTAGCCCTCAAAATGAGTTTTAATGATTGAAACCTCTTGAAACATTTAAATATGAACCATGAAGGTGTTATAAAACTTTTTTAAGTGGTCTTAAGGTGTCACAGTATGGAGAAGTATAGAAAAGAACAATTGACAAGTGGAACCTAGGTGCATGTGAAGGAAAGATAAGAGGCCAATATAGGAAAAGTGAATTTCTCCAAAGAAGTGCACTAAAAAATGATTGATTCACCTGTAAGAAGGTAATGGGTATCTTAAATGATTCTTGTTTTGATTATAAATTCTGTACTTTACTCAGGACAAGGTGTTTTGCACACAAGGAGGGCTAATTAAAACATGGCATAAAGAAGAAAGTACAAGTCTATACCAAACAACCTCAAGAGATTTTTCAATATGTTATATAAGGGATTAATGGGTATCTATAAATGGTTTTAATTTCATGATTGAGTTAACTGACAAAGAGTTATGGCCAATAAATAGGGAAAACAGGGCTACAAGGAATGAATGATTTAGATAGGTCTATATCAGTTTGTTGATGGTTACAGAGCTGTGTAAGATCAGTTTCATCATTTGGTATCAGAGCAGAGAATGAGACAACTATTTTCAAAGTGAGGTTTGGCCTTCATCACCTTATCATCCAATTATTCTTCTTCTTCACTTGTATGTTCTTTCTCATTTTCATTATTTTCTTCCACTAATTTTTCTTATTCAACATCTTCATTCTCTTATTCATTACCATCATTATTTTCTTCTTATTCTTCATTATTTTTTTCTTTTATATCCCATCAATCTATGAAGACCTATTCCATTTCTTCCCATGAAGAATACTTATGTAAAAGGGTTAACTGATTAAACCAATGTTGTCTAGGCCTAGACAAAGAAAAAGATAAACATGTTTTCCACAAAATTGTTTGAGTATTATTCTCCTTAAAAAGGAACCACCAATTCTCTAGCATCAATATCATCCTCCCCTAAAAATACTTGCAACTTCATGAACCACAAGAAAAACTAGGGTTAATGAAATACCTTGAAATATTAATAACTCATAACTTATCAAAAAAGTATCAAATTTTTATTCTAGGTTTGTCTTATGATGTCGTAACTTTAGTAAAAAATTTGTGAAAAAATTCCAATTTTTTTGACATATAGAGATAAAATATAAAAAAACATAAAATCATAATAACTCACTAAAAAAATATCAAAAAAGAAAGAAATTTTGTTAACAAATTTCTTGCATTATGATACAACAGAATTAAAAATTTTACCAAAAAAATCATTATATTTCAAAAGATATGATGAAATGAATACAAACACTAAAATATGAATAACTCCCTCAAAACTGATTATAAAGGTTCAATTTTTTTACTAAGACTTCCTTGTAATATTATTCATATCTATTAAAACAATTGTATAAAAAATTATAGCATATTGAAATATATTGATGATTTCAAAAAACTAGGGTTTCGCTCCACAAAAATTGCTCAAATCAAAGCTCCGATACCACTTTTTATGATCCACACTTATAATAATTAAAAAATGTGTTGAATATAATGTATATCAACACAAAATAGTAGACATGGGTGGACCAAGATGTCTAAATATTCAATATATGTAGAAATAGAATACCCTTAAGGTAGGGCAACATCATACAATACTCCTTTAGGAAGGGATAACTCCAAAATATATCTTCAAGGGGAGAACCTCCAATATCCTCTTATAATATAAGACTCAATGCTTACCTTCCTCTTTATAATCATAATCATCTCTTTTAAAAGACCTCTATATAACTAACAATGGATGGGTAACCTCCTAATCCCAATGTATGCCAACCTTTACCCAATACACTAATTCCACAAGTTACTTCATTATCCTAATATATTGGACCCATATAACTAACTAAGGGAATGTGTAACACATATCAACATCTCCATCAACCCATATATATTAATTTATCATATCCAAGATTCATTTTAGTGATGAATATTCATTAATTCATGAATATTCAATTTTGGAAAAATTAAATTTGGTGAGTTTTTAGGGTGCAACAATTGACCCTTTCACCTAAAATTTTGGGATTTCATTTTTTTAGGGGTCATCTCACCAGTGATTTACAATATTTATTCCACTATCTATACAATTCACCATATATATATATATATATATATATATATATATATATATATATATATATATATATATATATATATATATATATATATATTCCCACTCCTAGAAGTCATGATCTTACCACTGAAGTATCTTTATTTAACAGATTGTGAAGATCTTGAAAGTTGAGGCCGCACTCTATTGCTTGACTAATTTTAGATTTTTAGTAATTGACCTCTACCAAAATGATGTCACATGAAGGAAATTTGATGCTTGATGGCATAGTGTTGTGAAGGTAGACTATCCCATGGTGGTACCATGCTATGTGAAGGAAATCTACCACTTGATGGTGCTATGACGCATGGAAAAAAACTACCACCTAGTTTCAAGGTGCAACATGATGATAACTTACTACCAGGTGGCAATGTGATGGGTGACAAAAACCTACCACTCGATGGAAATATGTTATGTGACAGTGATGTGCCACATGATGACAATGTGATGCATGATGGCAAGGTGTCATGAGATTTCACCTTGACATCTAATAGCACTATATTACATGACTATAGGTTGATATCCAATGATGGTGGGAAAGTCGGCCATAATAAACCACCTAGTAATAAAGCTATGGTATTAAGAGGTAATAGCAAGGGTAAAGAACCATAATAAATACCAAAAAAATCCAACATCATGTCTTATTTTAGAGATCCAAGAAAGAGGGTTGCATAAACAACAGGCACTTAGAATATAGGTAATTTTGAAACTTATTTTAAAAATATTAGTTTAATTTTTTTACTATAGAATAATTACAAAACCATTTCAATGCAAAAATTAACATGGATATTAACACTATTTCACTTGAAAGGATTAATCCCAATAACTTCTTACCATCTAAAGATTTTATTGATGAAATACCACCCCTAAAAGACACACCTTTGAGTATTTTAGTAGAAGACACTCCTCTGAGCACTTCACAAGAAACATGTAGTTTTTCCAGACACCTAATTTTGTTAAAAATTCCACCCAAAAAAATTGGAGGAAGAGAAGTACATGAACAATAGGAAGGTCTTTTTAAGTTGACTGGGTTGTAAAGTTTCCATTTATAGAATTTGTAAAACCAAAAATGGTAATGAGTCTCCAACAGAATGCAAATGTACAATTTTTAGTTAGAGACTTGAAAAATATCATAGAATGCAACTTAAATTAGACACAATTAAGAAACATTGTGGGAAAATATACATATCCATCAAGCACCTAGACAAATAGATAAGAAGAAGTCATAGATGGAAAAATGTAGAAGAATGCATGCATGTAAGATATGCACAAGAATATGAAAATAATCAAAAATGATTAAAACATCTTGTTGAGAAAGGGGGAACCATCAAAGCATAATTTGGAAAAGTTAAGCAATCCAATCTTAGGGAAAAATATGTATAGTTCTCTACAATTTTTCACATTTAAAAAATGGAAGACCCATTTCTGATTTTATAGATTACAAAATTTTGTCTCAACATAATGGGTTTCTAGATATTCTACAATCACACTAGTCAAATAACAGTGCTTGGGAAATGGAAAAATGTCTAGACATTATTGAGAAGGAAGATTTGAAAGAAAGTGTTAAGATATCATAGTTTATCTCTCTATCCATCGATGAGGTCATTATAGTTGACAAAATGGTATGAGTTTGCATGCATTTGTATACCTTCAAAAACTATTCAAAGAAATCTCATCTTTTAGCTATCCATAAAATGGTAGAAAATTACAATTTAGAAAACTTCCATAAATTAGTTGTATCCAATTTAAGGGAGAGAGATGGGATGGATGATTATGCCATAGCTATGAAGCTAATGTGTGTTGGTGTTGATGGAGCATCAATGATGCAGGGGCATAGAAAGGGTTTTTGTGTTTAGATACAAAGAGGAATTTCTCTATTTATGATTCCAATCCATTACATGGCACATAGGATGAATATTGCTTACAAAATTGTTAGCATATTCAGTAATGTCACAAAAGTGGAAGAGTTGATTCATGACTTGCATGTGTACATATCAAGCAGCCTAAAAATTTTAAGGAGTTCTAAAAATTTGAAATTGGGGTGACAAATGGTAAAAAACTATTGAAAGATGTTGAAATTAGATGTATTTTCATGTATAAACCTGCCTACAAATTTTTTGAGGAATATCCATCTTTGACAGGGTTTATGTATAAATATTGTAGGGAAGTTTACAAAGCAAAAGATTTATTTTTGAGTTTAACTAATTTAGAAACATTACTCACATTATGCGGTATTTTTCCAATATTGAAGGAAATCAATTATTTAATGAAACATGCCCAAGAGAGATCTATCTATATTATTGACTTCATTATTTTGAGAAAATGTGTATGTAAATGTTTAGATATATTATACACATCAAATGAAAGCTTTCACAACCCTATTTTTAGAACCTAGCAAATTTTGACCGATATTGAGAATCCAAAGAGTTTTTTGTGTTATCCTTGAATTTAGCAAGCTCAATTCATGGGATAACCCCTATGAAATTTGTCTGTTTCATAGCCCATGAGCTCTAGACATGAAAAATGAGGCTAATCATTGTCTCTTTGTGTTTTTTTTTCAAAAAAGCTAGTTTTTTAGGGAAGTTTCTTTTTGGTATAGTTCAGAGAATTTTCTTCGAACTACACTTTTCCCAGCCTAGTGCAAATCAAATAATTTTTTCCAAACTACACCATTATGTCTACTAGTAGAGAAATTGTCTGATATTGCACTTAGTTTATTTTTATGGTGTAATAGTGCTACTTTTCTCTGACTTTACATGTGCAAGTTTGGATTTTTTCTCCACTCCTGCACCTAGGCCCACCACTACATTGATAATTAATTTTGCATTAATTACCCCTCATATATATATTTTAACCATGTAAATTAATTTTTACTATTTGTCTTCACTATTTTTAAGCATGAGCATCCTTTTTCATCATTTTCAAGCTTGATTGCACTTCTCATTTTCATTGATTTTTTGTTTTTAATTGATTCTTCATGCCCTAGGGTTCTTCGTTATTATCCATTCTCATGACATCTCAGGTAATTTTTTGTTTTTCTTATTATTTTTATCAATTTTATTCCTTTTTCTTTCTTCTTTCAAGTTTTTTTCCCTCAAACCCTAACTCTCTTGATTCATTTTAGAGAATTTTCTCTAAAAAACACCAAGGTACCTTTTTTGTAACCTTTCATCTTCACTTATACTTCAGAGAAAATTCTATGACGTACATTGTTCACCTTTTCAGTGCACTTAAAAGATTTTTCACTGAAGTGCATGTAGTTAGGTGCACTTCAGAGAAAATTATTTGAAGTGCATATTACATGCCTTCTGGTGCACTTTGAAGAAAATTCTTTGAAGTGCATGCTATCTCCATTTTTGGTGCACTTTGGAGAATTTTTTTCTGAACTACACCAAAACCAACACTCGATGCAATTCAGA
Source organism: Torreya grandis (assembly GCA_037957365.1). Lineage (NCBI taxonomy): Eukaryota > Viridiplantae > Streptophyta > Pinopsida > Cupressales > Taxaceae > Torreya > Torreya grandis. The sequence goes on from JARHVA010000097.1 coordinate 4,381,693, forward strand.
GAATTTTCTCTGAACTACACTTTTTACCAAAAATGAGAAAAAATGATAACTCTAGAGAAATCAAAATTCTTTTTGCAAATACTTAATCAATGTTAGAAGATTCCCTAGCTAAGAGAATCATGAAATATAAATTTCAATGGGTATTTCCAGCATCTGCAGTTGATTCTAATGTAGATCAGATTGGAGATACTGAAATTGGTCATGTCGACATGGTTGAATTCTTATAAAGGTTGGGCAGAGACCCTATTTCCCCACATATGTAGCCTATTCTTAATAGTGAGATACATCTAGCAGCTACACTTCCTGTGTTAGCTCAAGATCCAGAGTTTGTCTTAATAGCTACTAACCATTTTGATAAGGAAACTAGATCGGTCAAGGATACTAGTGAAAAAGTAGTAATTAGACTAGATGCAGAATATTTTAATAAATTTTTTCATCTTTTAGACATTGAATAATATCTAGATATAAGTGTGACAACATCCCAAGAATACTATGATAGGAATCCTAAGAAATGCAAGAGGCACATTAATGTCAATTGGTTGTGGACACCAAGGCATACAATTGTAAGATAGCCAAAGAGCTTTTATCAAAGTGAATTTATGGAGGAAATAGGAGGTTTAATCACTCTCATAAGTAGGGTCAAATGTCTTCCTACATCTGATATCTTTCAAGAATGGATGTATCACTACATTTTTATCATCAAGAAGAATAAGCAGAGGATTTATTGGGGAAGTTAGATAAGTGATGCCATATGTCACCAACTTTATAAAGTAGGATCTTATCTTAAATTCTATATGACTTCCTATCTAGTATATGCCATAGCTTGCATGAGGGTATTTCTAGGATTGATCAGTGTTGGAGAAAGGAAAAGAGTTCATGTTTATGAGTATTATCCATAGTTGACACTCAAGTAAGGTATCAAAATTTTTAGAAGAGCTAATGATGCATTCTTCTACCAATTCATTTGTATTTTTGAACAAGAATTGGAGAAGAAAAGGGTTTCAAATTAGGCATGGGTAATAGTGAATAGAATTGGTTACATTTTCCTTTAGTTCCCAACTTTCACCTACATCAGGATAGGTGGATCTAATGAACAACCTTACATGCTACCTAAATACCCAGGTGATAAATTGATTTTAATGGAGATGTGCAAAAAAATGATGACCATACATAAGAAGCAATCATATGCACATAAAAGAGGATTAAATTTTCCTATAAGCATTGGCCGATACACCATTTCAACTAATCCCAAGGCTAAGATAATGGAAATTAAAATGAAATGGATAACCCTTAAAAGGTATAAAAGTAGAAAAGATTTTGATTATATAATTATGAAGGAAAAGATGAAAGGCAATTATGTTCATGTGCACAAGATTGAGGATATTTGGGCAGAATACAAAACTGAAGAATATGTAAGGAGACTTGATTATAGTCATCTTACTATTGACCAAATTCAAGAGCTAAAATTGGCTAACATTCTAGTTGACCTCTCTGATAATGAGAATATATTGGATCCTTCATATGAAGAAAATAAAGTTTCTTCTACTCATAGTCCTTCAATCCAATTGTATATAAAATAATGCACATCAATCAGAGAGAGATTTAAATCCATCCTTGTAAGAACTAATGCTTGGTTGGAGTCTAAAGGTATTAAATTAAAATATTTTAAGATAGGGTTAGAAGAACAATATGATAAATATAATGCAAGGAAATGTGAGGAATTAGGGATGAAGAATAAAGAAGAGGCCTACACATCCAATCAGAAACCAAGATTTATATTTGTAAGTAAAGGAAAGAAGAAAGATAAAGAAGCTAGTGTTGAAAAAAGTGTACAAATAGAGACACAATAAAAACAAAGTGTGACTGAGGTACCTTCTCAATCAACAGTTGTGCAACCTCTTGCTCAACAGTCTCCACAAGTTGAATCCACACAATCAAAAGTTCTTGTAGTTGAGGTCTCTTAACTAGCAGTTTCCTAGGTAGCATTCTTTGTAATTCCTTCTATTAGTACATCTATACCAACTGTCTCTATTTCTACTCAAACTATTCTCTCAACCCCACCTTCTCCTCCTAGGGCCATGCTTTTTCAAGTTCCTTCCCAAGGCACTCTGGATTAAGTTTTTGATTCTTTGTCCAATCTACCTAGTCCTGCAAAGTCATTGGGATCCCTGACTAATCTATACTTCACCCAACAAGATATAGATAAATTCATGTCCACATATTCTATTAAAGTGATGACTCAAGCTCTTGTCACCCTAGTATCTAAAAAATTATCAGACCCAAAAGTAACTTTCATGCCAACCCAAACCCCACCAATAATAAACACTATTCCATCAGTGTCAACTCCAATATCAGATACATATACCATTACACCCAGTTCACAAACCATTATCCCTCCCCAAACATCACAATATTTGGTTTTTTATGCTCAAGGAGATTCTTATCCTCTTCCCCCATGGTTAATTTTCCAAACACCTAAAAGGAAGAAACATGCTATTTCACCTTATGATTTTGATCTTAGTCAACTCATCCCAATAAAGCCTAAGATCACAAAGAAGGTCAAAACTACATCAAGGATAATTTTTGAATTTGGGCATAAGTATGTTGAAGTTGTAGTCCCTCCTAAAGACAAGAACATTGAAGATATTCAAGCATCTGAATATGTAGTAGGATGCATATATCTCAGGAAACAAACTCATGAAAGTGGAAAGGAAGATTTACAATTAGCAATGGCTTCTTTGATTGAAAGATATGATAAAGATAAGAAAATAAAAGATCAACTCAAGATACAAGTGGAATAGTTGACTTCTATTTTACTAAAAATCACTCAATCTTATTAGTCCATTGATCTTGTTATGCATGAAAATAATGAAAGAGCTATTCAACTTGTAGAAAAAATTGGGTCTCAAGGTCATTCAGTTAATGCTTGGGTTGAAAGGTTAAAAACACAAGGTAATTAAATGTTACATTCTACTATTGAATTTTTAAAGAACTTGAGTGAAGTAAAAACATAAATTCAGCAAACAATTAAGGCACTCACTCAAGATTTGGAGTTGATTGAAAAATATATTGATACATGGACTCAACTTCACCAAATTAAAATTGGAGCAATTGGTTGAGTAGAAGACCATTCCAAATAGGAAAATGTTTATTGAATATAGGGAGACCATGAAAAATAGAAGAAAGGTTCTTGAGAATCTGATTAAAGATATAGAAGAGGCTAAAGATATGTATGATAATAATATATTTGATCTTATATAAAGAGTTAGAAAACTCCCTTGTCAAGTTAGGAATGATTCTCAGGAAAAAAAATTTATGGAGGTTGTTACTCAAGAATTTACATCATTTCTCCAAGCAAAGGTTGAGACAAGTACTTTCACACTAGACTCCATTGATGAATTAATTGAATTTTATGTCATCTTTAATAAATTGCAAAGAATCATGGACAAGAGTAAGGATCTCTTAGTTAATTTAGAAGATTTAGTTACAAGGGTACTTGTATCCAAGAGTACATCTGACCCAGATAAAAATGAAGTCTAAGATATTTTGAAGAAATATGAGGAGTTTCTAGAAAATAATAAAAAGAAATAAATTCCTTTATCTAAGGACACTTAGTCTATTTTTGTAAATTTTCATGTGTAGTTTTGTTTGGTGCATTTTGAACATAGGAAAAGTGCACAATCCTAAGTCAAATTGGACTCTATCAATGAATAAGTCAATATATTTTTTTTCCTTTCTATTTTTATTCATATATCCTCTCTATAAATAGGAGGATTCTATTTGTAAAAAGGATCACCAATTGCTATAGAATCTAAGTGCTACCAAAATTTATAAGCAATATTGGAACTTTGAATTCAGATTATAAATTTTTTGTCAATCAATATATGAGAAAGCAAGTCAACTTTCAATCTTTGAGTTGAAATAAGTTTGTGTTATATTGGAGATGTTCTTATGTATTTTTCCTTATATTTTCTTATGTAATTAATTGAAATGTGGTGTGAATTTTTATAAATCAAAAGGTGTCAGGAAGCTGATTTTGAAGTCTTTGAGATGCAATATCGTTACTAGGTTTGTTTTCATCATTGAAAGTGAATTACTAAGGAGACTTTGGGCTACCAGTTATTCTTCATTGATAATTTTAATATTTTCTAGAAATAAGGTGAAGACTTTAGTCTGCACTTTATTCTATCTTTTAAGTTTACTCTACTAGTATTATTCTTGTTACTCCTTTGGCTAACAAATTTGAATATCAGTTATATTTGGTTCATCAAGTGATATTAGATTTTCAAAGTATATCACAAAGAATGGAAGAAAGTTTATGATCAAAAATCAATTCTAAAAAAATAGAATTGGATGATATGACAACACCCACTATGATAAAATTATTGTAAATAAGTGTAAATAATTAAGTGTTGTGTTAGTTAACAATAAAAGGGAGCCTCCCCTTGCTTAGATAAGATATTTATCTCATCATACTATGGATGAAATCACCATTTTTTTATTATTCTATTGTTAACAAAATATTCATCCAATAATTTAAAATTAAATATACATGATCATCTTTATGTCACAGTAAATGACATTGATATCCCAATGCACACATGCTTTAGAAGACTTGAAGTTGTGAGATTTGAGCTTGAAGATCTACCTATGACACATTTACTATATGATACTATTTTTTATAAAACATGAATAAAATTGAGCAAAATCTCACAAATTTTAGCCATATATATTAGAGAACATTTTCAAAGGGATAAGTTTTTGGAAGGCATGGGAGTTGTGAATCCTATTTTTTAGAATAGTGTTAACCTTCAAGAAAAGATCAACACATTATTTCACAAATACATGGGTAAAATTGTAATGTATTTGTATAGATATGTAGATGTGAATATAGTTCAGATTAATGATATTTTAAATAAATAGTTACTGATGTCTCATTCAACATAGTTTGAGATTACAATGATGGATCAATTTCAGTGTTTAAGTGACCTAATAGAATATAGTGCCATTACACGTCTATGGAAAAAACTTTATCCAAGTAGTGTATTACAAGAAAGTATTAGTGAATATTTTAGATTATATAAACTTATTCAAACAATGATTTTGGGTTCTATGTAAGATGAGTGAGTGTTTAGTGAATTATCCTTCATGAAGTCAAAACTAAGAAACGGATTGGATAAAAATCTAGAGACTTGCTTGAGACTATATGTTTCACATTATTCTATGGATAAATTTCCATATGATAGAGTAGTGACAACATGGATTTCTCTAGTGGAAATAAGAGGTGTGACTAATATAGCTACCAATAAAGAGGATGAGAATATGGAGACTGAATACGACACTGGCATGGTAGATGCAAATCACATTTATGATGAACAAGTTTATTGAGGATTGTTTCAGCTACCTAATTTTTAATTTGATAAGTATAAGAATTACTTTTTTTGAAATATTTTTTTATTCTTTAATCTAAAAATACATTAATTTTGTGTAATATATTTCATATTTATTATGATCATAAATTTTATTCAATACATTTGAATTGATATTTTTTTGTCCTATTAAAATTGTATATTTTAAATAGTACTTTTATCTTTGCAATGCATATTATTCATTAAGAAACAATCATAATTATCATTAAAATTATACAAATCATTTTTTTATATCATTCATTGAAGTATACAAGTCTTATGTGTATACGTATATGCACGATGCATCATAAGATGCAAACTATATTGTCATTAAAACTCTCATTATTAAGATTCATTGTTTTTCATTATCTTAATTATCTATAATAGTAATTTGGAGAGCAGATACATAGATATAATACATACATAATAGTGTAACAATAATTATTCTATTACACATTTACATTAGTACCATTACACAAATATATAAGAAATATTTCCAAATTCCACCACAATCAATGTATTCAATGCAATAGCTACTAGAATAGTGTAACAATGCATTCAACTCTATAAATACTAGAACAATATAACACTAATAATGCATTCAAGACTAAAACTACTACAACACTATCATTCTATGGAATATTTACTCTACAATAGGCTATTTTTCCTACAACTACTACAATTTTCAAATACTACTACCAAAAATATTTTTTCTTATAGTTATGTTCACATATTTCCAAATTCCACCACAAGCAAAGCATTCACTGCCACTAATAAAACAATTTAATAATTCATTCAAATATACTACTAGAAAAATATAATTATATAATAATGCATTCAATACTACAAATACTTTAAGGATATAACAATGCATTCAAATAATAGAACTATGGTAGAACAACTATAAACTATCATTTAAATATTAAAATATATAAACTTGACAATTTTTATATATATATATATATATATATATATATATATATATATATATATATATATATATATATATATATATATAGCTAAAGGTATTTTGAACAACTGTAAACTATCATTTAATAAAAAAATTGTCTTTCAAACAAACAATGCATAAACTATTTTAAACAATAAAAACTATCATTTTGAATAACTATAAACTATCATTAAATAAAACAAGTGTCTTTTAAATAAACATGGTATAAACAATTTTAAGCAATACAAACTATCATTTTAGACAATATAACTTAAACAAATTAATAGTTATTTGGTTGAGACTCTCCACCACCAATTTTTTCATCCCCACCCATGAAAACCCCACTTTCTTGACATGCCTATGGAACTAAATTATCAATTACACTCCCTCCTAAAGATCATCTGCAACAGAATTCATTTCTACAAGAATCACCCTCTCCTCCTTCGATGCATCCCCTATTGAAATAATTGTAGGATCCTCATCTATTTTTTTGATTTAATAGAATGCTCAAATCTATACCATGCTCCTTAATTATTTTCTTCAACGTGTTTTTTTGTTTATTCAGTAGAACCAACTTTTCTTTCAATGCAATAGTCACGAAGATACTTTTCCATGCATTTTTAAAATGCACATTAAGAACATGTTCTTCTTGCTTCAAATTTTTTATTTTGCCTTCAATCAATAAATAATATATGAGTTAAGCACATATGAAGGTATTATTATAATCAAAATACATGTTATAAATAAAGAAAACTTACCACAACTTTATCCTTCTCTACTTGAGTGATGTTAACTAGGTTGATATCTTTAGCCCATTTATTAAAATATACTTGGGCTTCACCATTTAAGTTTTCTAACCTATTGATCATAATTTCTAAAATACTATAATTGTAAGTATTATCCATAGAGATCAATCTAGATTGACCTTGCTCGAATAAAGCATCAATCTTGGAGGGTTCTTTTTTTTTTTTTTTTTTAAGGGAAAAAAATTTATTCAATCCAAAACGAGATACAAGGCAAGAGCCACAAGTTCAATAAAAAAGGAGAACTGCCAACAACCCAAACAATAACACTACATAATTTTATCTTCTAATAAAACTTTCTCCAAAATCCCTAGATAATTAGAAGGTAACTCATCCCTACCACTGATATCCCAACCATCCCCTTCTCTGAGGCCCACTTTGCCAAGTAGTCAGCCACGCTATTCCATTCTCTAGGGATGTGATAGAAAGAGGCATATTCCAAGGAGCTACAAACCCTTAAAATTTGTCTGACCATCGAAGCTAAATGCCAACTAACACCATCCAATCTCTAGTTTTTCAACATATCCACAATAATCTGAGAGTTATACTCACAGATAATCCTCCTCTAGCCAAGAGAGAAACCCCGCTCAACAATAATCTTAATAGCAAGGGCCTCCATCAAGTTATTAGAGTAATGCCCTTTGTAGACAGAGAAGCAAAAAACAACATCACCATCTTTACTCCTACCAATACCCCCAATACCAACATGCCTAGGATTTCCATGAGAAGATCCATCAGTGTTAATTTTTAGGACCCCATTTGGAGGAGGCACCCACTTCCCATCACAACAGACCTATTTCTTGACACAACGGGGCATAATACCAGTAATGCCACCCCTACTATTAACACCCAGGCTCAGATCCTGCACAACCTCAACATCCCTAGGATCAATACTTTCTGACATATCACATTTAGAAAAAATAGTCTCCTAAAGTCTAATGATAATCTTCATCCACAGTTGACCACTATCTAATTTGGAATCACAAAAAACTCTACGGTCCCATTCCAGCCAAAGGTTCCAAAGAATGAAAATAGGCCCAATGCTCAAGTCCACTTGGAGAAAAGGTGTCTTTGCAGGAGGCCTACCCAGGCTCTTCCAAAACTCAATAAGAGAGGAAGCATGAATGAAAGTGCCAAATCTCACGAGAAAAGGGGCAGTGAAAGAACAAGTGGGAAGAACATTCTTCACTACACAAAAAAATAAAATAAATGGAAGGACCCTGAAGCACCCATTTGCGAAGATTCTCCCAAGTGAGACATTTCCTCTAGGCAACCAACCATAAAAAGAAGTTACACTTGGGCCAAGAAAAGTTGTTCCAAACCTTCCTCCACTAAGGCACCATAGTAGGATCATGTAAATTCCTATCAAGCACATCATAACCTTGAGCAATAGTATAATTACCTTTTGGGCTAGGACTCCAAGCCAACTTGTCCCTATCATTTAGAGAGATGCAAATCCTACCCTCCAAGACCTTACACAAAACAACACGATCCTCATCAGAACCACCCACAGGCCACTCCTGCAGATCCTTCCAGCAAAACACCTCCAGTTGACCAATGTGCTTAACATTTTTAAAATGTTCCACCTTATTCCAACCAGCATCAGAAAACATCTGGTAAAGAGGTAGAAGTTGAGGGAGACTAGAGAGAATGGGAGGGTGACCATCCCAAGAGTCTAGCCAAAAAAGAGCATTAGAGCCATTATTACATATCCAGAAGAGCCCAATCTGAACAAGCTGAGCTCCCTTCTTAAGAGTATCCCAAATGCAAGAACCTTTGCCCAACAAAGCAATCCATGGCACATCCTAGCTCTCAATGCCAGGAACATACTTGAAAGCAAGAATCTTGGCCCAATCCTGATCCTGGTTGTTGCACCATCTCCAGTACAACTTAGCCACCAAAGTTGTAACCACAAGAGCCACAGACCTAATGCCAAGGTGCCCAACATGCTTCAGCCTACAGACAGACTCCCACTTGACTAAACTCCACTTTGAGGAAAGGAGGTTACCCAACCAAAGGAATTTCTAGGAAAGAGCCTCAAAATCCCTCATAAATTAAGCAGGAGGAATCTGCACACAACACCTATAAATAGGGAGAGACTGCACCACAACTTTTAGGAGGATCACTCTACTAGTAGAAGAGAGCCATATATAAGTCCAATGACTAACCTTACTCTGGAACTTATCCAAAATCCCCTGCTAAGAATCTCTACACTAAGGTCCCAGAGCCAAAAGAATCCCCAGGTACATCAGGGGAAGAGTGCCAATTTAGAATCTAAGAATCTTGGCAATCCTATTCTGAATGAGTCGAGGAGTATTAAAAAAATAAATGGAAGATTTATCATCATTAATACTCTGACCAAGAGATTTCAAGAAGATGTCTAGAGTTCTCCTAAAATTCACTGCCTCACTAATTCTAGCCAAGCCCATCAGTCTAGTATCATCCACAAATTGAAGATGAGAACAAGGAGGGAGATCATTATTCCAACTCTAGCCGTGAATAAGACCCTACCACCCTGAGATTTAATAAATCTACCAAGGCCCTCTACCATGATAATGAAAAGATAAGGGGATAGAGGGTCCCCTTGTTGAAGTCCCTAAGCCACACTAAACCAATCTGAAGATTCCCCATTGATGAGAATAGAGGAGGATGAGGTCACACAACTGAGAACCCAGCACACCCATTCCTCTTTAAAGCCAAAGGCCAAGAGGATATTTTGAAGGAACTCCTAGCTCACTCAATCATAAGCTTTAACCATGTCAAGCTTATAGAACATTGCCTTTTCCTTAGAGGAAGCCATAGAGTGAATAACCTTTGTAGCAATCATGACACCATCCAAGATTTGTCTCCCTTCCAAAAAACCTCCTTGTTCAGTAGAAATCAAGGCACCAAGGAGAGGTTTGAATCTCTTAGTAGTCAACTTGGAGATGATCTTGTAGACAACATTGCATAAAGCAATAGGCCTAAAATGATCCATCTGATTAGCCCCCTCCTTCTTAGGTATGAGAGCAAGAAAAGTATAATTTAAATACTTAAGCATTTGTTTGTTCCTAAGAGATTTTTGAACCACCTCAAGGAGATTAGACTTTATTATTTCCCAAAATTCCTAGAAGAACTCAATCAAAAACCCATTTGGGCCAGGAGCTTTACATTTTTTCATACTAAACACAAATTTCTCCAATTTAGGTAACAAGATTGGACACAAAAGAGCCCTATTCATCTCATCTAAGACCAAGCAAGGAATATAATCCAAAATATCCCTCTCCTTAGATCTAATAGCAATATCCTCCCTAGTAAAAAGATTAGAAAAATAATTGACAGCTTCCCTGGAAATTTCACTATAGGATGAGAGTTGAGTCCCATCACTCGAGACAAGAGTGGAAATAGAGTTCCCCTGCCTACGGGCCTTAACTGAGTTATGAAAAAAAGTCATATTCTTGTCCCCCTCCTGAAGCCAATCAATACAAGATTTTTTATTCTAGAAAATCTCCTCTTGAAGCTCCAACTCTTCTAGGCCCCTAAGGGCAAAGGACTCAGCATTCAAAAGGTCAAAGGATAACCCATGGTCACGAATCTGATGAGTGACACTATCTAGCTTGGACTGAGCTGCAATCTTCTAAGCATGTAGGTTCCCAAAACATTGTTTATTCCACCTCTTAAGCCTATACTTCACATGTTAAAGCTATTTACTAAAAGTGTACATGGTCCTCCCATGGGCAGGAAGCCCTTCATACCACCAATGCATCATAAGATCCTAAAGAGATTGATCTCGTAACCACATCAATTGAAATTTGAAAGAAGGATTTTTAGTGACCCCATAAGAGGAAACACAAATTTTGATAGGCCAGTGGTCAGATCCCCTCCAATCCATGATTTCAAAACTGGTGGTCCACCTGCTGCTCATCTAATAACTGGAAACTAGAAATCTATCGAGCCATTCTGAGATAGCCTCATCACCACACCTCATATTATTCCAAGTAAAAACTCCATTACTTGGCTTCATGTCAACCAGGTTAAGGAAACCAATATTATCTCTGAGCAAAAGAGAAGAAGGATCAAGCCTGGCTACCCTTCCTCATTTTTCATCCATACTAATAATAACATTAAATTCACCAGCCAAAATCCATGGGAGAAACGGGTCCAGAGAATGGAAAAAATTGATATGATCCCAGAGATGTGTCTTACCTAGAAGATTAGTAGGAGCATAAATATTGGAGAAAAGACATCTTTCACCAGTTTCAAAATTGGAGGCAACCATAGAGATGGAAGACTGACTGGAAACCCACCATAAGGGGGAGACTTTCCTTGAGTTCAAAAATCAAGCCACCCCCCAAAACTACCCAATGCCCCCACCCCCTACCAGTAGCGTTGGGGCTAGATACACAAAGCACAATTATTCAAACCATCCACTGTAAGCTTAGTTTCCTACATAAAGACCACATCTGGAGCCTGAGACTCGATTAATCTGTGAACAACCTTTTATCTAGGGATGTTGTTCAACCCCCTTACATTCCATGATAAAACTATCATTTAGGGGGGTGGGAGAAGTGGGAATTAATGGGTTTCACAGACCCAGACTCAACCAAAGTATCACCCATAATCTTAACCTTCTCTTGATCAGTCTTCCTTCTGCTCCTTGAATGTTTATCTAGAGGCCCTTTTTTAAAATATTTTTGTTGCAAGCCTAAGGCAGGAGGAGCCTTAACACCCTTCATAGGATCCTCATATCCCTTCATAACTTGGGGACAAGGAGCCAACCCAGCAGTACCCACCAAAATTTGTGACTCCTGGAAGCCACCAATATTCTAAACTTGAGAAGGCAAGTCCAAAGTTGGCTGACAGGCTTGTTGAACCCCTAATGGTAAAAATAGCTCCTCCTTCATTGCTTCCACCTCCTGAATCTCTACCTGACCCTTAACCCTAGAAGAAAGATCAATTGGAATACCATCTTCTTGGACTATGCTATCCAGAACCTCAAACCTATTAAATGTTCCATCATTATGTCTATCACTCTAGGATCTCTTCTTGCCTTTGCCTTTATTACGGGATTCAACTAGGATAAATCCCTCCTTGTCAACAGGCCCATCAGTCACTGGAGCTTTCCCCTTGTCCATCCTAGGAGGTCTAGAGGTAGATAAATGGGAATATTTCAATCTGGGACAAATGCGGTGTATATGACCATATTCATGGCAAATTCTACATCTGAATGAAAGGGTTTCATAGTCTAGCTATTGGATCCAGGAGGAAGAACCCATGCAAATTTACATAGAGTTTGGTAATGGATTATTCAAATCAACTTTAACACAAATACGAGCAAAAGAAATTACCTTACACTCTTGAGTCTATGAAGCTGATCCAACAAGTTTCTTGAGAAGCAAAGAGATTGAGTGGAGGATGTCATCCCTCTAGAATTCCAACAGAAGCCTCAACAAACAAACCCACACAGGCACCCACAAAGGGATCTCTTTAGTAGAGTTGAAGCCCATATGCCAAGGCTTGATGAAGACCCCAACCTGGTTAAAGAAATAAGGTCCACCTTTAAAAGCCCTATTCATGTCTGACATACTTGAAAAATAACTAGAAAATAGTTATTAGCTGCTAAAATAATCTCCATATCTCCTTTATGGTTCCAAACCCGACGTGCCCAGGATTCCAACATAGGAAAAGAAAGATGAAGACTAAAAAATTTGCAAATAAGAGCATGCTTGCACCAGTAATCAACATCCTCTGAAACCTGCTCAGGTTGAATAACCAAAACCGGTCTATCTTCTGATCTCTCTAAACATCCATTTACTTTTGTAATTTGAAATGACCCTTTTGAGGAGGAGGTGTCCTCTCCAGAAAGAGGAAACTCATTCTGATCCTTGTTACTAGCATGCATCAAAGAGGATATATCTACCATCTCCAAATCTAGGGAAGAAGCAAGACCCTGATTTTCCATGGCAATACAATCTCAAACACCAATCAAAAGAGGGAAAGAGGCAAGGCAATCAGCCCAAATATCTAAACTGCCATGCACCCCCCATCCAAGATACCCACACACCAGACTACAGCCAAAAAAATGCCCAGCCACAAAATGGAGGAGGTCAAACCCCTATCCAACCCCCTCCAAACCCCTATGAAAACTAAACCCCCCCCATGTGCTCAAAACCACCACTGACATGCTTAGCCAACAGATGCAAGAAGCTAGGGCACGCAGGCCCTAGCCGCACTAGTGCTCCGTGCAACACCATCTCCAAAATCTTAGATTCCACAAACCTTGGAGGGTTCATTTTGAATAAGAAAAAACAACTTCATTCTTTTAGAGTGGTTGTGGTAATGGGAATTTATTTCCTTCATAAGAGCTTTTGCCCTTACCTCCCATTTTTTTAATTCATTAAATTCATCAATAATACCCTCCTACAGATTACAAAGGAGATCATCAAAAATTATATTATCCAAGTAAAAATTACTAAGAGAATCATCAGAGACATTTAAATTATCATGGGTGGGGGGAAGAGGTAGCTAGGCATGAGGAAGAGGTACAAGGTACTTATGAAGGTACATTAGAAACTTAAATAAATTCATGTGGATTGAATCCACCAACAACCAATGGCCTACTTTCAATGCCAATAAATTCTTCATCTAGATCAATCTACTATAAACATATTAGTCCCTATACACTTGAAAGACCACCAATTAATACAGTTGGGAAAATGTAAAATTTGTTGTGTTCCTTTACTTTATGCAGGTAGGGATATGTTCTTTCCTATTTTATGACTTTGGGTTAGTGGTGGGGGTGGTGGCATACTTCTCATTCTACTAACAGAGATTGGGTGGATTGCTAAAAAACATAAATTTAAAAATAGTAAATTCAAAAACATAAAATAGATGAAAATATAAATTGAATTTATTAATATTATTACCTGTTCATGATAGGGTGACTACCTCATCCATTATGAGTGTCCTTGACAGAGTTATCACTTCAGTTCTTGTTGTGGTTGAGGGAGTTGGCTCTTATTATTTTATTTTATTTTGTTGGAGAGACATTGGTGGTTTGACCTAAAAAATGAGTAAATTATCCACTTATTTAACTATCAAATTCTAACAAACTTCAAATCAAAAAAGAAAGTTGTAATGTCAAACATTGATCATGTTGTATGGGAGATTCCTCAATGACAACAATTAGAGAGTCAACTAAAAAAAAATTATTAATATAATTTTTTTCATTGAATAATACAAGAAAAAGACATTAAAGGAAATTTGGGGCAACCTAGAAGTGGAGATGAAACAAAAATAGTTCTTGGGCATTTTGCAATTCTAAATGCATTAAATGAAGACTCTGTCGATTGAATATCACTAGATCCCTCTAGAGCACATCAAAATTTATTTTCCACCTATTTTCTTATGTCATAAACACACACTCTTGCGTGTAACAAATAATAGGCTTAAAAATGTAAAAAAAATTAATATATATAAAACAAAAAAATGAGACTTGGGAAAACTAAATTTACCTCCTGTTCCTTGATAGACAAAACATTGGCCTTCATTTTTTGATGTAGGCTAGTGGGAATTATAGTTTTTAAGATTTCATATAAGGACTCAAATTACAATACCAAAATGTAGTTACAATAAAAATTTATGCAACTATCCTTCAAGAACACAAAATTCAATTCCTACCTAATCCTATATAAAATAACTATGCACCAATCACATATAACACCTGAGAGAGAATGATTAATATAGTAAACAACCCACAAGGAAATGTTTGATGGTCTTCCCTATAAAATGATTCTCACTTGAAAGAAATGGACAATAGATTTGAGAAATAGATCACTTATTTTTTCAATGGGGATCCCCTTTCAATTTTGATTATCTGTAATGAAAACAAAAAAGTAAAACATGCAATAGAATTAGGATACCAAACTATTTATGATAAATGATTTAGTAATAAAAAATTAAAATATGTAATGGAATAATAATGCTTATCAGATGGGTTAATAGAGACTTTATAAATTGAATCCAAGTAATTTTTATCATTGTCAAATAAAATGACCTTAGTGATAACAAGACTTACATTGTAATGTGGAAGACATGTTAAATTTTGGATGTCTAATGGAAACGTCCCAAAGGATATTGTTTTATGGTTATAATAGACATAGAATCAAATCTCACTATAGTTATAATTTCCAAGTAGAGATCGTAGTATATTTTTATTGATAGCCAGATCATATTGTAGCATCTATGTCAGGCCTCTAAGCTGGTATTGATCAACCCATCCAACATACGATTATGGCTATTATTACATCTAGAGGAAATCTAGACATAATAAGTTTTTGAAAACATAATTGTTCATCCTCTCTAATGGAATATGATTTTCTATAGATGTGAAATCCAAAGAACCTTGAAAATTTTGAGTTGGAGCTTGGAAGTAGGTTGGTTGGATGAGAAACAATTATAAGCAGTGTGAAAATAGGTCACTATAGAGTTATTTATAGACAAGGAGAGTAACTGGGGAAAATAGTTCCCATGACTAATGAATGGTAGATGGCACTAGGTAACAAGTGAGTGCTACTCAATAACATCATCTTATCATATGACATTTTACTATCATGTGGCATTATGGCTTATACTTTCACATAACAACATGGTGTCATGTGACAACAAAATGCCATCTGCCATTCAATCGATACCATCTACCATGTGGCATTATGTTATTACATGACACCATGATGTCACATGGCATTGTGTTGTCACACAGCAGCATGGTGCCATGCAACAACATGCTGGCACATGATAACATGGTTTCATATGAAACCATGTTATCATGTGCCACCATGTTGTTGCATGGCACCATGCTGCCGTGTGACAACACAATGCCAACACCATGTTATCATATAATAGTACAATGCCATAAGGCATCATGGTGTCTTACAATAATATGGTGTCACATAACAACATGGTTTCATGCAACACCATGTTATCATGTGACACCATATTGTCATGTGACACCATGCTATTGTACGACACT
The DNA here is from genome assembly GCA_037957365.1 of Torreya grandis. NCBI lineage: Eukaryota > Viridiplantae > Streptophyta > Pinopsida > Cupressales > Taxaceae > Torreya > Torreya grandis. Next base: position 4,397,863 of record JARHVA010000097.1, read on the forward strand.
ATACTATTATATGATACCATGTTGTTATATGACATCATGTTGTCATGCGACACCATGCTATCCCATGACACCATGTCATGTGATACCATGTTTTAGATTATTATGTAATATCATTTACTAGAAAAATATTTTATGTCATCATAATGTTGTATGACAATATAATGCCACTTGCCATCACATTGTTTGTCACAAAAAAAATAGTGATTTTCCACCTACTCTACATGCTCTGATTTTCCAAGGAAGCGAATCCAATTTGCTACACAAACCTAGGGGAATTTTTGTTAGAGCCTCTTAAAGTGAACCCTGATCATATACCTAGGTACATAGCATTATACCAGTCTATAAATTGAATAAATAAACCTAGATATACCTATGTTTTTAAAGCAAGTTACATCCCATCATAGAAAGTGTCCTTGATCTATCTGAAAGATTCATTTATCTCAAAGATATTACATAGAAATAAGTATGAATATCAACTTGAAGTGAGTCAAAAGTCATAAAAAATACCTATGGAATGTTCCTCTTCTCCTATGTCACTTTGATCTTTTATAATCAATTCCTCCAAAGATGGTTGAGGAATAAGTTATAACTAAATTTAGTTAGTTATTGGTTATGACTTAATTGACTTTACTTAAGTCAATGAAATTTTAGTTATTACTTAACTCATTTTAGAATTTAAAGAATAATTCTTAAGATCAAATTAAAAATAATAAATCAAGAGGACTAACTCTAATTAGGTGGGGCCTATAGACATTATAATCACCTAAATAAAATAATTTATGCAAAAGATATAAAATAACATAAGATATCAAATGAAAAATATTACATCTAACATTTATCCATGTGCATTATATATATAAGTTTAAAAATCCATATCAAAATATATTATCTTAAAATGTCTAAAACTATGAAACCACTATCAAACAAAAATTAAAATAAAGTATTTGATAAGTATCAAATAGTATTAAAATATCCTTGAATAGTTCTAATCATCATCTGAATCTAACAATATTTCAATAAGTGGATAAACCTTATTAGTCACGTGTTTAATATAATTCATACTGGTTGATGGGAACTTGATCAACTTAACTACATTCTCATTTTCTTCATCATCCACCTCTAACTCGACTTTTTTTATGATCCTGGTGACTGTTGGTGATGTTGAAGGACTATTTTTTTGCTTTTTCTAATTTTATGGTACTATTATTTCTTCCAATTGATGACAAGTAAAATTAGCAAGGTTAAGCCTAGATTAAGTTGCATATGGACTAATAGGTTCAGGAGATAGAATATTTTGGTTCAAAGTCACTAAAGCATGAGAGTGTAACTTATCAACTTGTTGTAAATCGTGTTTAGGTAACTATTCATTCTGATAAGGAGAATGATAGGAAACTAAATTATCTTATGATTTTAAATTGGTTTGCATTCTCTAAGAACCACTTGAAACTTAATACCAAACCCTTTTCATATATCTAGACTTCCATCAAAGATATATGCAATGAAAAATAGAGATCTGTATTTTACTTCAAAACCCAAGAAACAACATAGTGAACTGACACTTGTACATATTTTATATTCGATGACAAATGAACCAAACATAACAATTTATGACAAAATCACATATTTTAAAGATATTCTCTTCATACATAAATAATTATATTTCTTCAACGAAACTTAAATATAAATATACCAAGAATTTTGTATTAATCATACCTTGATATTTTTAAAATAACTTGTGCTCAGACCAAAACCATACTTTGATGATCTGTATACAAATTTACAAATATTATTCACAAACAAGACCATCAAATATTCTACTTAGACCCACATCAAATAATTTGTATCTTTAAAAAAAAAAATCATAATCATTATTTCAAAAAAATTGTCAAGAATAAGTGACATGCAGACATAAATTCATCAATTTCATTCCATAGAGTAACACATCTACATACTACACACTTTAAAAATGATTCTATAATGAATATTTTTTGAAAATAATGCACAATAAAATCTATATTATTCTTCATTTAATAAAAATAAACATTACATGCAAAATTGACTAAGTTAACAATTAAAACAACTTATATGAAATTCATCATAACCAATTCTAGCTAATATTTTAAAATACCTTATACTTATTCTACTCATGAAAAATAAAATAATATCCATACCTCACCTAAAAATTGTTCAACAAACTTCTAATTTCTTTCCCTCAACTCCAAAGATTTAATTCCATAGTGAGCTTATCAATAATGATAGCTAATCAAATAAAATTTGCCTTTTGTATTTTGTTTAAGCTTAGAATATTGAATAGCTACATGTTAGGCCAATATTAGATAATAACTTTATCATTATTTATCTCCGTCTCTACCAAAAAATTTAGGAACTTTGAAAAAAAAAGTGATGACCTAAGTTACCACTAAATTCCCTCTAAAAATCTCAATTCGATGCATAGTACACAAGTCTTAAATGCCAAAAATTATGGGGAGCTCAAACAAATCCCAATATATACACCAAATTCATGAGCATATTAAAAACACATTAATTTTCCACTTAAATACCTATTAAACACACTTCAAACTCAAAACTAACTCAAGTAAACATTCCACCACCTTTGTATTTATCAAAAATCACGTAAGTCAATTCCCTCAACATAACCACCATCGATATAATGAACATTTAACCCTAGAATAAATAAATACCACTTTTGTGTCCAAAGATTTATGACCTTTGGCCCCTATGCCATGATGAAAATACTTACGTCAATGTATTTAAAGTTTATTTTAATACCCTTAAAAATATTTAGGTCACAAAATAACACTTATAGATATTATTATGAATAAACCATTAATTTTAACAATAACTATAATAAGTTATGATCCACAAATATCATTCATTCAACAATTATCAAGTAAAACCATCCTCAGCACATTTATGTTTAACTTCTCAATCACAAATGTTACTTGATTGATGAACTTATATATCATAAAAATATTTTGAATTTGAACATTAATTAATACTCATAAAAATAAAATTTTCTAATATGGATACATTAATTTTTTCATTGAATCCATGTAATGCTTTCAAAACCACTTTGTAATACAGATTAATAATTTTACGAAATGTAGAGTCATGATAAACATTTAAACATAAAATGCATATTCAAGTTACATAATGAACTAAGACCTCCAACTGGAAGTTTTAGATATTATGAAAATTTCATCATTATGAGAGAATTATCACAAAAACAAATTTAAAGAAAATGAGGGGTGCCAAAAATAGGCTCAACATTGAAGACTTTGTTGACTAGTTTTAGTAATGGAATAAGGTAGCAAAATATAAAATTTGACTATTAAAGACAAAATACCTGAGAGTGCAATCCAAGTTAATTATTTCTTAAGTAACTGGATGTGAACCCCTTTATTTATGGAATTTGAATGGATGGAGTGTTCGGTCAATGTGGCATGAAGAATAGAAAAAATAGAAAGAAAAATTTGGGTTGAATAAACAATTAATTGTAAAAGCCTTAAACACAATATCTGAAAACAAGTAATACTTTTAAAACATATTAATAACCATTTTCAATCTCATTTATAAAACAAAACTGAATCATGTCATGTAAATCATCTTACCATTATTGAATACTTATAGACATATTGTAGTTTCCATCTACTTTCCTTCTTCTTGATGAACTTTGTTGAAGTAACCAAAGTGACACATTCAAATAATAAGAAACAAATAGAAAAAAAGAAACATAAGATAAAATCAAACAAACAAAACACATAAAACCAAAAACAAATAGAAAGCAAAGAACTATTGAACAAACATTTTTAAATGATGGCCATTGACTAAATAACGCAGCTAATTTCTTTCCAAACCTTGAAAATGAAAACCATTTTTACCAAGTATAGTAGTAATTCTATACAATCTTAACCAAATTTAATCAAATTTATGATGTTTACCCAGATCTTCATGATCCTTATCCCAATAAAGAATGAGATCTCCAACCTTAAATGTTTTATTTGAAACTTTTTTGTCAAAAACAATCTTTAAACTTATTTTTGGCTTCTTCCAACTTGTGTAAAGTAGTAAGTTTACATTCATCCAATTATATTAAATCATTTAATCTTTGTTCAATTAAATTTGTATCTTATGATAAGTACTATAATATTATATTAGCATATGATATTTGTAATTCTATTAGAAGTTTAGCTTCAAAACCATAAGTCAACATAAAAGGGGAGTATCATGTAGCTACTTTGACAATAGTTATGTTAGTCCATTATGATTCAAATATCTTAAGACGTCAATTTTATTTATTTTTGTAGACTATTTTCTTTATGAGATAAATTAGATTTGTATTTGTGGACTCATCTTATCCATTACCTTGAGGGTAATACTTTGAGGAATTATTAAAAATAATATAATAACTTCTTAAAAAATTTAAGTATTCATTAGAAGCAAACTGAGGACCATTATCTGAGACAATTTCATAAGGTACACCAAATTTGAAAAATCTCTAATCCTTAAGAAACATAATTACTTCAGATGTTACTAAACTTTTTAAAACCTTTGATTCAGATCACTTTGTAAAATAATCAGTCATTGTTAAAATATATTTATGACCAATATAAGGAGGATGAATATCAAAAATAAAATCAATTCTTCATTTTGAAAATGGGTTTCCTATAATAAAAATATTTAGAGGCATTGATGGTAATCTATCCCTACCAACAAATAATTAACAAGACATACAATAATGTACTAACTTATAAGCATCTTGAAATAATGTAGGCTAATAATATCCTACACACAGAATCTTATAAGTTATAGTTTTTATAGTATAATGATCACCGTAACTACTTTCATGACATCCCCTAAGAACCTTCTAAGTTTGATCATGAGTTAAATATCTTAGAAATACACCATCTCAATTTTGATAAAATAAAATATTTTCAAGTAAAGAAAATTTCAAATTCTGCACTCTTAATGACCTTATTTGTCTTTTATCTAAAATTTCATGATAAACTTGAATTTGAAAATAATATACAAGGTCATGATACCAATCATCTTCTACTATTAAACATTCTTAATCTTTCATTTCAAGTCCAAACTTAATTTTTTTTTAAATTAGAAACTCTCATAGACTAAAAATGAGGTTTAGCATTTAAAAAGTCATCAACAAATAAAACTAAGACATTAATATTATAAGAATAAATTTTAACCAAATTCTTTGCTAATTCATTTCCTTTTATAGTTTTAGATGTTTCAAATTCAAGGTCAAATTCTTGGATTCTTAAAATTTATTTTGCCCACCTTCCTTGAATAGTAGGTTGTTTTAAAAGATAGGATAAAATGGGCATATTTGATCTTACTACCACTTTATTTATCATTAACAAATGACCAAATTTAATTAAATAAGAAGCCAAAGATAAAATAAAATTCTCAATAAGAAGATACCTAGTTTCTGTGTCTTTCAAGACTTGACTCATGTATCCAATAAGTCTTTCATTATTACTTTTATCTTTATGTGTAATCATAACACCTATTGCTTTATCTATAACAATAATGTAAAGAATGAAATACATAGACAAATCAAGTTTAGTAAGCACATATGCACTTTCAATAGCATTCTTCACATTGTTAAAAGTAGAATAAGCTTCTGCATCCCAAAAATGACTAATTTTTCTTCAACAAAAACTATAAAGAATTTTATTTATTAAAAAATTATGATACAAACTTTCATACAAATTTTATTTTGCCAAAGAATTACCTAATCTTAATTGATCTTTATGTGTTAGCATCTCTTTGATTATTTTAACGCATTCAAGATCAATTAAAATTCCATCCTTAGAAATAACATACCCTAATAACTTACCTTTAGTAACACCAAAAATAGATTTATTAGGATTAAAGAAAATATTGTATCTTCTACATCTTTTAAATAATTCATGTAAATGATTCAAATGTTTTTAATTTTTTTAGAATGGATTTTAAAATCATCTAAGTATATTTTCATAACAATATCAATTAAATCATCAAAACTACATGCATAACTCATTGAAATGTTGCACCCACATTCATAAGACCATAGGGCATCCTATTCAAGGTGAAAGTTCCTCTTAAAGTTATGAATGTTGTTTTGTGTCCATCATCTAGGTTCAAAATATTTAATTATATTTTGAAAATCCATCAAGCAAAGACATCATTTCAGATCATGTAACCTATTACAAAATTTGATCAATACTTGGAAGAGGAAAATTATCTTTTATACTAGCTTTATTTGGATGTCTAAAATATTTGCAAAGTCTAATATCTCTATTATTTTTATGTACATTTACTAGATTAGCTACCCATTAAGAATATGTTATATGAAAAATGATACCACCATCAATCATTTTATCAATCTCTTTGTTGATGATGTCTTTCAATAAAGGACTTATTCTACGTATTTTCTACCTTACAAGTTTAATACCAATTTTAATAGTAATATCATGTCTTACATAAGTGTTATTGTATCCTTTTAAATATTTATAATACCAAGAAAAAATATCAATGAACTCTTTAAAAAGTTTAATAAATTTGACCTTTTTCTTGAGAGTATATTATATTCTCAAATAAATAAACTTTGGTTCTTCATTAGATCCAAGGTTTATTGGGATAGTCTTTCCAATAATCCTTATAGAAGGTTCTTCATTCCATGAAAATATAGGTTGATAATATGGATAAAACATGTATTCTAAGGCCACCAAATTATAAGGTAACTTATTAGTATTCAATTGTAAATAATATCCATAATTAAGAACATCCATCATTATTATCAAAATAATAGTCTTTGATAAAAGCATCTATATGTTCATCATAATAAAAAATAGTCTAGCTTTCATTTAAATAAAGAATTTTAGGCTTGAATATTTCTAGAAAAGAAAACTTTACAGAAGGATTTATTTTCCTTATTATAGGGTTTGAATCAAAAATAACAAGTTTATCAGCACATAAATTGAATTCTCTGAGAATGTTTTTGATATTAAAAGATTAAAAATGTTCAAATAAGGACCAAACCTTTTGTGTATATCGATGAAGATGAGTCTAGTTTGTCTTATAATTTTTTATTACTTATCTAATAACTAATTTAAAATCTTCAAAAATTTCTAAGTGTTTAACATTTAATTATATAGCATTTTCCAAACCAAGACATAAAGCTTCAAACTCTTGTATTATTAGTAGTATCAAAAAACAATTTATAAGTATAATGATATATTCTACCTATGGGAGCAATAAGATAAATTCCTGCACCACTACTAGATTGTAAATAAGAATCATTAAACTATAAATTCCATAAATCATTCTGGAAAAAGAAATTTTATTGTTGTTGTTTAGGTTCATCAAGAGTCATCAACTCATATGTACCAATTCCTATTTCAATATAATCCACAATAGGAGGCAGTGAGTCAATGGGGTTACTAGACCAATCTTCTCTTCGAATAAAAACAATTTCATTTCCAATTAGAACCCAAGTGGTATATTTTCCAATAAATGAACTAGTTGATTTAGACCATTCTCTACCCCAAAGCATTGCATAATTACTAGGAATATCTAAAATTTGAATATTAGTCATACACCTAATTATTTCATTTTATGCAAATTTAATTATAAGATCTCAAAAGTTACCACAAATTTTTGTTTGACATGAAACAAAACTAGTTAGCTTTCTATAATCTATTTCATAAGAAATACCTAACTAATCAGTTATAAATTTGGGTATAATATTCTTTGATGCACATATATCTAGAATGTAGTTATGTACGACTTTGTTGGTAATTTTGATAGATATATAAAAATGTAATATATAATTTGTAGGAGGGTCATAAATTTGAGATAAAATAGGAGATTGAGTATGCTCATCATTTTGACTTTCTTCTTAAAATCCTATAATGTTCTTAAAATTTAGATTTTTAATTGCCTCATTAATTTTCTCTAGTTGTCCTAGCAAACTAGCAGCTTGTAATTATAAAAACCCTGCCTTAATGTATGATAATCATCAATAATATTATAAACCCCTACATCTAAATGGCATATATTCATGTAATTTTTAGTTTTAAAAAGATGATATTGAGAATTATTAAAACTTGTTGATAAAGGATCATTATGTTTAGGATTCGTTGTAACATTATCTAATGTTGTATTATTCTATATATTTTTACCTTTATCTTGATTTTGAGTAGAATTTTGATTATTACATATATTGAAATAATCTCTTTATCTAGTATCAACAACATAAGCATTTGTGGCTTTAGTATCATCTTAATATTTACTAATCCCACACATATTTATAATATCATCTAGATCAAATGAGATACTTTCTTTACTTTGGATATATCTTTTAAAATTTTGAACAACTACACACGTATTTGGGTCATGGTCTAGTTCACAAATATTACAATAAAGAGCTTTTTCTTCAATTTGATTCATTTGAAGAAATGATGACTTACCTAATGAAGATGGTTTATCATTTAATTTTCTCTTGATAGTGAACAGTTAATTGCTAATATTATGAATAATTTTTAAAAAATTGACATTATCTAAATTTACTCCTATCATAGTTCTATCATTAAAACCAACTCTTTTAAATTTATTTTCATACTCTATGAAAAAATTTATAGTTTCATCTTAACCTATAATATATTTATCTTTTATATCCATTTTATATTTTAAAAGTAAAGCATTACAAAAATATAATCTTGACAACTTCTCAAATGACTGAACATCGGGTGAAATTTTCTCATGCAATCTAGTAAATATTACTATAAACCCATAAATGGTTTCACCTGGATCAATTAAAATATTAATTAGTTCATTTACTAGATATAAATAATTTTTAGACTTACCAAAACATAAATCTAATCAGTCTTCAATATCCTTCCAAGTGTTGATAACATTTGATGGAAGACTAATAAATGCTTGGTATGCTTTACCTTTCAAAATCTATGAGAAAACTCTAAGAGAAATTTTTTTATTAGCAATACTAAGGGTATAAAAATTAATTTTAAATCTTCTAAATGATCTTCCCATGACTCACCGTGACTTCCTAAAAACTTAAGAACATTAAGTCCTTTTAACGAAGGTAACTTAACTGGACAAACACCAATATTGATTGGATGTTGATAAATCTAAAGATTTACTAAGGGCTAAGAAATGTCTTCATCTGAATCATTATTTTCATCAGTTACTTTAGCTTGATCTTGATTATTTTGAAGACTTGGAAATAAATATCGAACACTCTACTATTGTTCTCATTCTTACCCCATCCTAATTTTTAACTATTTTAATTACTTGATCAAATTGATCAATAGGAGAAATAAAATATTCAGAATGAAAGGAGTTAGAAAAAATATATTCTAGGTTGAGGATTAATGTGTAATATTGATTCTCTTTTAAGTCTAATTCTATGATTTTTTTCTTGAATATGAATTTGAGTTTCACATGTAAGACTTTCATGAATATCAATAATTTTTGCTTCTTCTAATTCTTTGTTAAGTACCTCAACAATATGCAATAAATAGTAAGGCTTATTATACCAAGCAAAATGAGTCAAACTAGAAGCAATGCCAACCTATTCTTCAACAATATCAACTAAGGTTTGGATAACTAGGTGTGGACCTCCAATGGTCATGGGAAACTTAAAACAAACATTAAAACAAGATTTTCAAATAAGTCTTTAGCAAAGTCACCAAATTTGTTGATAATTAAATTTGCTACATCAATAAATCATCCCTTTCACCTATCACAAAGGTTAAAGTGGAATCATATCATTTTAATAGTTTTAGATTAAAAGATCACAAGGGATTTAAAATATGTGTAAAGAGATTTTTTAATGATCTAAGATAATAACAAGTATGCCAAAATACTCAATAATACTCTATTATTAATTTAAAAATCAAATGTTCTCTTTGAAAGAAGGAAACAAATATGATTATGTAATCAATCTTATCTGATAGAGAAGACCTATGAATTAGATAAACTCTTGAAAAAAATAATTCTATTCCTTTTGAATATTTTATGATTTAAAAAATGATATAATATGTTTATGCTCAACTCAAAAGAGATCTCGTGAAAAGAAATAAAAAGATAAAAAAGACACGAATAAAATATTACAATGAAAACCAAATAAAAAGATAGATATAACAACCAACATTCTTAAGAGATATTTATAAACTAAATCTAAGAAAGACAAGAAAACTAACATCATAAGAAAACAACATTAATCTAATGCATAAAATAAATTTATCATAAGAGTAAGTCATGATAAACCTAAATAAAGAATCTAATCAACTTAATTAAACTAAAAACAAAATAAAGAAAGAAAACTGAATCTACTCCAAAGACTAGAGATAATTAAGAAAGCAAATCTTTTAATAAAATAACTTAATTTAATTAAATTTAGATAATTAACACTTGCAACTAAAATTAAATAAAGTAAAATAACCTAAATCTAAAATTTATTGAAAAACTAATTAATATTCAAACTATTCTTAATTAAACAAACTAATTAAATTAAAACCTAAATTAAGAAAATAAATTAGAAATTGAATAAAGATTTGTGAGTCTTCAAAGAAAGAGACGTCTTAATAAGTAAATCAAATTTTATTGAGAAACATCATTTATGATACAAAAAATATTTAACATAACAACCAATATAATATGAATTGATCAAAAGACACATCACAAACAGTGAAATATTCATTAATAATTAAACCAAGTAGTCAAATTTTGCTCATATAACTAAAAATATACAATCATCATAAGATATTAAATCTAACATTCTTCAGATAATCAGTTTATAAATTGAATAAAGAAATATGAATACACCTATGTTTATTAAGCAAGTTACTTAACTGTCAGAGAACATGTCATTGATCTATCTGTAAGAGTTATTTATCTCAGAGATATTACATAGAAATAAGTATGAATATGGAATTGAAGTGAATCAAAAGTCTCTAAAAATACCTGTGTAATGTTCCTCCTCTTCTATGTCACTTTGATTTTCTTTTATAATCAACTCCTCTAAAGATGGTTGAGGAATAAGTTATTACTGACTTTAGTTAATTATTGGTTATGACTTAATTGACTTTAATTAAGTAAATTAAATTTTAGTTATTACTTAACTCATTTTAGACTTTAAAAAATAAATCTTAAGATCAAATTAAAAATAATAAATCAAATGGACTGACTCTAATCAAGTGGGAACCTTAAACATTATAATCACCTAAATAAAATAATTTATACAAAACATCTAAAATAACATAAGATATTAAATTAAAAATATTACATCTAACATATATATATATATACATATATATAATATATATATATATATACATATATATATATATATATATATAATATATATATATATATATATAATATATATATATATATATATACATATATATATATATATATATATATATATATATATATATATATATATATGAATATGATAGGACCTATGTTCCACAAAGCTCTAACACTACTTGTCAGAATTAAGAGCACACTTGATTATCTTTGTATAAGCAACTAAACATGTGGAATTAACCAGAAGTACAAGTAACTAGAAATAAGAAATAACACAGAACATGAGAGGCAACACACAATTGTATTCAACTCATTACAGAAGGAAATTACAATAAAGAGATCACACTCTTCTTCCACTTCGTGGGCATACCAGTAATCTTCCCTCAAGAGTTATCTTCTCTCAATACAGGTCACAACAAATGGCTAACACAGAGTTGTTGTTCACCTCAACTAGTCAGTACAATACTGCCAGTACAACCAAGTACGAACTGGTATTCCAAGTAGATCTCACCATGATCTTGCTCCTTGATGTGTTGCTATCACCTTGGATCTTACTACCCCGTAGATCTCCTTTCGACCCTTGCACACACACACCCCTACAGACCAACCTGATCTTACTTATCACATGTAGATCTCCAACCTGATCTTGCACACCCTACAGATCAATCCTGATCTTACATACCTAGAAGAACCCTTGTGATTCCACCATGGGCAGAACTCTCCTAGTTCTACACTTTACAATACAACCCCATGAGTCTATTATATAGATCCTATGCATACAATAATTAGACAAGCGGCTCAAGACTTAAACTAGTCTTTAACATGTAAACAATCGGTTCAACAAATTAACTATCTGTCAACAGGCAATTCTAGAACTGTACAGGTGACCAATGTCAGTCCCTGTCTACCTGAGGATGACCGACATCAGCTGACTCCTGCCGATGTCGATTGCTTTTTGTCAACCCCTGCCTAACGTCGGTGTGGCCTGTCGACATCAGTGACTGTGACACTCAACAACCCTCCATGTTTGCATTTGGGTGAAGCTTTTAGCTCCACAACCTAACAATCTCCCACTTGGAGATAAATAGTTGCACATGTACCTGTACCTGTACATTGTCTAATCTGTATCCTGGCTTGTATCCCTCTTCAAGCTCAATCTTGAAGACCAACCACCACACAACCTATGGTGCTACACCTATGTCTGAATTTCTCCATTCTCAGCTTACCTTCTTCTACCATTACTATATTCCCACTCAATCAGAAACCCCTGAGAGTGACCTGTAATCAACAAACACTAACCAGATTTGAACCATTTGTTAGTAAACCTCGCTCTGAGAACCTATAACCTCGCTCTGATACCAATTGATAGGACCTATGTTCCACAAAGCTCTGACACCACTTGTCAGAATTAAGAGCACACTTGATTACCTTTGTATAAGTAACTAAACATGCAGAATTAACTAGAAGTACAAGTAACTAGAAATAAGAAATAACACAGAACATGAGAGGCAACACACAATTGTATTCAACTCATTACAGAAATAAATTATAATAAAGAGATCACACTCTTCTTCCACTTCGTGGGCATACCATTAATCTTCCCTCAAGAGTTATCTTCTCTCAATACAGGTCACAACAAATGGCTAACACAGAGCTGTTGTTCACCTCAACTAGTCAGTACAATACTGCCAGTACAACCAAGTACGAACTGGTATTCCAAGTAGATCTCACCATGATCTTGCTCCTTGATGTGTTGCTATCACCTTGGATCTTACTACCCCATAGATCTCCTTTCGACCCTTGCACACACACACCCCTACAGACCAACCTGATCTTACTTATCACATGTAGATCTCCAACCTGATCTTGCACACCCTACAGATCAATCCTGATCTTACATACCTAGAAGAACCCTTGTGATTCCACCATGGGCAAAACTCTCCTAGTTCTACACTTTACAATACAACCCCATGAGTCTATTATATAGATCCTATGCATACAATAATTAGACAAGCGGCTCAAGACTTAAACTAGTCTTTAACATGCAAAAAATTGGTTCAAAAAACTAACTGTCTATCAACAGGCAGTTCTAGAACTGCATAAGTGACTGACGTCGGTCCCTATCTACCTGAGGATGACCGACGTCGGCTGACTCTTGCCGATGTTGGTTGCTTTCTGTCGACCCTTGCCTGACGTCGGTGTGGCCTGCCGACGTCGGTGACTGTGACACTAAGCAACCCTCCATGTTTGCATTTGGGTGAAGCTTTTAGCTCCAAAACCTAACACAATATATATATATATATATATATATATATATATATATATATATATATATATATATATATATATATAAGTTTAAAAATACATATCAAAATATATTATTTGAAAATTCTTGAAACTATGAAACCATTGTCATAAAAAAATAAAAATAAACTATCTGATAAGTATCAAATAGTATAAAAATATCCCTGAATAGTTCTACTCATCATTTTATTCTAACAACATTTCAATAATTATATAACCATTATTAGTCATGTATTCAGTATAACTCATACTAGTTGATGAGAACTTGATCAACTTAATTATATTCTCATCTTCTTCATCACCCACCTCCAACTTAAATTTTTTTATCACTTTGGTGATTATTGGTGATTCTAAAGGATTGATTTCTTTCCTTTTATGGTTATATGGTACTATTATTTATTCCAATTGATGATGAGGAAAATTTACAACGTTAATCCTAGAGAAAGTTACATATGGACTAGTAGCTTTAGGGAATGGAAGTTTTCAGTTCAAATGCACTAGAGCATGAGAGTGTAACTTAGCAACTTGATGTAAATCATGTTTAGGAAACTGTTCATTTTGATGAGGAGAATGACAAGACATGTAATTATCTTCTGATTGTAAAGTGGTTTGTATTATTTTAGAACCACTTGAATTTACACATCCATATGGATAATTCTCTAATTAGTCCTCCAACCTCAATTTGTTGTAGCATTTACAGGGTTCAATGGCAGAGCTTTAAAAACATTTCAGAAAGTGGGATCAATTGCATAAAAGTGAATTGACATATTAGCTTCCATATTTAAAGGTCTTGAGAAAATCCTACCTATCCTCCTACCAACAAAGAAATGACCTCTAAACATAAAACTATGAGAAAATGAATTTTTCCGATTTTCAAGTTGATCAGTTCTCCATGGATTTCCTTGGTTATTATTTGATTTTAGGGGCATCCATCCTGACATTATAAAATATAAAAAAAATCAACTAAATCTCTTTTGAAACTACATACTAAAATCTACAACCCCATTAAAATGTTTGAAAATATATATAAATTTTAATAAAGATTAAAATTTGTAAAATAATATGTCATCAAGGTAGACACAATCTACTAAGAACTAAAATCAACACTCACAAACTCCATTCACTGTTATCAAAAGACAAGTTGATAATAATATAAAATTAATTTTTAATAGAGTTGATTGTCTTTGAAAATTTTAAAAACCTCTAAACATAGTTTTCTCAAATTTCAAACAACATAAAATTTTCACTTTGACATACTACAGGTTAAACCTTCTTAACATAACCTGTAATTAGTGATAGAGAAAAATCACTTGAAATTAGAATGATATTGCCAAATATCATTTTTTTTAAACCATATGATGAAAAAAATTTATGAAACTTGATACCAAACCCTTTTCATATATCTAAACTTCTAGCAAAGATATCTTTAATGAAAAATAGAGATTTATATTTTACTTCGAAACCCAAGAAACAACATAGTGAATTGACACTTGTACATATTTTGTATTCGATTCCAACTAAACCAAACATAACATTTTATGAAAAAATCATGTATTTAAAAAATATTATCTTCATATAGAAAGAATTCTATTTATTCAGTGGAACTCAAATGCAAATATACCAAGAATTATGCATTAATCATAACCTAAGATTTTTGAAACAATTTGTGCTTAGACCAAAACCATATTATGATGAATTGCATTAAAATTTCCAAATATTCTTCAAAAATAAAACCCTCAAATATTCTACTTAGACCAACATCAAATAATTCATATCTTCCATAATTTATTCATTAATTTTTTTCCACATAGTAACACCTCTACATATTGCATGCTTTAAAAATCATTCTTCAATGAATATTTTTTGAAAACAATGTGCCATAAAATCTATATTATTCTTAATTAAATAAAAATAAACATTGCATGCAAAACTGACTAAGTTTACCATTAAATCATATTTTACCAAATTCATCATAATCGATTCTAGATAAGCTTTAAAAATACTTTATATTTGTTCTACTCATGAAAATAAAATAATATCCATACCTCACTTGTAAATTGTTTGACAAACTTCCAATTTCTTCCCCTCGACGCCAAAGCTTTGCTTCCACAGTGAGCTTGTCAAGAATGATAACTAATTGAATAAAATCTACCTTTTTTATTCTATTTAAGCTTAGATTATTGAATAGTTACATGTTAGGCCAAGATTGGATAGTAAATTTGTCATTACTTATCTCCATCTCTACCAAAAAATTTAGGAACTTTGAAAAAAATACTAATAACCTAAGTTACCACTAAACTTCCACCTAAAAATTTGAATTCAATGCACAAGACACAACTCTTAAATGCCAAAAATTATAGGGGTATCAAATAAATCCCAATATATTTGCCAAATCCTGGAGTACATTAAAAACACATTATTTTTCCACTTAAATACATCTTAACCATACTTAAAACTCAAAACCAACTCAAGTAAACATTCCACCACCTTTGCATTTATCAAAAACCACATAAGTCAATTCCCTCAATATAACCACCATCGATATAATAAACATCTGACCCTAGAATAAATAAATACCACTTTTATGTCCAAATATTTATTTAGGTCCAAAATAACACTTATAGATATTGTTATGAATAAACCATTAATTGTAAAAACAACTATAATAACTTATGATCAAAAAATATCATTCATTCAACAATGATTAAGTAAAACCATCCTTAGCACATTTACATTCAACTTCTTAATCACAAATGCTACCTGCTTGATGAACTTATATATCACAAAAAGATTTTGAATTTGATTATTAACTGATGCTTATAAATAATGAGTTTTGATAATATCAATATATTAAATTTTTTCATTGAATCTGTGAAATGCATTTGAAACCATTTTGTAATGAAAAGTAATAATTTTACCAAATATATAATCATGATAAACATTTAAACATAAAATGCATATTCAAATGACATAATAAAATAAGATCCCTAACTAGTAGTTTTAGATGTTACAATAATGTTATTGATCTAGCTTCTCAATTTAAGAGAAGACACTTAAAGTCTCAAATCAAGGTATAGGTCTCCCCATCCAAACCAATCCCAAAGACTATCCTTCTAAGGTCTAAAGATGATTTATGGAGGCAAGGACTTTAAATTGATATATTCTTGGGAACTTTTGTGGTTTTTTTTCCTATATTAAACATTTGGGGAATCTTTACCTGATTACTAAGCTTCCTTCAAATAGTAATGAGCCTTCAGTGCTTTTAAATGACTCTCGTAACATTGATAATAATAAGGATTTAAAGGAATAATCTCCATTGGATTTCAATGTGAAGCCATGGTTCAAGGTAAAGGAACCATCTCCTTCTAGCTTAGAATCTAAAAATTATATTTTGGGAGGTCTAAATGGAATAATTGGTAGAGGATCAAGGCTGCCGTACCAAATCAAAATTTGGAGGATTTACGTAATCCCTAAGATCTTAAAAAAATAATTATTTAGATCCATCAAACCTAGATACAATGACATAGGATCCATCTCCATCCACAATTGATGGTGTACCATCCCGGTCTAAAGAAATGTGTAATTCTAAAACTAATACCCCCTCAAGAAGAAGATGACCTATTTATAGTTCTCAAAGCTCTCCTCAATGTCAAACTAGCTCACTAGAATATTCCTTGTTATCAATCCCCAATTGCTAAGCTTTCCAGCTAAGACCCATAATAAAAGGATAAATGGTGAAATTTTTTTCCAAGATTAGTGATAAGACCTAGGTTCCCCAAAGCTCTGACACAACTTGTCATATTTAAGAGCACACATGATTACCTTTGTATAAGCAACTTAAACATGTAGAAATAGCCAGAAGAACAAATAACTATCAATGAGAAATAACACAGAATATGAGAGGCAACACACAATTGTATTCAACTCATTACAAAGGAAATTACAATAAAGAGATCACACTCTTCTTCCACCTCTGTGAGGCTTCCTCCTCAAGGGCTCCCATTAATCTTCCCTCCAGAGTAATCTTCTCTCAATAGGTCATAACACACAGCTAACACAAGCTGTTGTTCACCTCATTGTACTACCAGTACAATCGAGTACGAACCGGTACTCCAAGTAGATCTAACCATGATCTTGTTCCTTGATGTATTGTTGTCACCTTGGATCTTGCTCCCCCGCCGATCTCATTTTGACCCTCACATACACATACCCCTGCAGACCAACCCGATCTTACTTATCACATGTAAATCTCCACCATGATCCTGCAACACCCTGCATATCAAACTTGATCTTACATACATGAAGAATCCTACTTGATTCTACCATGGGAAGAACTCTCCAAGTTCTACACTTCACAATATAGCCCATGAGTCTATTATATAGATCTCATGCATACACTAATTTAGATAAGCGACTCAAGACTCGAAGTAGTCTTTATCATGCAAACTCTCTGTTCACTTAGCTGATTGTTCATCAACAACAGTTCTGGAACCGCCACAGGCAATCGACGTCGGTCCCTATCTGACTGGAGGTGACCAACATCGACCGACTGTTGCTGAGGTCAGTTTCCTTTTGCACTATTTACTGACCAACGTCGGTGATCCTGCTGACGCCGACGATTGCATACTCAGCATCCTCCATGTTTGCAATAAGGTGAAGCTTTTAGCTCCACACCCTAACAATTAGTGTCTTGGTTTTAGCACAAGAAGTTAACACCTAGCAAAGGTAAGGTGGACTATGGAAATGGAAAAAAATGAGGGAGACCACTAACTTGTATCAAGAGAGTATAGGAGATGGAGGAGGAAATATTAAAAGTGATGAAAATCACCCTTTTGGAAAGGAAATTACTCAATCATAATGTGTATAATACCATTATATTTATACATGGTTTTAAATTCTCTTATTTGGGTTTTAATTTAGTTAATTTTCTAGATATTTATGAATCTTCCTCTACTTGAAGTTGTGTAGTCTTCCTCTCTTGGAGTCATTTGGCCTTTTTCTTCGACTTGTGTAGTTAATTTACTTCTAATTCTTGTTCTGGGTATATTCTTTCATCTTTTTATCTAGGCCTTCTATTTTTTTGAATTTATCAATGGTTAGTTCTTTGTCTTGACCATTTTTTGGTTGTATTTATTACATTAACTTCTATCTAGATGTACAACAAACATCATTTTTTGGTAGATTTGATTTTATCATTATATTTATTAGATTTTCCTTTTATTTCCATGATCTAACTCTCTTGTGGTAGATTTATTTCCATATCATCACCTCGTGTCAATGTATGACATGGCATCCCCCTTTCCTCTTACCAATTACCTTTTTCTCCTCATTTTTCACTCCCCTAGGTGCTTGTGTCATTATTATATTACTTATTATTCATTTATTAATTTTGGTCTCTCTTTTTTTAAGTGTTTTATATGGGCTCCCCTATATTTAATTTTCTCTTTCTACCTTGTGGATGCTATCAAGATTATTGTTCTCATTGTTTTTACTCTTATGAATTCGTATGAGGATTCATAGGGGACTAAGAGAGGCAAGGAGGTTGGATCTAAACATGACTCCCAAGAGGGGGATAAAAAAATTGGGAATGGGAAGTTTTGATCTAAAGTCTTGTTCCAAAATCAAAAATAATAATCCACTCATTTGGGGTATCTTGATAAAGGAGTCCTCACCCAATTTATGTTGATAATTACTAGGCATGATTCCATATTATCAAGATAATTTATAGTCATTTGGAAAGATAGAATGGTGGTCATGAGGGTTATGTAAAAGGAGGTCTCTGATAAACTCATCACCAATGTCATGGGACTAGTTTTCCATTATCTCAAGTACTATATGGACAAGAGCATGAAAAATTAATGGGTTTCAAAAAAAATTGATTCTCCTTGAAAATCCAAGGAGGTCACTAAATTTTTTAGGTGTACCAAACTCCTAGAATCTTGGTCAGAGGTATGTAAGTAAGCAATGATGTACTTCACCTTGTATTCTAAATTTATCTTAGTTTTTTTTCATCACTTCATGGTGTTTAACCATTGTTAGGAATTAAAAACTTTAAACCATATCTAAATCACCATAAAATCACATAACCAAATTTTAAATGTGAAATCAAACTTAATTATGCACTACCATGCATCATGGAAACAATTTCTCCAATCATAGTTAAATGAAAGTATAAATGGAGAAAACAAAACCAAAACTAACACAACAAAAATATATCATGGTTTTCCCAATGTGGGCTAAATCCACTGAGAAAGTCCTCAATAAAATATGTAACAAAATAAGATTACAAAGAACCTCTCACATACATAAAATATCTCCTCCAAAATTCACAAATGAATTCTCTAAATTTCTGATCCAAATATAAAATTTGTCAACAATAATCCATAAATATTCTACCACACCTATACCTATATAAAATAAACATCCACAAACTATTATACCACACCCTACAAAAATATCTCACATATCATATCCTATCATATGCGAAACCTATTATATATCTTCTCCAGAGCTACACCTGTATATAAAGGAAATAAGGTATAAATAACTCTAACAAGGGTAAAATCATCACGTATATCAAATATGGCCTCATCCTCCTAGTAAATACACCATTCCTCCTATTCAAGCTTATCCATAAGCCCCACCAAGAAGGAACATGCCACCCTCCTCCAAAAGGCATAACTTCCAATGCAAAGAGATAACAATCAACTCCTTGAGACAAGGAAGTCAATCCCACTTCCATAATACATCATAAAAATTATTAAATAAAAAAATTAATAATTTTATCCTCCTATGTAAATTAAATATCTATCACTTAATTTCCTAAAATAAGGAAATCAATCCCACTTCCAATAAACATGGAAGTCAACATGAAATTTATTAAATAAGCATTTAATAATATTCACACACATGAGGAGTATATTCAAAATGCACTCCCCACATATTTTGAGTTATCTTATCCCTCAAAACATACCAACATGGTCATGTAATAGCCCCAAAGGGCTCTACACTTAACAATCTCCCACTTGGAGACCATTTCTCTTGAACAAAATCTATCACTGCTCCATGACCACTAAGGCTAACCAAATCTGAACATAGTCTCAACTTGTCCAATGTGACCACCTTGGTCATTATATTCATAGGATTATGGATAGTATGAATCTTCTCCAGCTTCACCAAGTTCTCCTCTAAATCTATCTTGATGAAGTGATAATGTAACTGAATGTGTTTCATCCTAAAGTAGAAAGTGGAGTTCTTTGCTAAATGAATAATACTCTAGCTATCATATTGTGTTATCCCAATTATTCTCATGCCCCAACTCTCAAAATAACTCCTATAACTGAATCATCTCCTTGTTAGCCTCTATGGAAGTAACATACTCTACCTCTGTGGTTGACAAAGCCACAACCTTCTATATCTTATAAATCTAACTAACCGCTATATCTCCAACAGTAAATATATAACCTATCATAATTCTCCTGCTATCAATATCCCCTATCATATCTAATTCCACATAACCATGCAAAGTGGTATCTAATCCACCATAACATAATGCAAAATCCATAGTTCCTCTAAAATACTAAATAATCCATTTCACTACTTATTAATGCTCATAATCAAGATCACTCATATACCTGCTCACAACTCCCACTGCTTAGGTAATATATGGCTTAGTACAAACCATGGCATACATTAAGCTACCAATTGCTGATGAGTAAGGTGCCTTAGACATCTTAAGTTTTTTAGCTTCTATCTTAGGACACTACTCCTTTGATAATCTAAAGTGGCTTGCCAAAGGAGTACCAATAGATTTAGTATCCAACATGCTAAACCTTTCCAAGACTTTCTTCACATACTCTAATTGGGATAAAATTAGCTTCCTCTCCTTCCTATCATGAGTAATCCTCATACCAAGGATTTGCTTTGCAACACTCAAATACTTCATAGAAAAGGAGTCACTAAGTTATTTCTCGAGCATATGAATATGTTATATGTTCTTTCCTACAACTAACATGTCATCCACATACAAGCATAAAATAATAAAGGAACCATCATTAAAATGTTTGATGTACATGCAATGGTTAGAATTACATCTTTGATATTCTTATTCCAACATAAAACAATCAAATTTTTTGTATCATTACCATGGAAATTCTTTCAAGCCATACAAGCTCTTCTTTAGTCTACACAAAAAGTTCTCCTTCCCTTTGACCTCATAACCCTATGTCTACTTTATAAAAAACTCTTCATCTAAATCACCATGAAGAAAAGTAGTTTTCACATCTATCTATTCTAAGTGCAAATCTTCAACTATAACTAAACCAAGAACATACCCAATAGAAGTCATTTTTACAATAGGAGAGAAAATCTCATCAAAATTAATATCTAATTTTTGTGCAAACCCCTTGACCACCATCATGGCCTTATACCTTTTTCTCCCTTCATCCTCTTCTTTTATTATAAAGATCCACTTATTTGGCAATGCACTCTCGCCCTTGGGTAGCCTTATCAAATCCCATGTTTGGTTCTCCATGAGAGATCTATGCTCCTCATCCATGGCTTGTTCCTACTTCATCTTGGAATCTACCTACATGACTTCCTCATAACACTCTAGTTTTCCATTGTCAATGAGTAACAAATAATTCAAAGAAGGAAAAAATGTTCAAGTGCTCTTCTTACCCTATAAGATATTCTTACCATAGGAGTTTGGGGTCTTTGTGTAAAAGGTTCTTGAATTGAATCATTGGATACTTTGCCATCTATAATGTCATCCAATACTATGTACTCTTTCTATTCCTATTACTATTCCTACAAATGATCCTTATACATGACTTTTTCATTAAAGACTACATCTTTAGACCAAAATATTTTTTTTATCTTTAATGTTCCATAAATGGAAACCAAAGTCATCCTCACCATATCAAGCAAATGTGAATTTATTTGATTTTGCCTCTAACTTTGTCCTATCCTCTTTCTTAATGAGAGAAAAAGCCTCACATCCAAATAATCTAAGAAAATAATAATCAACATTCTTACCAGACCAAGCTTATTCAAGAATGCCTCCATCCAAAGGCATAGAAGGTTCTTTGTTAATTAGATATACTATCATGTTAACTGCTTCTACCCAAAACTGTAAAGGCAACCCTACATGTAACCTCATGTTCTTAACACATTCCATTATTGTTCTATTCATCCTTTCAGATACCCTATTCTAATATAGAGTTCCTTGAACCATCCTTTGCCTATGGATTCCATTGTTAGAATAATAATCAAATAAATCATTACTATAATACTCACCTCCATTATTTGATCTGAGACATTTCAACTTGAGACCTATTTCATTGTCAACCAAGATTTTATACTTCTTAAAAGTCTCAAATATATCAAAAAAATGTAATATAATAAACCTAAACTTTCCTAGTTGCATCATCAATAAAAGTGACATAATAATTGGAACCACCAATAAAAGATACCTAAGTTGGTCCCCATACATCTGAATGTACCAACTCTAACTTGTGTTATTTATTTGTGGATCTAACTTTCAAGAACTTAAACCACTTCAATTTATTATACACATTATCCTCATAAAAGTATAGATCTATGTATTTTAATCATATCAACTTATCTTTTAAAATCTCCATGCCCTTATGGCTCATATGACTGAGCTTGTAGTGCCACATAGTTACATTTCCATCTGTAACAACTAAATCACAAGAATTAACACTACTAGTCAAATACAAAGTACTAATTTTCTTACCTATCAAAATCACAAGATCACCTTTGGTAACTTTTTAAGAATATATAGTAAACCTAACTGAACATCCCTCACTACCTGATTTCCCCACTGAAACCAAATTCCATCTCAACATAAGTAAATGTCTGACATCCTTAATTAGCCATGTGTTCCCATTCTGCATTTTAACCTGAACACAACCTTTCCCTACTATCTCACATGGTTCATCATCACTAAGATAAACATGTCCTAAATTCTCTCGAACATAATTATAAAAATAATTCCTATATGGGGTGGCATGAAAAGAAGCCCTTGAATCTAATACCCAAGAAAAAACTATCCATAGAAATAATTAAGGCATCTTGACATGATTTACCTGATGTCATATTTACTTCATTAATTTCCTCCTTATTGGCATTATTATCTTAAAGTGACCAATAGTGCTTTTTTGAGTGTCCACTCTTCTTACAGTGCTAACATATCATCTTAGATCTAGATCTGAACTTAGATCTACCCTTTGACTTTACACGATTGCCTTTTCCTTATCCTTTTGCCTTCCTCTATTATCAATAGACAAAGTATTACCTGAAGATGATTCATCAGTACTTTTCCTTCACATTTCCTCACTAAGAATCACACCTACAACATCCTCAAAATTTAATCTTCCCTTATTAGGGACTGCATTACCTACAGCCATAACCAAACTATCCCAACTATCAAGCAAAGAACATAAAATTATCAAAGCTCTAACTTCATCATCAAACTTAATTCTAATAGAAGTGAGCATACTTCCAACCATATTAAAATAATTTAAAAGACTATCAATTTAACCATTCTTATACATTTTCATGTTAAACAATATTTTTATAAGAAGCAGAGGGTTTCTCATACAAATTCCCAAGTTTATCCATGATATCTTTTATAGTTTTCTTATAAAAAATGTTAAATGTAACAAAAGATGCAAGGCATAATCGAATGGATCCCAATGCCTTTTTGTCAAGAAATGACTAATCTGCATCACTCATACTTACAGGTTGTTCTTCTTTCCCCTCCAAGGGGAGATGAAGCTCATTCTAATACAAGTAATATTCCATCTACATCTTCCACAAACTAAAATTCTTATCAACAAAATTTTTAATCCTAAATCTAATTTTTCTCCCATATATCCCACTCAAGATAATAACCTTTCTTGTGATTTACCACTTTATAAAAACACAACCAATGGCTCTGATACTAGTTGTTAATAATTAAAAACTTTAAACCAGATCTAAATCACCATAAAATCACATAACCAAATTTTAAATGTGAAATTAGATTTAATTATGCACTAACATGCATCATATAAATAATCCCTTAAATCATAGTTAAATGAAAGCACAAATGGAGAGAAAAAAACTAGAAATAACACATAACATAGATTTACCATGGTTCACCCAATATGGGATATATCCACCAAAAAAGCCCTCAATAAAATTTGTAACAAAACAAGATTACAAAGAACCTCTCATAGAGATAAAATATCTCCTCTAGAATTCACAAACGAATTCTCTAAATTATTGATCCAAATATAAAATCTATAAACAATAATCCACAAATGCTCTACCACATTTGTACCTATATAAAATAAAAATTCACAAGTTGTTATACCACACCCTACAAAATATCTCACATATCATATCCTATCACATACAAAACCTATTATATATCTTCTCTAGAGACACACTTATATATAAAGGAAATAAGGTATAAACCCGTATAACAAGGATAAACTCCATATATATCCAAGATGGCCTCATCCTCCTAGGAAATATGCCATTCCACCTATTCAATCTTATCCAAAAGCCCCATGAAGAAGGAACATGCCATCCTCCTCCAAAAGACAAAACTTCCAATGCAAAGAGATAACAATCAACTCCTTGAGACAAGGAAGTCAATCCCACTTCCATAATACATCATATAAATTATTAAATAAAACATTTAAAAATTTAATCCTTCTAGTGCAATTAAATATTTAACAATTAATTTTTTAAAACAAGGAAATCAATCCCACTTCCAATAAACATGGAAGTCAACATGAAATTTATTAAATAAGCATTTAATAATATTCACACATGAGGAGTAAATTCAAAATGCGCTCCCCACATCCTTGGAGGTCTCTAAGCCCCCAAAACATACTAACATGGTCATGTGATAGCCCTAAATGGATCCATACTCAATAACCATTTTAAGGACATTTACAAAACTATACTCCCTTTTTTTATTTTGCTCCTTTGAATATTTGGTTGTGGCCTTTCAGCATAATAACATTGTCTTTTTATCTCACCAATATATTATTCTAATGATTTTTAAGAATGCCTCTTCAGATAGGAGTAAGGTAGTCTCACTAACCCTGGGATCAACCTTGGTTTATAAAAAATGAAATAAATGACCAAAAGGAGATTTGTCAAAAGTTGAGGCTTCAAGATCAATAAAGGAAAAAATTGGCAAGCCAAGGAAGAAGTTGATCCTAGACTCTAAGGATTTAGAGGAGATAGTTGAATATGTGTATATAACCTCTATATTGGGTGAATATTTGGTGGTTCCATCATTTTTGGGCTCCTTAGAAGTAC
Organism: Torreya grandis; assembly: GCA_037957365.1. Lineage (NCBI taxonomy): Eukaryota > Viridiplantae > Streptophyta > Pinopsida > Cupressales > Taxaceae > Torreya > Torreya grandis. The sequence goes on from JARHVA010000097.1 coordinate 4,423,864, forward strand.
CTGATCTAAAGGATATAGCTTTGGTTAAGGCAAGCTCACCAAAAGAAAGGTTACATTCCTTGGAAGTAAGTTTTAAGAATAAAACCTAGTAACTCAGGGCAATGTGAAAAGCACTGAAGGACATCCATTGGGTCCATTTCCATAGAGTTAGTTTGAAATCTAAGGAGGGCCATGTTTCTAAAATTATCACCTCATGTAATAAATTGTTGGATGACATAGAGGATATTTAGATTCTAGGTTATATGAGCAAGAATCTAGAGTTGTCATTTCTTCTCATGTAACCCCCAAAAGCACCTCCTCCCCTTTTATTATTAAAGGACTAAAATCCATAGGTAAATAATTTCGTAGTAATAGGACATAGGGTAAATCTTGAAATATCCCCCTTTAGGGCCTTTGGTGTGTTTCCTTCAAGTCCATGATGTTTTGGCTAGTAGTTTTTATTTTTGTTCATTCTATATTTTTATTACTTATTTCCTATATGTTTTTTTTGGTTTTTGTTGTGTCAGTCCTTTTTTATTTGGGTGTGTTGTGCACCTAGTTACTTTCTTGTTAAACCTTCTTAGATACATATATCTCAATATGGATTCCACACCAGTTTAAGGTGGGTTTATATTAATCTAAACAAGGCATAACCATTATGTGGCCTTGTTATGTAATTAAACTCTTGTGTTTTAATATTTCATACCAGGTTTAAGTGTTTAGGTTTTCATGGAGAATGAAGTGGTAGGAGATGGTGAGGGGTACCCAAATGGGCTAGAGGTGTAGGTTTTAGAGAGATTGAAAAGTGTGCATTGATATACATCTTCACCTAAACCCTTAGTACATCAGTGCATCTCTCCAAATGGTAAGATTAGTAATATTCAACTCTTTATCAAAGATTCTCAAGTGGGGAATAAACTAGCACCATCAACCTTCTCTAACCATTTGGTAAGCCCCAATAAAATTTGTTTAGTTGATAAAATCAAAGGAAAGATTGGTATATACAATTTTTTATAGGTACATATCTACCCATTTCAAAATATGTGAGAGGTTTTCATGTTTTAGTGCTAGATGAATTGAAAAATAAGGCATCCTTATGGTGGTCTTCTTATTTGGTGGGTAAATTTCTTGGGACATGACATAATATAGAATGGTGCAGGTCCTAGGTTAGGATCCATTAGAAGCTAAGAGGGTCTTTAGATATCTCTTCTCTTAGTAATGATTTTTTATTTATCAAAAGTATAAATGATGAAGATAATGTGTATATATTAGTAGGTGGGCCTTCGTTTATGGGCATATCTAGACTTTTAAAAAAATGAAAAGCAAGCTTCGATCCTAAACAAAAAGATATTCATAAGATTCCCATTTGAGTGTGGCTTCCTCTTGAATTTTAGGAAGAAGATTTGTTCTTCAGTATAAAAAAAACATTTTTCAATCTTAATACCTTTAATTCTACTAAAAAATCCATAACCCACATGGTGCATGCCCATTTCTATGTGAATACAATGATGGATCAAGAATTCCCCCCTTTTTTAATTATTAATTGCTCAAGTGGAGAAAGGATTAAGAAAATTGATTATGAATATATATTACTAAAATGTGAAGGATGCAAGAAATTGGGACATACGACAATAAATTGTCCCTCTTTTAAAAAATGGTAATGATTTCATTTTCAAAAAAGATCAAAATACATGGCCAAGGAAATCAAATATCAATTCAGAAGAGATTCCATTGACATTTCATCCTCTCTCTTAGGCACACTTTGCTCTGAAGGATAACATTCCAATTTCTAAAGTGATCCAAGATGATTCTACATTAGGTAATGTGCTAGCTTTAAAATAAATATATACAAGGGACATTGTCAATTATTCAAAGGATAATAAGGTAGTAGAGGAAGATTCTAAAAAAGTGTTTCAAGAAAGAGAAAATACACCTTTAATAAGTAAATGTATATAAAAAAGGGAATGCAAAGCCAATGAGATGGATAAGGAGATTACAAAGTTTCAAAATACTAAAAATGCATCTACTCATTTTGCTTCTCTAGTGGTTTGTAATCTTTTCCAATGTTTGGAAAATTTGGAGATGTTTCTCTAACTATTTTTTCACCAGTAAAATAATCTCTTTTTTACTCAACTCAGAAAAACTCAGGGTTAAATGAATAAATGGATAAAAAGGAGCTATCTAATAGGATATCTTCAGCTTATAAATCACCAAGTTTTAAATTAGATTATTCTAGAGAGGAGAAGGATATTAATTCAGATAGGTATAAGAAGCAAGTAGATACAAGTCTATGAAATAAAAAAGGAAAATATTTATAAGTTGAAACAAGAAATAGTAAAACTAAGAATGAGATAGCCAATGGTTATCAATAAGTTTTAAATCTCAAACCAAGTAGAGAATCTGTTAGGTAGTAGAATAAATAAGAATAATTAAGTTTATGTCTTGGAATATTAAGGTTCTAAACCATTCTAGTAAACATAGATTTTTCAGAGATATGAGGATCACTAATCAACCAACTATTATTGCTATTTAGGAAATGAAAATGGCTAGTAATGTTTTACAGGCAACAAAACATCAAATTTGGAAGGAAGCTTTGTTTGGTAATGTAGGATTGGAGGGAGTGTTGAGAGGTATTGCTAACTTTTGGGATGATAAAATATTTAAAGGTCAAATTATTGTTGAAAATGGAAACCATTTAGATTTTTTATTTACTGATCTTTCATAGGATATCTCCTAGATTCTTTCAATTATTTATACACCTAACATAACTATTGGTAGGAGAAGATTATGGTTGGAAATAGTGTATTTTATAAATACTTGTAAATATTTTAAATGGATGTTTGTGGATGATTTCAACACCTTAATTTGTGTTGGAGAAAAGAAAGGAGGTGTCGAATACTTAGATGATAGTTGGAAGATTTGGCTAGGTTCATTACTGTAAAAGGATTGTTTGATATTAAACTAAGAGTTTTTCCTTTCACCTGGTCAAATAAAGGATTGGTAAGAATATTATTTAGACAAGATTGGATCAGGATTTTATTTCCCCTAAATGGTTTAGCATTCATGATTTTTTTATCTTCTCTCCCTGGGATTGGATTAGATCACAATCTATTAGTTCTTAATATTCTTACCAATTTTAAAATTCATAAGATTCCTTATAGATTTGAGCATATTTGGTTTTATCACTCAAAACTATTGGCAAGAATAAATGAATGGTGTAATGTGTAAGCCTTTGGTATAGTTATGTTTAAGTTTGCTCAGAAATTAAAAAATGTCAAAAATAAAATTTGTGTTTGGAATCATGATGTTTTTAGAAATATTCTCCACCAAAAAGAGAAAATTAAATATGAGTTGATTTATATTGAATATTATATTATTGCCCAAGGCCTTATTGAACATATACCAACAGAAGCATAAACTAAAGTCATATTACCATTTCATTTTGGATCAAGAGAAATCTTTTTGGAGACAAAAATCAAGTGCTACTTGGTTAAATGAGGGAGATCATAATATAATTTTTTTTATCCACACTCCAGAATAGAATTCATAACATAATTAATAAATTTTTTGATGAGGATTTCTCTTTTCATACTGATCTTATGGTTATTAAAGAGAGAGCAGTGAGTTTCTTCAAAGATATTTTTGCTCCCAACTCAGTGCCTGACAAAGAATTGACCACAAATTTTATTCAGCATGTCCCAAATCTTATTACTAATGAGGATAATGTAATTTTATTGAGATATGTAATAAAATAAGAAATAGAGGTAGCAGTGTTCTTAATGAACAAAGACAAAGCATCGAGACTAGATGTCTTTCCTATTTATTTTTATCAGCAATATTGGGATATTATTAAGTAGGATTTATGGGTAGTAGTGGATGAATATTTTCCCTTGAAAAAACTTCTCAGAGAGCTTAATAATAATTTTATCACTCTTATTACCAATAAGATATGGGCCTCACAATTCAAGGAGTTTAGGCCAATCAACATGTGTAATTCTAACTATAAAATCTTTACAATTTTTTTGTCTTTAAGGATTAAGTCACTCTTAAATAAAATTATTTCTTATAATCAAGGAGGATACGTTTTAGGAAGACAAATATAGGATGGTATAATTGTTGTTCATGAAATGGTACATTATATGGTAGAAAGTAAACAAATAGGTATGACTTTTAAAATTGATATGGTCAAAGCATATGATAGAGTGGACTAGAGTTTCTTAGATTCTATTCTAAAGAAATTTGGTTTTCATAAGCATATTGGAAGGTTGATTTATAGAAAAATTTAAATGATAATGTTTTTTATTATTAATAATGGATTTTGAGCATGATTTTTTGGGAATGAGCATGGAATTAAATAGAGGGATCCTTTATCTCCATTCTTATTCATTATAATGGAAGATTCTTTAAGCAATAACCTTTTGAATGCACTTGAATAGGGAAGTTTGAAGTGTTTTAGACCAATATAAAAGGGATATTCCTTATCTTCACTAATATTTTATTGATGACATGATAATTTTGGATTTGGATTTGGTAAGGGAGGCTAAATAAATTAAGTTAATTCTGGATAGTTATGCAGTTGTCTCAAAATAATTGATAAACTACTCCAAAATTGACTTATTTTTATCAACATGTCAGTTCTCTGCCAAACAAAGAATTCTCATATTCTAAATTATCATATCAAGGATATTCCTTCAATGTATTTAGGTTAGGTATGCCTCTATTTAAATGGAAAATGAAATTTGAATTTTGGTACCCTCTAATTGAAAGGTTTCAAAGGAAGCTTTCTAGTTAGAAAGGGGGTATACTTTCTCAGGCAGGCAAAATGTTGCTCATCAAAAGTGTTTTAAAAATTCTTGTTGTCTACATTATGTCTCTATTTAAAAAACCTAAATGGATACAAGAAAAAAATGACAAAATTTTAAAAAGGTCAATATGGATGGGAGTGGAGGACATTCACAAATTCCCTCTGGTGGCTTGGGACAAGATATGCCTTTCAAAATCCTTTAGAGGGTTGGGTATTATAAATATTTCCTCTATGAATAAGGCATTAGTTTCTAAGCTTTGATGGAGACTTTTCAAATAACCTTCTCCTTGGAAAAACATTTTCTTTGCCAAATATCTTGGTTATAGTTCTCCTTTATCCTTCCTTACTAAACCTATTTTTATCAAAGGATCCATAATCTAGAATTTATTTTCCAAGAATAGGAATAATTTACTAAAAGGATATAAGTGGAAGCTAGGTAATGGTCATAAAATTAGATTTTTAAGGATTCTTGGCTTCTAAACCATTCACTATAGACGCTTATTCCATGACATCAAGTTGCTCCTTCAATATTTTTAGCATTTGGAGAAATGATGGTGGATTATATATAGGTTTTTAATGGTAAAAAAGGTGGAAACATTTAACCCTTGATAATGTTGATATTTCTTCAAAAACTATTATTTTAGATCTTAATTTTATATTCAATGGTAACTATATTACAAATCTATATAGGGAGGATGAATTAATATGGATTGAATCATTAGATGGAATATATCATGTTAATTTTGGATATATGAAGCTTCAAAATTTGAAAAATAGGGGAAATCCATTGGGTAATATTTGGGATAAAAATATAATTCCAAAAATCAACATCTTTAGTTGGTTGAGTGTCCAAAATAGAATTCTTACATTAGATAATCTAAGTAAAAGAGATTTTCATGTGATAAATAGGTGTGCTCGATGTGAGAATGATTTGAAGTATATTAATCATATCTTCCTTATCTGTATATTCTCTTTCTATATTTTGGGTTCTCTGCTTCAAAGATTCAAAGTTTCTTGGGTCCTTCCTTCATTTCTAATGGAGGCTTGGCAGGCTTGGTATTGCCCCTTTGTTAACTAAGAACTCAAGGAGATTTGGAATTTGGATTTACCTCATTTTATATGGTAAATTTAGAAGGAATGCAACAAAAATATATTTAGGGATAGTAAAATCCCATTCATCAAAATATCTAACAAAAAATTTCCCTTTTATCTAAAAATTTCAAAAATATAAGATGGGGAAAAAAAATCCTTTCTTGCCATTTGAGAAAATCATTGATAAGGAATGGAAGCTTAACTTTGACAACATTCCTTTAGTACATCCTAAGATATCCTTGAAAAAATTGGTGAGATAGTTGGCTCCTCAACCAGATTGGGTGAAACTCAATTTTGATGGGTCTTTTAAAGGAAACCCTGGGCTTTCAAGAGGTAGAGGAGCTCTTTGGGATGATCACGAGGATCTTATTTTAGCTTATGAAGGAATCATGGGATTCCAATCAAATCATTTCTCAAAAACTTTATCATCTTTGTTGGGGGTAAAGGTGGCTCTTGAGTTGGGTTGTCAATATATTTTTATTGAGGGGAACTCTCTCAATATCATTAACTTTATCAATAATAAAAATTTGGTTTCTTTTTCTATATCACCTATAATATATGAAATTACTAAGTTAAACAAAGGGTTTAAAAAATTAATCTTCCATCACATGTATAGAGAGGGAGATATGCTTGTTGAGTCATTTGATAATAGAGGGGTAGAAACAAAGGAATTCAAAGTTTTGTATAACATGAAAACTCATCCCAATCATATAAATGATATTATCATCAAGGATAAAAACAATCCATTTATATAGGGATCATATCTTTGATAATAATTAGAACATAATTCTAATTTTTGAAATATGTGTTTTCATTATGTTGAGTCATAATAAAGTTCTTAATCATATCCACAAATGGTATTCTTTTGTTTATAATTACACAATAAACCAATTTTGTAATCATTTGAAGGCTATTACTAATATCAATTTCATTAAGTTTTGTATTATTCTAAGTGCGGGTTTAGATAAGTCTATGAACATGTATTCAACCATGGGAGGATATTTAAATCATGTGGAACTAATGAATGCACATCACATAATACATAAGCTAGAAGTATGGAAAATTTTGTATATAGGGGGGATAACAAAATTCATAGATCATATTTATGGATACAATACTTATCTTTCTCAATAATTTATTAAAAAAAATGGGTATATTGAGTGGTCAATACCCAGAACATCTCCATTGTAAAATAATGGCTAGGATATCTAGATCAATGAGTGGTCATGGTGGAGTGATCATGAAAGTCAAGCAAGCACACATCGCATAACTAAAATCAATTAAAACCATCAACTAAGAATATTTCACAAAGAGTTAGTGTCTGTGAGAGTAATGCAAATACTCTAAAAGCAAAATAGCATTATGGGAATGCAAAATACAAGCTAGGTAGCATGTTTAAATAGAAAAGAGAGGGAAGAAGTGGAAACACTAACCAATATTAAGGTGACACCTCATAACCTAATCACCTAATTAAACATGTTTTATTAAGCTAAGCAAGATTAATAAAAGGTGTAAGCAAAACCTAGTGGGAAAAAGGCCTACACCAACACCCACCTTAAGCGTAGCTTAGGTAGGTGATGATATAAAAAATGGGTCCTAGAAACAAGCCTAATGAGGTACCCATGTACATAAAATCTTCTCCAAAATATAATTATCCCCCCTACAAAAGAGAGTACGCCCCCCTAGAATAGAGATAAAAGGAAAGAAAGAACTACGAAGCTCCCTCAAAAGATGAGATACTCTTTTAGTGATAGTAGATACCCAACACTAAATATTAAATATGATCCAATTACGATGAACAACACGCCTCCCCTTAGTAATAAATAAAACTATAGAAGAGTGAAAATAATCTCCCCATTCCAAAAAGGAATATGAGGGAAGAAAGATCATCAAATATGCCTTTGAAATTTTTTTAAATGTCACCATGTCCATAGGTGAAGATGACACAATCCAAATAGGTACATGCCTAATCAAAGAAGTAGGTGATAAACTAAGACCATGTAGAAATGGTTGATAAACAAGATCCAGAGATGATGATAATGTGACAATAGTTATGATGAGGCTGTCATCAAACAAGAGAGATAAACCCTCAAATGTGTCCTCCATGTCTACAATATGATTCTCCACAAAAAAGTCTAAGACACCTATCAAGAGATAATCACTTAATGCTGAAACTAAAAGACTATGTATGTCCTGCTATAAAAAATCACTAAAAGCTCTTGATGAAGCAACTCTGAACTAACAACAGGTGAAATAAGATGCATAGTGTCCTCAACAATAAATGGGGTGTCAATTTATGTCAAAAATATAAACTAATCATCCAATGAGGATGTGTCCACACAAGAAGAGGTATCAAGAATCTCTATAGGTGCTTGGTCATCTAAGGAAGCATCACTTTTAGATAAAGGTCTAATGTCTCCATACAACTGTTGGATGATGGTCCATGTAGTTAAAGGGCACTGAGTGTGCTCTATATGATGCATAATATCCTCAAATATAGTTTGACATATTAGGCTAAAGACCATGTCATTATTATTAAACCATGAATTCTTTTGTTCATAGGTAGATCTTATTTTAATAAATGATTCTTTATCCCTTGCTTCTAAGATAAATAGTTCTCTAAAGTTAACTTTACAACATGTTTATGGAATATATCCATGATGAAACACAAAAAGTGGATCTTTATCTCAGTTCATGATTATAATTAACCCCAAAATGTGTTAACCATGATGTATAAATCATGTGTGAAAAAGAGAAGATTTATAGATAAGAACCAACACAATGACAACCCCCGCTTTCACTAGTCAAGTAACATCCCCAAATTTTGGCACTTTATAAATTAGTGTGTTTTACAAGGAAAATTGGCCCAATGCATGGGAAATAAGAAAATAGATATTTTTTTCAAAAGATGGTACTCAATTTTGAGTTATCATTTGCAAGATATTAATAAAATAATTTCTTGTAAATAGGCCTATGACTAAAAACATGCACTTAAAACTTAAAAATAGTACCCTTGGGAGAGGTGAGATATGTCTTCTAACCACTCATTAGAATTGAAACAAAATTTTAGACCTCCTCATGTCAAAAAAATTTAAAAACCATCTATCCCAGTCACCCTTACATGAACATTTGTAAAAATGTCTCTTTAGGTGTTTTAATTAAAAATATGCAAAGCTATTTTAAATAAAAATAAAACATGCTTTAATTTTTTAATTCGTTTTAGGGATTTTTTAGGTTTTTATCTTTACAAATAAGATGAATAAATGTTGAATGCCCCCTTATGTTTACACAAGTCTAAAAAAATAGATGTACACCATCATTAATATGCATGCAAAGTCAGATTTAGGCCACCATAGAGGAGACTCCAGCAAGATCAGGGAGACACATGGGAACCAGATCACTATTCAGGATTGTGAATAGTTTGGCAACTAGGTCAGGCTATTTGCAGTTATAAGGAAGGCAAAAAATGACAAATAGAGGCCAAGAAAGATAACCCAACATTCAAATCCAGTGTGAGCATCTTTCTACCAGATCTGATTCTCTAATAACATTTACAAAATTTAGATCTTTTACAATCCAAGGCAAGCAATGGTCACCATAAAATAATTGCCAAGATCTCTGGATCAATGAATGGTCATGGTAGAGTGATCATGCAAGTCAAGCAAACACACATCACACAACTGAAAGCAATTAAAACCATCAACTGAGAATATTGCACAAAGAGTTAGTCTCCATGAGAGTAATGCAAATGCTCCAAAATAAAAATAACATTATGAGAATGCAAAAGGAAGATGCAAAATACAAGCTAGGTAGCATGTTTAAATAGAAAAGAGAGAGGGAGGAGGTGCAAACACCAATCAATATGAAGGTGACACCTCATAACCTACTCACCTAATTAAACATGATTTATTAACCTAAGAAAGATTAATAAAAGGTATAAACAAAATCCAGTGAGAAAAAGGCCTACATCAGCATTTTAAAATCACAAAGGAGCTAATTGCAAGGGTTACTGGGCTTAAAATTGAAGAAAATAAATACATCAAATTGACTACAAACCTTGATCAGGAAAAGGACAAATTTCTTATGGGTGACTAAAATCTCATGATTTTCTAAGGAGGATTCAAAAGAGAGGACTTTCTTGTTCTATTTGATGAAGTGGAAAAGCAAATAATAAGATATGTAATGATTGATGGTAGATATAAAGTGGTGCATTACTACCATCTCCCTTTCCTAAATTATATGCAGCATAAAATTCATGTGATTATTCCTTTTTATATCTTGCATTCCTTTGAACATTCAGTCAAAGAATTCCAAATGGGTAAGAAAATAGAGCCATTACACCATGTAATACTTTTCCTCATATATAGGTTTTTCCAAGCTCAAAACCTTGCTCCATAGTATTCAATTACTAAAAAAAATGTCGAGGTCAATGTATCAGTATTTAAACCTCCTAAACAAATGCTAAGAAGTAGTGTCAAATCTAAACCTAAGAAGAATGAAGATAATAGCAAGGCATAAAATAAGAAAGAGGTTTCTTTCATGAAAAAATGTTATAATAATCAGATGCAGTGATTGATATTGAGGAGACGGACAAGGATAATGGCGACAAACAGAATACTCAAAATGAGATGGACCAACTTAATGTTGATGAATAACATACACAAAATAATAGTCACTTATCTGTAAATAGAGAAGGAATAAATTTGAATACTACAGGTACCAAAGGGAAGGATGATAGTGTAGGAGTACAAATAGGGGATCCTCATTCTAACATTCAGGCAAACTTTTAATTGGATTCCTTTCAGTGTATTGCTAAAAATAAAAAAATAGAGATTTTAGAGGATAAGGTAAACCTTCATAAGGCCTTCCTTCATTGGTTTATGAAGGATCATTCAATATTGAAACAAGAGGTGAATAACTTCAACAAAAAAGATGAATTGTATTACACACAGGAGAGGGAAGTGAAAATTGCTTCTCAAATTGAGATTATGATTGACAGAATTAATAGTTTGGAGTAATAAAATAGAGAACTCAAAGATAAACTTAATCTTTTGGTCAGCTTTAGTAAATCTATGGTGAATAATTCAATGTAGAGAATGGAATTATTATTTGTGTTATAAAAATGCTAATACGAGTGAGAATGACCCCAGGTCTAGGAAAAATCTTAAAGGAGTGACTACTATGACTAAAAAGGAAAAAATGGTAGGTGGTTTGGATAATAACTTCCAAATCATGACACATGAATGGACTACAACCTATGAGGAATAGAAGAAAAGCCATTTCTAAGTTTATTTATTATGTAATGTAAGTTGTGTATCAGTTGTTTTTTTTGTTGTGTCTCTCAAGTGAACTTGTATGTTCTTACTATGTTTGTTAATATTTTGGTCTATGTTATTGGTCACTTAGGTGGTTCTTTTGTATAGGTAGGGTCCTTCAAAAACCCAATTTTACCTATAATAAAAATAAAATAAATATATAGTTTCATCTCAAAAAATTATCAAGTATGCCCAATCAAGGTTTAGTATCTCATGGAAGTTTATAAATCTTAACAAAAGTGTGATCCTTACCATAAAACTAAATTCACTAACTAATCAGTTTATAATGTTAATATCCCTAGATAATCACAAAACATAATTAAATTTCTTATGTACTTCATTGTGATCCATACCATTTATAAATCCTCATTTAGAAACATTGAAATATTATGTGGAAAAATAGGTACTCTAACACATTCTAAATTTTAAAATGTGGTAATATAAAGAAATGACAAACTATTTGATAAAATACATCATTCATATGATATTGCATTGAATGCAATAATTATTGTTAATGCAAAGCATGGATATAAAAAGAATGAAAACTATTATTAATTTAGTATGTACTATAAAAATGTATCTTGTGTCATGACAATGTGCCCAATAAATTATGTTATAATACTAAAAAATTAACCAAAACAAATTATATTTACATGTCAAACAACTATCAAGTATGCCCATTCAACATTTAAGAACTTATAAAAATTTGTCATTGTTATAAATGTATGATCCTTGCGTTAATACTAAATTCAATAACATATGAAGCCATAGTTATAATATATTTATTTATCCATAAAATATAAGTAAATTTCTAAACTCTCACATTTTTTTAGTCATTGTTTCAAATAGTCGACCTACATTGTAAATACTACTCCACATTTTGCATCAAAATGTTTTGAAATAAAACATACAAAAAAATTATGATTTATATTATGCTTAGACAAATATACATAACTTTATGTGTAAATTTAACTAATATTATAAATTTTTACTAAGGATGATATATATTTATTTGGACTTATTTAAATATGACAATTTTTAATAAATTGATTTGAAATTATGTTGCCTTTGCATCTTGATGTACTTGAAAACTATGCAAGGGTATCTTTGGGAACTTCCTAAAAATTTACTATCATTATAATAGGAAAAATTAAAAAATTATCTCTGCCTTTAATCATATTAACATTATAAATTGTTTCATGTCAATGCTATTTTGGTACTTCAAGACCTCTTACACAAAGCGTTAAAGTTTTATCAGATTATTTGTAATAGTAGAAAAACATATTTCAGAATTCTCCCTCCAAAATGTACACGCATAAAAAATTTCACTTTATCTATGATGTTCAAATTTTATTGTCCCATATATGGTAAATTTAAACGCATGTCTAAATTTCCACATCCAAACTTTTTTCACTTTCATGAATGTAAATTTTCTATGCATGAAAGATATCATATAAAAAGTGAATACAATTAAATATAAAAGTTCACCTTGATTTTTAAAATTTTGTTGTCAAATAAGATGAATCTAAATAAATCATAAATTTATAAGTCTGAAAGTATTTTTTTTTAATGTTTTTTTACTTATGTTAAAACGTACATTGAAACCAATGTCCAAATTTAGGGAAAATGTTTTAGTGGATGTAGACATTTAATGGATCCTAGGAGGCATTATTTTCATAACAATGTTTATGCAGGAGTACCACACATGGATTTCTTTTGTAGTGATTTTATTTGGAAAATGAAAATTTATGATTCATTATATATTTTAAGCACTAACCATGAAATAAAATAAAAATTTAAAACTTTGTGGGAAATGTAGTTGGGCTTATCCATATTATTATTTTTATATCTCCCAAAATAAATATATGGGAAAGAATTAGAAGTATGTACACTAAGTTTTAGGTTTATACTTCCATATGGATGTTATGCATGAACCAAAAAATTGCATCAATGTATAATGCGTGATTCTTACAATTCACATTTTCTATGTACTAAAAAAGGGTTGAACCTATAATTGTAATATATTATAAATGTATTGCACATTAGGTATCCATTAATTTTAAATCTTACATGTCATGATATTATTGGCTACTTTAAAATATTATTAATGAAATTTTGGATAACTACTAAGTATTTTGTGAGTATGTGATAGTGATGTATTCTAACAAATATTAGATATTATGTAATCATATATCCTTTCATCCTTTGGATCATTTCTACTAACTTATCAATAATATGAATAAAATATAAAAATTGGGGAATATATGGAAAATAAATGACTTACATGTAAATAATTATTTCTCTCAGATCTATTAGTGAGATATTATGTTATAAGGCACCTCTCCAAGTTCATATTATTAAAAAAAATTACACTAAGATCCATTTATTTATAAAACTTAAATATTCTTGAGGAATATTTTCCTTTAAGTTAAAGATTATTTAATTCTATGAGAATGTAAAATATATTTATTTATTCATATTTAAATATTAGGTTGTCCACACTATTTTAATTAAAAATATTATATGTTCAAAATGAAGTTAGAAAAGAAGAAAATACAGGTAGTAGAAATTCCCACCAAAACTTTGTATTTAAATATTAAAAAATAAATAGTCCTCTTATTTTAATAATATATAAGTAGATAAAGTCAAAGCTAAGAAAAAAATCATGTATAGAGTCAATTTTTAGTATATTAATTATAAAAATATGATAGATTGCTTCAGCCACAAAACTTTACAGATTTAGATAATGAGGGAAAAATTTAGGATTTTAAATCAAATCCTCATCTAATTCTAAGATTGGGTAGCTAAGATTTTATTTATTCTTGTTATTGTCTTATTTTATATGAAATTTTCTCAACCCACACTCCCTTAAGTCTAAAATCACTTAAGCAAAAATTGTGACCCTCTAAACCCATAAGCTTTGATCCTTCCAAACCTCCTCTAAAATGGTACAATACTGATAAGTTTTATTGGTGGCATGCTATGATAGGTCATTCCCATGATGTTTGTCATGATTTTCACTGATTTATTTTTTATTCTTTACTTGGTCCACATTTCAATCTTGACACTTTAACATAACTACATTATCAAGACTATCTTCAAGCATCACAAATCCAATCTAAAGAATCACATTAACATCACCTAACTAATGATCAAAAATAATTATTCCAAACCTCCACCTCATCTACTAATGTTTTCCAAACCATATTTGATCTGTATTCCTACACCAATAAAGAAATGATAGCCGATATGAACAATTTTAAACAAGTGGTTGCATTCATAAATCCTCAACCTTTTAGGTCACATGAACCCAAGAAGCACCTAGTTCAAATGCCTACTCTAATGTACAACATACATGATCCTCTTTTACCTTATATATCTCTTCATACCTTTCCTACAAATACTATTTCAATTTAAACATCCTTAAATTCCAATAAACCAACACATTTACCTATCTCCAAATGCACCTACAAACTCAATGCAAATTAATATAATGGTTTAATTTCACATCACTCCATATCATGTATTATGACATCTTATTATTCCCATCCACATATGAATTAAAAATTTAGGGCATCTTGTGATTCCCATACCCACATCCACTTACCCATTGGGGTATCTTACAATTCCCACTCTTATTTTACAATGCATAATAATAAACAAATTCAACTTCAAGAAACTTCTGAGACACATAGGCTTGTATTTCACAAGTTCATCTTTGACATATATGTTAACATTGATTTTTATTTTCATGTTTGTCTCATTATTCTTTAGTTTTTTTCATTTTATTTCACTTTATAGTTTGTGAGTTACATTGTAAAACCTTGGATAGGAATAGGTCTTCCTCACAAACACATTTTATTAGCCTAATTATTTCCTTTAGGTTATTTAGTTTTATTTACACATTACATTTGGCATTATTTTTGCATTTGATTCTTAGATATCTCTTTCATTATTATATTTTATGTCATTCTTTGCATTAGTAGCTTTATGATTATTATTTTTACTTATTTAACATTCACCTCATTGGTGTTGATATTGTGAGTTATAGTGTAATATCATGGATAGGACTAGGTTCTCCTCATAAATTACCACATTAAAACATCTTTAAATTTATTCCCCCCTATTTTGGAATGACTAATACTTTCATTGGTTCTTTTGTTAGATCCCTTGTAGGTTAGTATGGATTCTTAGTGACATGACTATCATAGCATAACCCCTTCCCTTTCATAGCACTATTCTACCTCCTTATGATCAGCTACAAGCAAATTCATCATTGTATCACTTATTACATGGATAGATCTCTCATGATCCCCCTCTTTCCCTTATTTCCTTTCACTTGATTCACAAATAGGTCAATTTTTAGATTGCACTTACTTGTGGGCAAGTCTATGAGTCTTAAGACACCTTAGTCTTTAGGTCCTTTTCTCTAGTGACCAAGTGTAATATCTCTTATGTGTTTATCACCTATTTCACTCATGTTTGGTTCTCTAAATTTGTATGGAGGAGGAGGAATAGAAGAATCCAAAAGAGTTAAAATCCAAATCATAAAAGAAATAAAAGGCAATGATAACAATGAAAAAATAATCTTAAAATTCATATCAACATTGCATCAAACTGTATATATGAGGTTATAGGATATTTTACCTAGAGTTGGTTTTATGGCCAAGGAGGGATATTTTTTTGAAATTAGTACCCCACACAACAAACTATTATATGACCCATAGGATATTTTAGATTCTAGGTTCTATTGGGCAACAATCGAGAGCTACCATTTTTTCTCACTTAACCTCCAAAATCACCTCCTCCCCTTCTATTGTTGGAGGACTAAAATCTATAGGTAAATAAGGTCCCAGTACTAGGACCCAAGGGAAATCCTAGAAGATCCCCCTTTATATCCTTTGGTGTGTTTCCTTATATCCCCTAATGTTTTGGCTAGTAGTTTTTATTTTGGTTCGTTCTATCTTTTTATCACTCATTTCTTGTACATTATTTTTTATTTTTGTTATGTGGGTCCTTTTTTGGTTAGGTGTGTTGTGCCCCTGGTTATTTTCCTATTGAACCTTCTTAGAGATATGGGACTCTTGTTGTGTCTTAAGATGGATTCCATACCAGATCAATACTTAGTTACTAACACAAACTTTAAAAAAAAAGATTAACATGTAAAATTCACTTATGGGGCCATCTTAGATCACTTATGAGGACCTTTTCCCTAGATTTGGTTTGATAGCCAAGGAGCACCATGTTTCTAAAATTAGCACCCCATATAGCAAATTGTTAGATGACCCAAAGGATCTTCAAATTTTGGGTTTTGTTTGGCAACAATCCAGAGTTATTGTTTCTTCTCACTTAACCCCAAAAACACCTCCTCCCCTTATACTATTAGAGTATGGAAATCCATAGGTAAATAAGGTCCCAGTATTAGGACCTAGGGTAAATACTAGAAGAGCCCCCTTTAGGGCCTTTGGTGTGTTTCCTTCTAGTCCCTAATTCTTTGGCTGGTAGCCTTTATTTTGGTTCATTATATCTTTTTACTACTCATTTCTTTTACTTTCTTTTTATTTTCTACTGTGTGGGTCCTTTTTTGGTTGGGTATGTTGTGCCCCTGATTAATTTCTTGTTGAACCTTCTTGAAGGCTTGGGCCTCCTACTATGTCTCAGGATGTATTCCATACTAGTTTAAGGTGGTTTTATATTAATTTAAATAAGGCATAACCATTATGTGGCCTTGTTATGTAATGAAATTATCATGTTTTAAAATTTCATATCATTCCATAATTATAATATCCTTTCCTATTGAAAATCACAAATAAATGTCTTAAGGAACTCATTTCATAATAATGGGAAATCATTTTTTTTACAAACTACAACATTCATATATCATTATATCAGTGGAAACATCCATAATATGTAAACCTTAACAAAATAAATGCATTTTTGCATCTCAAAAAATTATCAAGTATGCCGAATAAAGATTTAATATCTCATGAAAGTTTATAAATCTTAACAAAAGTGTGATCCTTGCCATAAAACTAAATTCACTAACTAATCGGTCCATGATGATAAGATCCCTACCTATGCACAAAACACAATTAAATTTCCTATGCACTTAATTATAATCCATACCATTTATAAACCCTCATTTACAAACATATAAATATTGTGCAAAAAAATAGGCACTCAAACACATTCTACATTTTAAAATATGGCAACATAAAGAGATGACATGAACTATTTGATAAAACACATCATTCATATTTTATTGCATTGAATGTAATAATTAATGTTAATGAAAAACATGGATATCAAAAGGATGAAAACTATTATTAATTTATTATTTACCATAAAAGTGTATCTTGTGTCATGAAAATGTGCCTAATAAATTATGTTACAATACTAAAAAAATTAACCAAAACAAATTATAGTTACACATCAAATAATTATTAAAAAATTATGATCCTTGTTATAATACTAAATTAAATAACATATGAGGCCATAGTTATAATATTTTTATATATCCATAAAATATAAGTAAATTTCTCAACTCTCTCATTTTTTTAGTCATTTTTTCAAATAGTTCACCTACATTATAAATACTACTCCACATTTTGCATTAATTTTTTTTTAAATAAAACATACCAAAAAAATTATGATTTATATTATTCTTAGACAAATGTACATAACCTTATATGTAAATTTAACTAGTATTATGATTTTTTACTAAGGATGATATATATTTATTTGGTTTTATTTCAATGCAACCATTTTTATTAAAATGATTTGAAATTGTGTTGCATTTGCATCTTGAATTAATTTGAAAACAATGGAAGTGTATCTTTGGGAACTTCCTAAAAATTACTATCATTATAATAGGAAAAACTAAAATTTTCTCTCCAACTTTAATCATATAAAAATTATAAATTGTTGCATGTCAATTATATTTTGGTACTTAAACACCTCTTATACAAAGTATTAAATTGTTATCAATTTATTTATAATAGTAAAAAAATGTATTTTATAATTCTCCCTCCAAAATGTACATGGTAAAAAAAATGCACTTTATCTACAATTTTGAAATTATAATGTCCCATATATGGTAAATTTATAGGCATGTCTAAATTTCCACATCCAAACTTTTTTCACTTTCATGAATGTAAATTTTCTATACATGGAAGATATGACATAAAAAATGAATACAATTAAATATCAAAGTTCACCTTGAATTTCAAAATTTTAATGTCAAACAATAAAAATATAAAGAAATCATAAATTTTTAGAAGTCCTAAAGGATTGTTTTGATGTTTTTACTTGTGATAAAATGTACATTGAAACCAACGTCCAAATTTGGGGAAAATGTTTTAGTGTATGTATACATTTTATGTTAAAATTCACATTGAAACCAAAGTTTAAATTTGGGAAAAATGTTTTAGTAGATGTAGACATTTAATGGATCCTAGGAGGCATTATTTTTATAACAATGATTATGCAGGAATACCACATGTGGATATTTTATTGTAGTGATTTTATTTTGAAAATGAAAAGTAATGATTCATTATACATTTTAAGCACTAGTCATGAAATAAAATAAAATTTTAAAACCTTGTGTGAAATTTTGTTGGGCTTATCCATATTATTATTTTTATATCTCCAACAAGAAATGTATGGAAAGAATCAGTAGTAGTGTACCCTAAGTTTTGGGTTCACATTTCCATATAGATGCCATGTATGAACCAAAAACTTGCATCAACATGTAATACATGATTCTTACAATTCTCATTTTCTATTTGGAAGTTGAAATGGAGGGAAAGTCATTTTATTTTATATTTTTTAAAATAATAAGTTTGAAATGTATTAAAAAAGGATTGAACTTATAATTTTACTATATTATAAATGTGTCACACATTAGGCATCTATTAATTTCAAATCTTACATGTTATGATATTATTGGCTACTTTACAATATTAATAAAGAAAATTTGGACAACTATCAAATATTTTGTGAGCTTGTGATAGTGATGTATTCTGACAAATATTAGATATTGTGAAATCATATATCCTTTCATATTTTGGATCATTTCCCCTAAATTATATATAATATAAATAAAATATATAAAATTGAGGCACATATAGAAAATAAATGACTTGCATGCAAAAAAATTATTTATTTAAGATCTATTAGTGGGCTATTATGTTATAAGGCACCTTTCCAAGTTAATACTATTAAAAAAACCTACACCAAGATCTATATATTACCAAATTAAAATATCCTTGAGGAATATTATCCTCTAAGCTAAAACTTATTTAATTCTATGAGAATGTTATATATATATATATATATATATATATATATATATATATATATATATATATATTCTCTAAAACTAAATTTATATTTAAATATTAGGTTGTCCACACTATTTCAAATAAAAAAACTTATATGTTCAAAATGAAGCTAGAAAAAAAGAAAATATGGGTAGTAGAAATTCCCACCAAAACCTTGTATTTAAATATTCAAAAAGAAAGATTCCTCTTATTTTAATAACATTTAAGTAACTAAAGTCAAAGTTAATAAAAAAAAATCATGTAAAGAGGCAATGGGTAGCATATACATTATAAAAATATGATAGATTACTTTACCCAAAAATTTTACAGATTTAGATAACGAGGGATAAAAATAGGATTTTCAATCAAATCCTCATCTAATTCTAGTAGTAGGTAGTTAATATTTTATTTATTCTTCTTTTTATCTTCTTATTTATATATATGGAATGAGATATTTTGAGTAAGTGGTTTATTCTTGGGAATTTAATCATAATACTTATTATGTTATTTTCCTCTACTATATGTTGTGTAAGATTATCCTAAGACATATGATTGAAATAGAATGTATATGTGCATAGTTTGTGAAATCAATGAAAATTACTATAGATCTTATTTATCTACACTTTTCCTCTTGTCTTGATACTACAACACCATGCTCATATATTGGTTGTATCTTACGTATTGTACACAATTCTTGTATTTTTTATGTTCAATTCATTTATTTCACTGTGATAGGCATGTGTTTGTAAAGATAGGGAATGATCCCCTTTATTATTTTAGTGCATCACCATCATTTTATTTTATATAGTTATATTACCTTTTTCTTGAAATATTTTTTTTATACATTAGGATTAGCTTTGGTTAGTTAGATTAGAATTTTAATATAAAACAAAACTATTTAACTTTGGAGGTTCTCTTGGAATATTAGTCCCACACTAGAAAGAGTTTCCATATTGTGACTATTTTGTGGGTGTAATTAATTATACACAATGGAAAATATATAGTTTTTTGGCATGCCCGATGAATATGGTTTGATTCTAATTTGAAATTTTATGAAATTCTTATTGATTAAAACTTTTACATCTAAGGTTTTGGTGAATGTCTTAGATAATTTTTATTTTTAAAGAATTTAAAATCACTTGGTGACTCCAATGGTCATGGTACCTTGTCTCTTTTTAAATTCTTTGTTAAAATGTTATAATGAAATTAGATTGTTATGGATAGCCCAATAACTTTGTATTTTGTTTCATAGAATTCTTCTAGTCCTTTACATCTCCAAAAAATGGAATGGCAACCCATAATTTTCTTTAAAAACATATCCTATATTTAATGGAGATGGGTCTACTAACCCCATTTTCCGCATTAAATACGTGTAAAACCTATGTATAGTCCACCACATTATAGATAAAGATGTATCTCTCAATATGTCTAATTCCTCTTTCAAAGGAAAGGCACTATATTGTTTTAGAGGTTTAGATTCATGATCAATTTTAACATGGGATGAGTTGAGATAAAAATTGCATAAACAATTCAAAGAGGATGTAGATGGTATTTATTTTTTAGAGCATCTCAACACAATTAAAATAGATACCTTTGAGCACATTATTGAATTCAATATCATATTAAAAATAACTTGGAAAAGGATTAATATTAAATTTAGACCCTCACCAAGTACTATTGATTTATAATATTTAAAAGGTTTATATTTATACCTTGTTATTATGATACAAATAATAGGAAGAGACAGTCTTCCACAAGCTTATGGAATTGATAGTGTATATAAAAAAAACTCAGTTATGCTTGTATAATTTATCCAGTCATGCTAAAATAATTAATTCTATAACCTTGTAGTCACCTTTAGTCCCCCATATTATATTTTGAGAAAATTTGGAGTCCCCCAATGTGAATCTATAAATCCTCACTCATTGGTTGAGATAAAATGCCTTGTTGTATATTTCTATTATGAGTTATTAATATTTAAAAGGTGGATTGATATCTAAAATATAAAAGTTTAGTTGGTTGCCCTAAGTATTACCATGCCTTGCTATAAAAATGATCATAGTCTTGAACCAAAATCATTGTAACTAGCCTTCCCATCTTAACCCAATAAGTTGAAACCTCTTCAAACTCTTTTTATATAAAAAATATAAGATTACAAAAACCTAAATGAATACTCATTTTAAATGTCAAAAATCTTCAAATTTGATTGTGATCTAAAAATGTTGGATAACCATGTTTTCCCCTAGTGGGATGAAGAATATGTTCCTCAAAATGTTATGCAAGAAAAAAATATACCTACCTAAAAATACTATTCAAAAATATTATAAAAAATATTAAAGAATAAGAGATCATGCAGTGTCCTTTGAAAGAGATCACATGACAAAAAATTATTTCAAGACCCTTGGAAACAAATGAATAAATTTTATCTAATGGAGAGATGGATGAAACAGAATGACATAGGGAAAAAATTGTTTATGAGATTTTACCCTTGGTTTATGTTTCCTACTTTTCTCTTAATGAATATAGATTTTACAACAATAATGAGGATTTATTCTCTACTTTTGGCAAAGATTTATTTTCTTCTAAATATGAACATGACGATGAGATAAATTAAATTACATATCATAAAGAGGATAATTAATACCAATAGGTGGAAATAACATAATTAACCAATCATGATGAATAATAAGAGTGCACTCTTAAAAGGTTTGAACACAAGAGGGTAAATTATATAGAGGAAATGAGGCATATTATTTGGATATAAAATAGGGTTTTAAAATAAGAAGATGCAACCTCTATTATTTATAAAGAGTGTTCACTTATTTAATGTGAGGTATATATCCATCCTAAAATATCAAAATTTTAATTTAACACCCTATGTGAAAATACTAACTATGTAATTTATTCCAAATTAACATTTGTTCTTGCATATTTCAATGTTATTTGTTTTGATAACACACCCTATTTTTAAAAAAATCAAATAAGGACCCATCTACTCTAAGAATTTGCATATTTAAGTCCCATTGGAAAATGTAGTAACTTTAAACTTAATCTTACCTTGGCCTAAGTCATGTTATTCCCAAGTTATTTTTAAGAAATTTGGATTTGGGTATTATCTGATAAATGCCAAGTTTTTATTTTTCATGACTAACAAAAACTAATTAGTATTTATCCAAAGTTGTTGGATTAAAATGTATAGGTAATCAATAATTAGCCAGGTATCCTTCATGCATTCAATATTGGTGGATGATTCAATATTTTTCTTTACATAATTATATTATCTATCATAATCCCCAATTCAATGAGATCTTACCACACATTATTGTCTCAGCTTATTAAATTATAAAAAATATTTTAAGATGATGGATAAGATCTATATTAATTTAACCATCCCATATTAATAATATTATGCCACACATCATTATATTGGTTAATCTATGGTTACAATAAAAGTTCATAATTATACATTGCTATGCCCCTAACCTATTGCATGTATGAGGATAGGAATAGATTAATTATGGCTTAATTATCCCTATTTGATGTTATATCACATTTCTCTATGCATTCATTTGGTTTTTAGGTCAGCCTATGGAGTAACCATGGCCTAGATAGACTATATATAGGAGGTAGTGGGTAATTGTTTATCATCATATTGTGAATTCTACTCTTATTGAAGCTTGTAGAGGTTGTCCCCTTGAAGTGGCTTTTCTATTATCATATATTTTGATATATTTTAGTCATATATGGATCTATTTCTACTATTCTACTTTATTGTTGAAGTAATTTCATTATAAGTGGTATCAGAGCTGTGATTTGGGCAATCTTATGGGTGAAACCCTAATTTTTTTAATTTGGCTATATCTAAAAAATAGTTGAGAATTTATCTAAAATAGTTTTACTAAAGGTTAAAAATCAATAAATTAAGTTTCCATTAAAATTTTAGATCATTTGGATATGTTTTACAAAATTTATCATCATTTTAGGGTTTTTCATAAAATTGCTCTATAGTGCGCAATTCAAAGAATTTTTTTGAGTTATTTACATTTTTGGAAAGCTTAGAAAATTTTGGATAGGGTATGTTCTTTTTATGTTTTTATTTGAGGCTGACATAATTCCAAAATATCTTGGTCAAATTTGGGTCAAAAGTGCCAATCAGGGTTGACATCGTAAAGCCCTTTTATGGCAGGTCCACAAACTTGAGGTTGAGGAAAGGGTGTTGAAACTCCAAGTAAAACTCCTAATAAGGAAGATATGGAGTTATAAGGGGTATTTACTAGATCCTTTATATCAGGGTTCTCTGACATAGATCACAAAGTGAGCCAGCTTACCTATAGTGTGCAAGGCATTCAAAGTGAGGTGCAAGGCATACAATCTAATATGAAATCCATACAAGATAGTTTAGTAGATATCATGATGGATTTGAAAAATAATCAGTCAAATCATTTAGCTAACGCTATTACACAACCCCACTAAGGTGGTTCTCCTAACCAGTCTACTTCAAATCTAACTACATTGCCATAGAGGAACCTGTTACCAAAGGTGGATATGCATAAATTTGATGGAAAAGATCCACTTAATTGGATCAACCAAATGGAGAATTTTTTTGATCTACATCAAATCCCAGGTGCATAAGAGGTTATCATGGAATCTTTGTATCTTGAACCTAATCAATTCATTTGGTATCAATGGTTGTGTGCTCAAAAGAAAAAGATGACTCTCAATGTCACCTGGTTAGTTTTTATAGAGGAGCTAAAATTACACTATGGCAATAGTGTGACAGAGATTTACTTGAGCCAATTGGAAAAATTATGACAGACTAGATCTGTCAAGGATTATATTCATCATTTTTAGAACCTATCCTTATATGTGGAGATAATTTCTGAGGAGAACTTGAATGACCTATTTTTGGGTGGACTCAAGGACCACATTCAACATGAGGTACACATGTTTAATCCACTTAAGATTTCTAATTCTATTATCATGGCACATAGAGCTAAGGAAAAATTCATAGCCAACAAGAAGCAGTCATTCACTCACTTCAAAGATTGTAGCATATCGATACCAACATTTCCTCCACCTACCAAATTGACCCCATAGTAAATTAAAGAGAAGCATGCAAAAGGATTATGTTTCAATTGTGATAGCAAGTGGATCAAATGACATATATGTGCTAAGAAGAATTTATTATACATTGAGGGATCCAATGAAGATGAAGAAGAATATGATGCCTCTAATGATGATGAGGAAGAGATAGAGGAGGTACCTAAAAATTCCCAACCTACAATCTCTTGTCATGCACTTGTAGGTATTAGCACTCCACAAACTCTTAAGGTGGTGGGTTTCCTCAAGAAATAGAAGGTGATAGTGTTGATTGATTCAAAGAGCACACATAACTTCATTAACCATAAGTTGGCCACTCGATTGAATTGTTTCATCTACCCAACACCAAAATTTTAGGTCATGATTACAGAAGGTGGCATAATTAATTGTTTAGGCAAATGCCATAGTATTAAGCTTGTTATGGGTGAGTAAAATCTTGATTCTCCTATGTTTGTTATTCCCATGGGTAACACAAACATTATTTTTTGAGTTCAATGGCTCACAACCTTAGGTACCATTGAGATGAACTTCCAAGAACTATTCATGCACTTTCATTCTAAAGGTAGGAAAATTGAACTATGTGGATTACAAGCAAAATCTCCATAATTGATTTGTTCACATTAGATGACCAAGATGCTAAAAAAGGGGGTAGAGGGAATTATTGAATGATTATGTTCCATATAAGTTCAACCCACACATGCATCTAAACATCCTGATCTACCAATGATTCTTGATGACCACCCATCTATTTTTGGGGCCATGCCAAAGGACTACCACCAAAAAGAGAACATGATCATGCCATTCAACTACTTCTAGGGAGTCAACCACCAAATATTAGACCATATAGATATCCATATGCACAAAAGAGTGAAATCAAAAAGATGGTTCATGAGATGCTAGAGGTAGGGATCATCAAGCATAGCCAAAGTGCATATTCATCACCAGTGGTCATGGTGTGGAAGAAGGATGACACATGGAGGATATGCCCAGATTATAGGGAACTCAATAAGTAAAACATCAAAGATAAGTTTCCTATTCTAGTAATTGATGATTTACTTGATGAGTTGCATGGTGCTAATTATTTCATAAAATTAGATCTTCACTTAGGGTACCATCAAATTTGAATCAAGGATGAAGATGTTCATAAAACTAATTTTAGAATGCATGAGGGCCATTATGAGTTTTTGGTAATGCCCTTTGGTCTTACAAATGCGCCATCTACTTTTTAGAGCTTGATGAACACTATTTTTAGGCCTTTTTTAAGGAATTTTATGTTGGTTTTCTTTGATGACATATTGATTTATAGTGAGACATGGGAAGCACATCTGCAACATGTGAAATAGGTGTTGATAGTTTTGGAGAAGCATCAGCTTTATGCAAAGCCATCCAAATGTGCTTTTGGAGTATAGGAGGTAGACTACCTAGGTCACATTGTTTCCCATGAAAGTGTCAAAGTTGATCCCTAGAATATCAAAGCTATGATGGAATGGCCCATGCCAAAAACTCTCAAAAACCTTGGAGGGTTCCTAAGACTAATAGGTTACTACCAAAGATTTGTGAAAGGTTATGGAAGCATAGCAGCGCCACTCACTGTATTTCTAAAGAATGATGCCTTACATTGGAATGATGCCACCACCAAAGCATTTGAGAAACTAAAAGTAGCTATGTGCACCACTCCAATTTTGACTACTCCATACTTCTCAAAGACATTCATTGTTGAATGTGATGCTTCTAGATCTGGGTTAGGAGTGATACTAATGCAGGAAGGAAGACCCATTGCATTTGAGAGTTGTCAATTAAAAGGTAAGAATCTACAAAAACCTATCTATGAGAAATAAATGATGGTTATTCTTTATGCAGTTAAACAATGGAGGCCCTATCTGATGGGTAGACAGTTTAAGGTGAAAATAGATCATGATAGTCTCAAATACTTTTTGGAGCAAAGATTATCATCTGAGGAACAATAAAAGTAGGTATCCAAAATGTTGGGTTATGATTTTGAAATCATCTATAAGAAGGGTAAAGATAATGTAGTAGTAGATGCAATATCCAGATGAGATACATCTACAAAAGCATTACTTTGTGCAATGTCCATGTTGCAAGTAGATTGGGTGGATGAAGCTAGGTTAGAATGGGAGAAAGAAAAGGATACACAAGTTTTGCTTTAGAATCTCCAGCAAGGTACTTTAGCCTCTGACAAATTTGAATGGAAAGGTAATGTCCTATGGTATAAGGGTAGGTTATACTTGTGCAAAAATTCAGAGCTTAAGCATAAGATTCTTGCAAAGTTGCATGCATCTCCAATTGGGAGACACTTAGGGTTCTTGAAAACTTATCACAGAATTAAGAAAGAATTATTTTAGGAAGGACTCAAGGGAGATGTACAAAATTTTGATTCATAATGCTTGATATGATAATAGAATAAAGGTGAGATAGTTAAGACCCCAAGTCTGTTACAACTGTTAGCAATTCCTAGTCAAAGGTGGGAGGAGGTTTCCATGGATTTCATCATAGGGTTGCCTTATTCTGAAGGCAAGAATGTTATCTTGTTCATTATGGATAGGATTACAAAATATGCCCATTTTTGTGCTCTCTCACACCCATTTTCAGCAAGTATAGTAGCAACTATTTTTCTAGAAGCAATTCTAAAATTACATGGAACCCCAAAAATAATTGTAAGTGATCATGATCCTATTTTCACTAGTAATTTTTGGACTAAACTATTTTCCTATTTGGGTACTCAGCTAGCTCATATCTCATCTTACCACCCCCAATCTGATAGACAAACAGAAGTGGTTAACAAATGTTTAGAGGGGTATCTCTAATTTTTTGTATTAGATAAACAGGAACATTGGGTTAAATGGCTACCACTTGCAAAATGGTGGTATAACACATCTTTCCATACCTCTTCTAAAATGTCTCCATTTCTATCACTATATGGTTACCATCCACCTTCCATCACTTCTTCATTAAAGGTGCAACCCAAGGTTTGAGATGTGGAGGAGCACATTCAACATCAACAAGATGTTTTGGCTACTTTGAGAGAGAATTTGGCCTTGGCACAAAATAGGATGAATCAACAACTAGATCAACACCGTAGTGAGTGTAATTTTTAGGTGAGTGACTGGGTATTTATACATTTGTAGCCTTACAAGCAGATGTCCTTGAAGAAATAGAAAAAGGACAACAAACTTGCTCCTAAATATTATGGCCCTTATCAAGTTATACAAAAAATTGGAAGTGTGGCTTACAAGCTTGAGTTACCTCATTCATCTCACATACACCTAGTATTTCATGTTTCTTATTTGAAGAAGGTCATTGGACAAAAAGTTTTAAGAGCTCCTAGAACTAGATGAAGAAGGACAAGTCATTTTGGAAGTAGAGAAGATCCTCCAAACACGTACTAAGAGATTGAGAACCAAAGAGATTAGGGAATATATGATCAAGAGGAAGAACTTGAGCAGTGAAGATGAAACTTGGGAAGGTGAAGAAATTTTGTAACAACATCCAGAGTTATTCAATGTTGAGGAAAATGTTGATTTGAAGGGGAAGGGCATGCTACGCCCCTAACCTATCACATGTATGAGGATAGGAATAGCTGACTTGTGGCTTAATTATCCCTATTTTATGCTATATCACTTTTCTCTATGCATTCATTTGGTTAGTAGGTCATCCTATGGAGTAACCATGGCCTAGATAAACTATATATAGGAGGTAGTGGGTAATTGTTTATCATCATATTATGAATTTTGCTCTTATTAAAGCTTGTGGAGGTTGCCCCCTCAAAGTGGCTTGTCTATTATCAGATATTCTAATATATTTCAGTCATATCTAGATCTATTTCTTCTATTCTACTTTATTATTGAAGTAATTTCATTACATACATTTTCCAAATAACCTAACTCACCATGATTGTGATACACATCACATTTTTACGTTATTGGTGATTTTAATAAAAGTGACCAAGTTTATATCTATTCAAAAGACTTTATTTAGTGATATATTGATAGGTGTCACTCCCTCACCCCATCACCAACTATACTCAAATATTTAAAATTATAAAATTGATAACTAAACAAGATAGTGAGATAATGCCATGTGGCCTTATCTCACTATGCCATAGATGTATAATACAAGTTTAATTTACTAAATGTTATGACTACTTGACTCAGTGAGATCATGCCAAGTGTCACCATTTTATTTCACTAATACATATGTACAAAATGAAAGATCATGAAGTTAGCTACTAATCAATCAAATGATAGGATGTCATATGTCCCACTTTGATATTTAACATCCACATGTCATTTGTAGAGTATGCCACATGTCCCTCCTAGCATAGTCAGCTACCACATATCATGCCATGAGAATTTCCTTGTTCCTCCATACATAAGTAAATATCCAAATGCTTGAGGGTGATATAAACATAGATAAAGTAACATTGTGGCACATGTCTAATATTAGATATAACTGGACCCTAATTCTAATATCAATCCAATCATCTCTAAAAAAAGATTTTAAAGAACAAAAAAGGTGACTAAGAAATCAAAAGAAGTGAAAAAGGACATATGGTAATCAAAAAATTTGTGAAATCATACATCATAAAAATAAAATTTAAATGAAAATATAGTTGACATAGACTGTTGATCTATAATTAATTCCCATGAATGGAAAATTATCTCATTGAAAAGGCTCTCATAAGTTCATCCATCTTCCCTAATTTGACTCAACTATTATTTTCAAACAATAGACTTATCAGATTAAAATCTAGAGCTTTTTATTTACAAAAGAATTCAAATCTAATAGTCAAAATCTAAATATTCAATAGGCTTCATTAAATAGATCCTGAATATAATCTCCCTAAACCTTATAAATTTTGATTTGGGACATAAGTAAAATTCATGGATACAATTTTCAATCACAATTCCCTAGTGAGCAAATTCAACCATTATTTAGATCTATATTTAGAAGTGGAAAATACCAAACCATATAAAGAAGCAAGTAACTTATCATTATTTGATAGGGAATACATCAATGATTTATTGTCCATTAAATTACTAGGACTACATAAAGTAATTACAAAACCAAAGGTATTTCCCATCATCGGTAATTTGCATAATTTATTTATAGTTGGAGCATATACTAATGACATATTTCATAGAATTAATAGCAAGGTGCCTGTAGCTTTCATAGTTGGGACTACCTTTGAAAATTACTATGGGATCTCAAATAGTGACATGGTGTATGATTTCCACACTGTCTCAAATTGTCTAAAATAAAACAATGTTGTAGATATACTCAAGGCTTAGGAAAATAACACTAAATTTTTTGTTGAAATGAAAACTTTTCCTAGTATATAGTTTAGGCCAGGAGTTACAATTGTTATGTCCCTAATTAACAAGATACATGGAGGTTCATCAATAACACATGTAGATGATGTATTCATGCATTTATTTTCCATAATATTAGATGATAAAAAAGTACCTATTATTGAGGAGGTCATTATCTATAATTCAAAAAAATAGAAGATGCCCCAAAATAGTCTAGATGGTCATTTATATATGATGTATTATTTTTTGGATGTTTTCTATTCTACAATAACCCCACCAAGGTAATCTAAATGCCAAATAAGGAATGAAAATAATAGGATTTATAACAATTTTAATATATTTCAAATCTATTAGTTTAGATATCACATATAAAGAATTGAATATATATTCTACCCTCTAATGTATAAGGTGGTCAATGATAAACCCATGGTTAGATTATCTGAATAAACTATAATGTCATTAACATAATTAGGTAATTATTGGTATTACCTAGATCACACCATTATTAAAGTTGAGGGAACATTAGCTGCCCCTTTTTACCTTCCTAGGTGTGTGCTAAACAAGTTAGTAGAATAAGAGAGATATTTTCAACCATCTAAAAGTGTTTATGTTGATTATAGAACATGAAATTTGGGGTTTTTACATAAAACACCCTTAAGCATTGGCAAGCAATAATATAGGTGGTGGAGTCAAATATTTGGAGCTTTAAAACATAGATCAAAATTTCACCTTCATTTAGTAGAATTTAGATACTAAGAACCTTATGGGAGGATAGTCTAACACATAAAGAATCATGGAAAAAGGGTCAAGACCAAATATGTCCATATTAATTATTCCCATTAACACATTTTTATGAATAAATAGGATGATTCTAAAAATTGGGTAAAGATGCATTTAGCTTGGATGACCATAGAGATAGCCAATACATTTTAATATGATCCACATATAAATAAAAGTGATGTGATTTATATGATAAGTCTTAAATAAGAACATATGGGAGATACTAAAGAATAATTGACATAGAATATACTCAAAGGGATCCCACCTCCTAAATATCCTAAGCCATAATTTTGTTCATTCGATATAGGCACCCCTTTGATTCCTTTAATTATGGTCACTTTTTTTCTTTCAATCCAACCAACTCAATCACCTACATTAACACAACCATTGGTAACTAGTCAGGATCCTTTAGTGCTTACCTAAACTAGACCACCTCCAAACATTTAGGAAAGGAGATCACTATCTAGTTCTTTTAGTCCTCATATAGTTTCATTTAAAGAGAGGCCTCACCAACTTATAGAGACACCATTTAGTTTAGCATAAGAGGAGGAATTTACTGAGGAATATTCAATAGATATAGGTATTGAATAATAACTTTCAATAAAAGAGGAATGAGTTATTATGAAATGTGATTTTTTTATAAGACGCCTTTATATGTAAAATTTACAACTTGTAAGTCTAGTTCTCTTTAAGACACATAAACAAATATAGTTGAGACACAAGAGTAGGAGATTTTAGTAAGCAATATTTTTGATCCATCTACCACAATTCATAATATTTTAGTGGATGTATTTATTATTAGTAAATGGATAGTACAATCACAACACTATCAACTACTACATGGGTCATGATTTATACCTACCATGTTTCAGATGTTGATATAATTTTTTCCACTCATGTTTTTATTTAATACCATACATTCTCATTGGATTGTACTGGTATTTTTGTTTCTTTATTTAGTGGTTATATTATTATTTTAATAATAATTTCTAGTATTACATGTGACTCATTAGATAATGAATCCACCATTACCATAGATACTAATGTTTTTGATATTGATAAGCTATAAAAAAGGGTGTAGATCTCTAATAAAAAATCCCCAAGGGTAAAAAAATAGGCTAGTAGCCATGAACAATGAATCAAAAACAAACAAACAACAAACTAACACAAAATAACTAAAATACCTAGAACCAAAAATAATAGATGAACCCAAAACTATTTAAGTAGAGCATTCCAATCATCCTTGAGGAAGTCCAGGAGTTCCTCCTTACTAGTTGCCTTTCCATCATTGTCTACCTTCTCTCCCTAAGCATCCTATAGGATAGATAGTAAAGTATAATCCTAAAGAATAAATTTAGAGTACATGGTTGCAAAAACCCTCATTTTGGTCTCTAGAGAGAACACCCCACTCTTAATATCCTCCAAGTCATTCTTAAGCTGAATACAATTAACACATATATTTTTACTGACATCTAATTTTCTAGGGGTTTCCAAAGATGTAGTGTCCTACTTATCATAGTCATAAAAGGAATTATTCAGATCCTAACTACTTATCATAGTCATAAAAGGAATTATTCAGATCCTAAAAATAGTTGGTACCCTCCTATTCCCTTAGTTGATTAGGAATCGATTTGACTTCCATGATCTCCACCTCATTCTCCAGATTTGAGGCCAAAGAATAGTCTATATTCTTCAACACTAGGGTTTTTCCATTAGCCCATCTACTTAAAGTCTAAATTATTGGCTTCCTTATAGTACTCCCATAGACCTCTTTACCTTTATCCTTCTCAATAGCATCATCCCCTTGATTTTAAAGCTCAAAGTGCCCCTTGTTTGTAGCTGCCTTTACTTGTTTCTCAACACCAAAAGGCTTCTTGAATTTTTTCTTGCCCAACTTCTTGGTGTATAGTGTACACCATTATTTAATTTCCTCTTTTATTTTCCCAAGTGGGAAATTCTATTTTTAAATTCACACAAACCCTCAGTTGTCACTTTTTGTGATTGGTCAGGGGATCCAGTCACACAACCCATGGGGGCTGAGATAAAGGGGCCCTACAGAAGAGGATTATTATTCTAAGACTCAAGTAGTGTCTTAGAGCCTTTATTATTATGGGGTTATGATATAGGATTATTAATGACTAGATCCTTAGGGTTGAGGGAAGTATTGAAAGGGCCTAGGAACCTTTCACAATAGGGTTAGTGGTCTTGCTTCTACCAGGGCTATCATACTTAACACTCAAGGGGATATTATCATCTAACTCATTATCATTAGCCTCATCCACCAAAGAGGATTTAATGGGATTAGGTGGATAGAGTGCCAAGTGGAAATGGTAAAGATGAAAAATAAGGCCTTGGTGAAGTGGGATAGATAAAACAACAAGGTTAATTTCAAACACATTCTTAGAAATCTTCACATAGGACTATAAAGATGATAAGAGATAAAATGGGAAATTAACAATCACCTTATGATGAAAATGGTTCAATATAGAAAAATGATAGTGGTAGTAACACTTGAACCTAAATTCTAAGGTAATGTATTCAATAATAACAAAGAAAACCTTATCCTAAGGGTTGATGAGGCTCTCCCTGTCAAAGCCACCTTATAGTCAAATCGATGGCTCACCCTCTCTAAAAATCTCTTCATGCCTTCAGGGTCCTATACTTTGATTTGTTTCTTCAACCTACCATAAATACTAATATTTCCCTTGAATCCTATATATTATTTATTCAAATATCAACAAACTTGACCCAAGATATCATTACATAGTTTGAGGATGTAGTAGACCCCCAAGGACCTTTTCCCATTGATTCCCAAAAATCACATTTTGAAGATTTAGTTTCCTATTCATTATTTGACCCATTCCATAGTCATTCATCCACCCATATAGATATATTTTTTCCTTCATTTTCTTAGATATTTTTCTCTATTGTCACAACTATTAATGACTACCCTAATATATTTAAATAAATTATTCATACTTCACCTAGGATTAAGGTCTCTCAAGATAAAATGGTCAACCCCTCATTTCTTACACCTCCCTCACCTAACCCTCCAACACTCATGGGACCACCATAAACCATTCCATCCAATAATATTTCATCCCAATAACCTACCTCTAAATTTAGGCTAATCTTATCTATACTATGGACTGAATAACTTCAAACAAATAAATTGCCTAGGTAACACTTGGTGCTTGTTGAACGACCAAATATCAGCCTAGAATTTGATGAATGTCCTAATCGATAGAAAATATTCAATAAAAGGAAAAATTATAGTGCTAGTAAAGAGATTAAATTTAGAAAATAAGAGGATTTATTTAGTTTAACAAAGAAGAGATCAGTCTGATGACTATGAAGAGTTTAAACAAGATCCTCAATCCATAGTAGATTCCACAAGAGGGTATTGAATAAAATGTTTCATGGTATCAAACATGAAAACCAAAATCTATAATCTCAGTCTAGAATAAAATCCCTAAAGAATGTTTTGGAACAAGTAAATAAATTAGATTTCATGGTGTGTAAATTAATATGCTCAATTCACAAAGCATGGGTAGATTTACAACCACATTGGACTAGGGTGGTATATTATAAATAAGCTTAGAAAAAATTGGATGCTAAGTTGTATATCATATCCAAAGTATTAATGGATAAATCATACCTAGAGTTAAATATAATAAAACTCCCCAATATTGGGTTAGCAAAAAATTATGCGAACAATACAAGAGATGGCCTTATGGAGTGGCACAAACTAATGGAAAAACTTGTTAATAAATAACCAGTCATGAACATAAAGCTACAACATTTATTGGCTATAT
The DNA here is from genome assembly GCA_037957365.1 of Torreya grandis. NCBI lineage: Eukaryota > Viridiplantae > Streptophyta > Pinopsida > Cupressales > Taxaceae > Torreya > Torreya grandis. Next base: position 4,458,400 of record JARHVA010000097.1, read on the forward strand.
ACATAGCCTATTTATATATACTCTATAGGAGTAAATAGTTAATAAAACATCTTTTAATACTTTTCTCCAAGCCTCTATCAACTATTTAAAATCAAAAAGTTAAAATTCAACCTAGGAAAAATGGGAATTAGTTGTTCAATTAATCACATTTTCTAAGGAGAAAATTGATCAGGAACATGCACTAGAAAAATCATTTATTATTTCAATTATTAATTATAACCAACTAATGGATAAGTTCTTGTCCTATTTAAACTTCCCATTATCAATTTTGAGGAAATTAGATTAGACTTTGCAACATGTGCTATTGCCTATAGGAAAAATAAGGAGCAGGAATAATTAGCTGCATAATCTCCATGGGTTCAAACCACAATAGTTATATCCTCTTATTTAACATAGGCAATGGTTAGAATAACACATTTTACTATTCCTATATTACAACTCTTTCATAAGTTTCCATAGTATTAACTATAGTAACAATAACAATTATATATTTAGTTACTATATAATTTCATATAAAATTGGCACTACATCATCAACCCCTATTTTGGGAATATTTAGTCCAAATTTATCAACTTGAGTTCAATTCTATTCAGCTTCAGATACCACTGGCAGTTCCACTTTGACATCATGGTGTAATTTTTGGATTTTATTCTTATCATGAGTACTTTTATCTTGATTTGATTGTACAAAAACTTTTATAATTATTAAAACTAAATTAATAACATGAATTATTTTTAATATTTGTACATGTGATCATATTTTGAATATGAGGTGATGCCCATCAAAATTATGTGTACATGTTTCTCATACATTATAATTCAGAGATATTTTGGTAATTAATGAAAATGGATAAATTTTATATGATTATTCTATGAGTTTGTGTGAATGTTATTTCTCTTACAAATTTTTATGATTTGTTGAATAATTCCCATTAATTTGATAAAATGATTTATAGGCTAAGTGCATGTTTTCTTTAGAGATAAGATTGAATGATTTGCTAGTGTTGTAAATTAGTTGGTTATAGATCATATTTACAACTTATTAATGACATAGGATATGCAAATAAATTAGGTACTAAAAATATAATTAATTATGGTCATTTAATCTAATTATAGTTATTTACTTAGACTCTTCACTATGTTTGTATGTGTCTTGTTATTTTGGTTAATCCATAGTAGACATTGGTTCATGACATATGCTTGGCCTAGTGTAGTAAGTCAACTTGGAATGGTTTAGTGTCCAATTGGATCATATAGAACCTAATTTTATAAATTACCCTTCCCAAATTTTTATATATTTTTTAAAAATTCACCTTAGGTTATATCCACCCATCTATCTCAAGTAAAATTCAAACTATCACACCCAAACCTTCAAAGTTAATAACCACTTTGCTCACTACTATTCCACCATGTGGTTATTTATAAAACCAATACCCATAAATCATGCCTTGGAGTGAATCTTTCATAAATCCTAAAATTTTTGGGACCTTCCCATAATAATCCTTAGTGTGCATAAAACCCACATCAAAATAATGAAATAAGTATATTTTGTTTTTAAAAGAACCGTTGAGGGGAAGAATATACCTGAAAGTTGTATGTAAAGCATAAAAGATCCCAGTGTTTAGAAAGTATGCAAAGGTTATTTATTTAGATAATGATTCTTAATAATATTTAAATTTGTGTTTAAATCCATAATTATTAAAGGTAAAAATATTATAAACACTAAGGATCCACCATTTATCATGTTCATCTCAAATCATAAAAAAGAAATCAAATATTTTTATGACCAACCTAAACATCCAATTGAACAATGTATAAATGAAGGTTGGATATATTCTATAAAAAAATGATCTTATATTAAGGATACAAACCATAAATCTCATTTTTCCCTCTACCCCTTTCATGGGTCAATGTTTCCCAAAAATTAATTGAATATAAAAACATCTTCAATAAGGGTAACTATTGAGATCAACATGCCACCTTTTAATTAAAAAGGGGACCCCATGAAAAATATGTATCATTCACCCTAAAATATACCTCAGCTTTGGTACCACAAGTGTTAAACCCCCCTTGTATGACATGAAATATTTAGGGGTCATGTTAACTCTTTAAAAATATTAACGAGGTGTTTTTTTTTTTAATATTTCATTAATGTCTAGTTAAATATGATTTCAAATAATTTGTCTTGTTTATAAATATTCTTACAAGGGGTTACATTCAAAAATCTAAGGTATGATCCCTGAAACTTAACCAAGGTTACTTAATCAAAGTTTTTCTAAATCATAGTCTAGCTTTAACTATGACAAAATTCATGTTCGAGACTATGACATACCTTAATCTTAAGTTTTAGAATAAAGTCCAAGTAAGATTGTATTCTCAAGGTTTACATATTTAGGCTAGCAACTTTTATTCTTATCTCACTATTTTCTAAATTTCTCACAATTTCATTTAGTAGGAACCTTGTTTCTAGCTCAGCTTCAAATGAGATACATCAGTGTTTCATGTATTTTTAACTCAGCCACATAAGCTATGGACTTTATCACTTATATTTTATCCTTTAAAACACTGAGTGATAATGTGACCCAATGGGGGTTTTCCACTTGTCACTTAGTTTTGATGTTCTAGATCACAAATAGGTTACAAAGTTCATGACTAAATTATAACATGCTAGATGGAACCCAATCATGGCCTTATGAGGCTTGTATTATTTTATAAAGTCTCATGATAATGAAATCCTATTACATCATGCCACTTGGCACTTGATTGTTCCCCCCATAGTTAAGATTCAATATTTTAATTTCATAATATAAAGATTGCATGATAAGATGACACTTGGCAGTGAGTCTCTTAATATCAGGTAGCTAGATATGATGTAGAAGACACATGGTAGTTGGGAGTAATAGGATGAAGATAAATAAACTCATATATTGTGATAATAACCTGATGAAAAGAAGACATGAAACCTAGTGACTATACAATTAAATCAAAATCCAACACTTGGCAAAGTGTCACATTATTTGGGTCCATTAATAATTTAAGATAACAAATCCATGTGATAGTGTGATCCAATAAGAACTTGCCACTTGTAAAACTAAAAAAAGTTACGAGGCCACATCAACCAAACAATGAAAGTAGTTGATTCATGAAATAATTAAAGATGAGCAATTCAATCAAAATATAATACGTGGCAAAGTGTTGTACAATCCACATGGATGGTTCAATGTTTAGAATAAAAAGCTAAAATGCCTAAGAAGGTGCCAAATGTTGAGTAAATGTCAAAAAGTATCACCTCAATTGTGTAATGTACCTAGATAGGGGTATAATAGTAGAATAATGAATAGTGGTTTAGTACCACATGCATTAGAAGGAGGAGTTGGGTAGATGAGAATTAGTATAAATAAAGGGGTATGGGTTAGTGTTAGGCATCCAAGAAGTCATTTCTAATTAGAGCTTACTCTAATAGGAGGTTTCCCCCTCGAAGAGGCCAGCAATATGGAGTTACTCCTTACATAAAAGGAATACAATATAATATATTTAGTATTTTCAGTTATATGAGAGTGAGGTTCTTATCATCTGATATAGTGGTTTAGTACCACATGCATAAGAAGGAAGAGTTGGGTAAATGAGAATTAGAATAAATAAAGGGGTATAGGTTAGTGTTAGGCATCCAATAAGTCATTTGTAATTAGATATTAATCTAATAGGAGGTTCCCCATTGAAGAGGCCAGCAATATGGAGTTATTCCTTGCATAAAAGGAATACAATATAATATATTCAATATTTTTAGTTATATGAGAATGAGGTTCTTATCATCTGACATATAGATATTCACAAAGTGCTAATTTTAGGCATGAATTAAATTCTAATGGGGCCTATTTTGGTGGATATAAAGCTAAGTCACTTTAATGAAAAATTCAAGCCTATGATGATAATACACATGGACAAAAATGAAGGTGGTGATTGGTTGATTTTCTCAAAGTAAATTTTTGAAGCCATTAGTTTAAAATTGAAGAGTCACCCTAGCTTTAAATCAAGGAAAATTAAAACACTTAACATTTATGACTCATATTATTTAGATTAAATTCTAAATTTAGAGTTTAATTTTTATTACCTTCAAATAATATATTTACCTTCAGTTTCTATTTATTATTTTTGAAAGCATTATGTGAGTTTTCTAAAGATTTATGTATATCCCTCCATCATTAAGTCAATTTTCAAGCTTGTCGATTATAAAATTTGAAACCATGGCCAAAAATGAAGCATCTAGAGTCAAGTAGCAAGAACAAGTCCCATTCACCTAATATTATGGGATAAATGTCATCTTTTGGGATACCAATTTCAACTCTATTAAATTGGCTACCAAAGATAAGCATTACAATGACCTGTTATACCACGTAGAGAACACTATAGACTGAGATAGTGATAATGAAGAATACTAAAATGAAGAAGAGGACATATTATATATTATAGCACTCAAGTCTATAGGTTTACAAAAAATAGCATCTGACCTAAAGGTACTCCCTTGTGTAGACTAAGGCTACCATATGTTCTTTTAGTCTAGATGCATTGATAATATGATTATGTCCTTAAATTTAGGCCAAGACATTGCCTTCATAATCAAATTAGCCTCTCAATCTTACTATGATTTTCCCAAACTAGAGATTATGTACAATTAAGAGACTATGACTCAATGGCTTAAAACCCATGATATCAAGGCTATTTTAAGGGACTGGGTTGAGAACAAAGGGAAGTTTGTGTGAAAAAGTAAAATTAGCCAAATTCCCATCACATAGTTTATAAGGGGATTGATAATGGGAGTGACCATGATGAACCAATTGCATGGGGTTGAGGATACAGGTCATGTGAATGAAAAATAGATCCCACTTCTATCCATGATAGTCGATGATAGAAAGACTCCCCCTTTGGGAAAAATTATATCTTGTAATCTGGTAGCCTAAATTAAAAGAGTTATGGCCAACTAGGGAGATCATTTTTACATGATTTCTTACTTAATGGATTCCATTTGCACCACTCAAAAAATTTCTCAGTTCACCAATTTAGACCCAGAGCTAAAATGGACAATTCCTCATACCTTCTCAAAGGTTAGAGTGTACAATTATAAGCAAGAGTTGAGATCCATATCTAAATCCCATGCATAAATTGTTAGAAGAGATCAAAGAAACCCTAAGTACATTAGGAGCTTATTGGTATTAATTATATTTCAAATTTTTGAGGTTAATTGGCATCAATGTATTGCCCCTTAGGTTTCCCATTATGGTGCTAGATAAGTTAGCTAAGAAAGAAATTACTTATCAATTATTCATAGGGGTGGATGGGTTGTGCAAGAATAAAAGGAGGGGATTATTCATCCCCAATTGTCTATTATCAACTAGTTTCAAATAGAGATTTGGAATTTTATCAATGTAGCTTCCAAACAAAGACCTAATTTTGACTTGTAAAAGGATGACAATAGGTAGTGGGACCCAAAACACATAGCTTTCAAATATTGCATCAAACATAAGTCAACCTTGAGAATTTCCTACCACCATGAATTTGAGGATGAGGATAGATGCCATATAAATGTTTCAAATTCTCAAGAGGTGAAATAAATTTTGAAAGATGATAATGTTCCACTTGTTAAGGGCAGACTGAAGGATGTTGGCTAGTATGAATTTTTCAATCCTGAAATTGACCAAGCAGGTACATCCACATCTATAATTTATATTATTAATGTTGAATAAGAGATACTAACTTACCCTCAACTAATTCAGAGGATATTTCTAGCATTTTCTCTCACTTTGTGGAAGGGAAAATATAATCCTAAGGAATGTAATAAGTAGGTCTCTATTTGAGAAGCAACATTCAGCATGCCATCCTAGGTTCAAAATGTTATCTCAATTATGGTAAAACCTTCAATGGTGCCTCATTCATATTCAGTTGAGGTAGTAATACCACCCAATATAGTACCAATAGTTTCTACACCATAGCTACCTCCCCCACTTCCTATCAAGGAGGAACTGGGTATGACTAGTCAAGAATGTGTTTATTTACCTCCCTCTTTTTTGAGTAGCTACCCCTAGGGTAGAAATTTTGGGCCACCAACACCAAATAACATGAACTTAATTCCCTATAGGCCCTTCATTAGTCTTGTAATTAGACCCATGACTATACCATTTCCCACTATCGATCCTTTTGTTGTGTCATCTGCCTCAAAGGTCTCTATAATGGCCAATTTACCCCCAATTATTCCTAGGCCCTATCCTCAATTACCCAAAGAGAATCCTATTATTTTAATACTAAAGGTTTCTTTATTCCTATCAAGTTATCTAGCTATAACTAGTTATTTTTCATCCTTATAAGTAACACTTCCCATCCCATCACCTAGTTTTGCCTTCATCTTGGTTACTTCCATAGTTACTTCTCAAACATTTGCATTCCAAATATTTCCACTAGATCTTCAGCTACCACCATCCACTTAGCCTTAGGGTGATATATCAAATAAGTCTTGAATAAAGGGGATGTAGTTTTCCATAGTGTAATGGAAAGATTTGGTTATAGTAGACCCTCCATAGGTCTCACTAAAATTTGACAAGGAATTTGTAGCCATGAAAAGGGTAATAAAAACAAAAGTGACTCATCTAGATTATTCAATTATATATGAGTATGAAGAAACCTTGTTGGAACTCACCAAGAAGAAGAAGGCTAAGCATGCCCATAAATAACAATATACATAATACCCTCTCTAAGCATTAAGGGATATGATGATGTGGCCACCAAATTGGTGAAAGGGATGTAACAAAGGAAAACTGAGCTAGAATAGCAAAATAAATCCACCTTACCAAAAGAGACTATCACCAAAGTGGAATGGGTAGTCAAGGTTATATTTTATACCCTAAATAATTTAGCTTGATATAAAGTAAAAGGGGATCAAGTTTATAATAAAACTATTAAGGCAAAAATTACCTATGGTAATTATGATAGCAAAGTAATCAACTTCATTAAGGTGATCTAGTTGAATAAATTTGAAAAACTAAACCTGGTACCCTTAGAGGATTTGAGAATTACTCAGTCATACATCATTGAAAAGAGGAAATCCTTAAATCAATGGATTAATGATATGATATCCTTGGGCTAGTCTCTTACTCATCTAGGTGACAGAGTTATAACTCTACTTAAGGAAGCTAAAATCACACACCTTGCAAATAAAGATGGTACCATCATCAATAAGGATGCTTTTAGGGCACAACTCTAGAATTTTATTTTCAATTTTAGAAAATAGGATATAGCTCAAGGAGTAACATTTGGACAAGAGATGGTGGACTTGGCATAACTAGCTAATCAAAGAATAGAAAATGTAGTAGAAATCAATGAAGTCGTGAGACCTCTCTTAACTAAACATGATGCAATGTTATATTTTACTATCAAATCACTAAAAGAACCTATCATAGACCTAAAATTGATTAACACATACTATAGGAAGTGCTCAAAGGCACATAAGGGACAAATATAAGCTACAAAATAGGTGGATAACCAACCATAAATTATCACCATGGGAGCTTATTCCTCTTCAGCTCCTCTAAGAATTTCTTCTTTAGTTTCTCTAGTCTCAATTTCCTCTTCTGCTACATTGGGAGTTCCATCATCATCAACAATAGTAGGGTCCCAAATTGGCACCTCAAGATCAAAATAGCCATTTTTCAATATATTTCTTTGATAAATTTCATGTTTTAGTTCATATCAGTATGTTGTAATGAGATTCCCTCTTGGGATAGGGAATATTCTTTTTAGTTTTTAGAACATGAGTAACTTTTATCTAGTGACAATTATCATGTAATTCGGTTGTTTTATAATCAATCCAACCATATTAAGAATTATAAGAGGCCTATATATAAATGGGTTCTCCCCCTCATTTATCCCCTAGAATATAACTTTGTGGAAATAATGAAAATAAAAAGAGGAATTATAGAAATTGTTTCACTATTTCATTGCCTTCCATATTTTCTTATTTCTCAATCTTTGTAAATGACATATGGTTTCATTTTTCTAATGGTTAAAACTGGTAGTAGTGATTCTAATGCATCTTGTTAGTTTTTACTTTCTATTATTCTAATAAAATTTTCTTATGTATACTCTATTTCCATTCTACTCTTTAAATAAATGTGCTTAAGGCAATTTATTGTGGGTAGCCATTTTTAAGGCATACTTCCTAGATATATGCATTTTATTTACCCTAGAATCACCACTACATATATGGCATTTTGAGTCCAACACTATAATTTTATGAATATTATTTTTATTTACACTGTCATCAGAAAGAACCAAAGGAAATATGTAGGTCTTTGTTATTGCAAGGAAAATCTTCTTTTCTTCTCAACCCTTCTTTCCCTTTTTGATATTTTTTAACATGAATCACTTTAGTTTACTTCTCACTACAAATATTCATATGATTGTTTAAATTTTGGAAATAAGTTATAAAAATATAAAGTAATTTTCACCATAAAACAAAATCAAATATCAAATAGATTGTGTCACTACAAAGTTATTATTGTCTCTATAGAAGGGTCTGCTTTCAGGCTAAAGATGGTAGTCATATAATCATTCTAGAAAAATTAAATTAAGCCCTAAGGTCTTCTAGGACCTACACAACAAATTGAGATAGATTATTTTACTATACATATTGCATCCTCGACATAGATGCACACATCAATAGGAGAAATAAAATGGTTCTAGGAGAGCCTTGGATTTCCTCTTTGTTTATTTTTGAGGAAAATTATAGTGTACTTCAATTGAAATATAGAAGAATTTATTTAAATACATAAATATTAGTGTAAACACTACATATTTGTTTCATCTTATGTGAGATATTTTCAACCTTTGAAATATCTCTGTGAAAGTGTGTTTATCTCAAAAAATCTTTGAAAGACTGGCTCAAGTTTGAAGACATTCTAGTCTTTCCCCTCTGATCTATTTGAATTTCATCTAAAAGCATTAATGATAGGCATGCCATTGAATTATTTAAATAAATCAAGATTTTTTTCATATATATTTTTAAGGGCATGCATAATTTTAACTAAGAACTTTAAATCTATGGTAAATAAGTGTAAAGGTCAGCTTCTAGTTGATTATTTATGAAAGATCACTAAAACAAGGCTTTAGAAATCTAAATTGGGTTTGTTCAAGTAGCATTAAAAATAATCTTTACATGATTTTCAATCTAAAAATGTTCTAATAAGCATAATACACCAAAGGTTGCTTAAAATATTTTATCTAACATTAATCTTTATAGGTTAGAACAAGTTTTTGATGATAAGTTTGTGTAGGCTCCAAATATTTGAAAGATTTAAATTGATAAAGGTAAAATAAGATCACTTTACTTAGTTATAGACCTTTATATGGGGTTAATTTATGTTCATTTGACCAATATTTACCTTTTTTATAAATATTTAATGAACTTTTGTGGTATATTGAATTTTTGGCACATATCCTTTACATAACATCCTAGAGTTACCTAGGGTCTAGACTAGATCCCACTCTAAAACTAGAGTTCCCCTTGGACCTTTAGAAACCCATTACAAATCTAGAGCTAATAGAGGGAGACATTGGAACTCCAAATCCCACCCTACATCTCTAGTGAACTAGCATCCACATCCTGTATTCTACATCTGGATAGTTATGACATGGTTAGGAGTATCCTCCATGAATGTGCCTGGCCCTATGTATGATTTTCCTAAGAACTTTGAAAAGTACCTCCCCCTCTTCAACCCATCTGGAGGTATAACTATTCAAGAGCATATAAAGTCATTTAAGGTAGTTCTTAATCTTTTAAACATCATCCATGAATATGTAGCCTATAGACTCTTTCCAATTACCTTCAGGTAAGTAGCCTATAATTAGTTCCTCAATTTGCTAGAGGATTCCATCGTAGGGTGGAACTAGTTTAATGATACCTTCATTACATAATTTGGATGGGTCATTACACATAAGATTATTTACCAACAATTCATTATCGTAAAATGAGACCCAAGTAAGCCCATAAGAACTTTTAATGCTAAATTCCAAAAGATGTATAATGTTACTATAGCTCCCTATCAACCTACATCTGACTTGGCACTCAAAATCTATAAAAATTCCCTATACCTAATGACTATTATCTTTCTGTGCAAGGCCATTAATATTAATATGTTGTCACTCGCATATGTAGAGGCCATATACATTGACAAGTAAATGCATCCACAAGGTCACCCTACCTTTAATATCCCAAAAATCAACCAAACCTTACATATACAAAACATATATCCAAATGAAAATTAGAATGTACCTACATTAAATCAATAGCTAGCCTCAATAAATTATCATTAAGCCATGTAGCTCATAGTCAACAACTAGGATTATTCAAATAGTCCAATGTTAGGTCTCATCCCCAAAACAATAGTTAATATTTGTTCCCTATTAACAACTCTAATACCCAAAATGTTTTCCAAAACCTAGCCTAAAACACTAATCTTGAGTCCTCAAAGGGAGACTTAGAAGCAATTCAAAGAATGGTCCAAAAACTAGGTAGTGACTTTCTAAATTTGCAAAGGAAAATGGGAAACATGAGGGAAAGTTCTAATAAAAATTACACATTTCAAAATTAAAATAGAAATTTCAACCAATATAACAATAATAACGACAATAATGAGCCCCCAACCAATAAGGTAACTAAAATAAATATCTATGAATTAGCCTTGCAGAATTGGTGTAAGATCTACAACACGGCCTAACATGGAGAGTTGGACTACATAGAATTTTATAATGCCTTTAAAATGTTTTGAGGTGAGATAGAAAGTTATGAAGTTATCCTGAATAATCAAAGGAATACTAGCAATTCCAAAAATACAAGAGCACCAGATGATGGGTATAAAGCCACTGAAATGGCCCTTATGGTTGAAACTTACGATTTAACAAACAAAGAAGAGAATGAGCCTTAAAGTAACATAAATAAGATCCATGATTTCCAATAGTACCAAAATTATAATTATGCCTTAAGTAATAGATATTAAAAGGAACTTGTGACAATTTCCACACCACCCAATAAAGTGTACATTCCCCTTGATCATAGAACTAATAATAATCCTCCTCCCCCCAAGGGAAAGGATAATCAACCATCTACAAAGTTTTTTGTAATTAGCTCTAAAGGTGGGTACAATATTATGCAAGATATGAATAAGATTAAAGCCAATATTACCTTGCATGAGCTTGCTCAACTCAATGAGTAGTGTGATTTGCTACTGAAATCATTAACTGAGAAACCAAACAAAGGTAAAGCCAACTTTGTGAATGAAATAATGGTAATGTATAAGATTAAGGTTGAGGTTCTTCCATTCTTATTGACTATTAGAATTTTTGAAAATAATGTGCATAATTGTTTACTTGATTCTGGGACATTTGATAATATAATTCCTATGGGTATTTATGAAAATTTGGGATTAAGTCTAATCAAGTATGACTAAGTTATTGTTCAATTGGACAAGTCAAAGGTCAAGGTAGTAGGAAAACTACTAAACATTCATATGCAACTAGCTCATGAACCTAGGATTTAGAAATTCATCAACATTCAAGTCATATAAATCCCAAAAGCATATGGGATGGTGTTGAGTAAAGACTGTAGATACCTAAAACTGGCCACAACTGGCCCTCAACTAGACTTCAGACTGATTCCTACCAACCATTTCAAATCAAGCCTAAGAATCAATAAGTGTTCCAAAGTTGATTTCACATCATTCATCAAAGCTCAGAATCATATTAAAGCATCCTTAATTGGGTTATTTTATCATATGAAATAATAACCTTTTATATATTCATACCTAAGCACCTTACATCATCACAAAAATTAATTTTGCATATGGACCTATTAAATGGGGCACATGAACAAATATCAAATCTTGTAAATGTTAAATGACTAATTAGAATTAATTAGCAAGCTAAACCAAATTAATTGCCTAGTTGAATTATCTATTTGAAATTAATTAAAATCTTTAAAAAAAACTCAAAAATTCAAAATATCCTAGTCTATCGTCATTGGCTTTATGAGTTATCAAGCTCTTTGAAAATATCCTAAAATATCTAATTTTGAGAGCCATGCCTAGTATATTGCAAATCATAATTACTTGATAATAATTAACTCTATTGGGGTTATATTTGACTCACCTAGGTTAGTTTTAAACCCATTCAAAGCCTTAACTCCACCCTAACTCATCTTGGGTGAGAGTTAAATCCTTAGGCTATAAATACAAGGCCATACCTCTTCATTTCTAAGCTTGGATATTATAGAGTTATTATGTAGGATTTGTGCCATGAGACTCATAACAATAATGTTATAATGCCAAAATATTGAGATAAATAAAAATCAATCCACATCAAAACCATATGATGCCAAGGAGAGAAGGAGCCAACAAGATTCATTTGCCAAAGACTTATTGATACACAAGTTGAGCAAGCCACTTAACAAAGCATTTGGAGCTACCAAGAAAGGTAAAAGATTTATGTCTTTTATGTTTTAGTTGTGCTTTCAATTATCTCTTGTTACTAAGATCTCCTTAAGTTCTAGGCTTGGAGTGTAAGTGTTAGTGTGCTTTTATTTGAGTTTTTATTACTTGAACTAACACTATACTAACCTCCCTTTTTGGATTTTTATAATTATAAATGGTACACCTGATGAGACATAAAACATCCCATATAATCAAGGAGATGAAAATTTTGATCTTAGTTTTTCTAATGAGTGCTTGAGAATATTACAAATTTAAGTTTTTATTTTGTTTCTTCATATTCTATTTATATTCACACAAAATTTTATACAGAGACTAACTTTGATCCTCCTAGACTGATGTCAATTCTACCTAACCAATGTCAATTCAAAAAAAAAAATATCGACCCTTATGTAGAGGATAGAGTGTGGTAAATACACAAATCACCAGGGATTTTCTTAACTTTTATGGTTTTCATGTTATGTCTAAAAGTTTGAATAATATGTGCCTAACCCTTTTATTATAGGATCTAGTGTTATTGGTGATTTTGAAAGTTCATTTTCTAATAGTCCTTTTGTCAAAAAATGTATTCTATTTCTCTATGTTTTTGTAAGATTGATGTCAATCTTTGTCAACCAACATCAATTACCCCTCTATTGATCGAAATCAATTTTTATAGACTGATATTGATCCCTACATGGATCAACATCAATCTTTGAGACATAAAAATAGAGAAAATAGAGAGAAAATTGTAAAATGGTGTTTCCTTATTCATATATGGGCTTTTAAGTAGGCAAGAACCCTCTAAAAATTATAGGACCTAAGATAAAAGAAGGCAAAAGTTTAGAGGTTAAGCCTTGAACATTTTATTTGGTGCCTAAAAATAATTTAGTTGTTTTATGCTAAGTTGTTTGAGAAAGTTTATATAAGTTTTTCAATTAAGGCCAAAGGGCCAAATTTTCATATACATTTCACTTTGGTGTAGTAAAATAAATACTCATGCTTAGATATATACTTTAAGAGTGTTTGTTTTATGCTTGTACTTTCAAAGTTGTTTATTTTCACAAAATGATTAATTATTGTATTCTCTCCCCCCGTCCCCTTTAGGGAAAGCCGGTGACCAAAAGTGCTCTTTCTTTACCTTAGTTGATTTTAGTCCAAAAAACACGAAAATAAAACTATTAAGGCCCACCCCAAATCTATATGGTTTGGGTAATCTAAATGTGACCCTAGAGGCTTTTCACTTATTTTTTATTTATGCATTTTTTCTTATGAGTGGGAGTTCATCACCTCCTCACAGGTTCTCTAGGGAATCATTGATCCAGGAATTCATCTCCTAGCATCATTTCAACCCCACTCTATAGCAGGGTATATAAATTGAGTTTGACTTAATAGAATGCTTGTTTAAGTAGTTAAAAAAGATTTTTTAGTAAGATATTACCTCAGACCATAGGGTAACTCAACATCACACTATATTGAGCAATTGATAGATGTAGTGGTTGTGAAAAAGACAATACCTTTTCACAATAAGTTGATTGATGCAAATCTAATTGATGTGAGAATATCTTATGTTAGCCACACTTATAACCATCTATAAATGCATGAAACTTTAGTTTTAGAATAATCCAACTTGCCATGGACATATTGTTGATGCAGGGTGAGTATCCCAAAGTTCCATTTCATAGTACAAACTATTGGGAGAGGAGGAGGCCTAAACCCCTAATTTTCATGCACTTTTATATCCTCCCAAGAGAGACTATATTGATGAAATTAGATAATATTATGCAAACTTGTCAGTTATAGGATCAAGGATATTATACATAGTTGTTTGTGTCATTTTATCCTTTATTACATGGTTTTTAGTCTAGTCTATTTGTTTATCTTACCACATCAGAATGAGTCTTATTCATACATCACTACATTATTTAAGGAGTCATTATGCCATCCATTTAGTACCATACCTTTGCCTTAGTCTTTTGACAAATATTTGTGTGTGTGTCACTTGATTGAAAAGGGTAACATTACACTTCTCAATTCATTTTGAGTTTTGTGCCTTTGAGTCTTGAAACCAACCATTGATCACATATTTAGAGTGAGATAACATCATTACATTGCTTGAATCATTTTATAGACTTGTTTTTCTTGTGTCCAAGTTTCTATTTTCAAAACCAAAGCCACATGTGTCTTTTTGTTCTTTACCTAGTGTAATTTTGCCATTTAATTTCATCTAGCTTGTTATTTGATCAAATAAGCTTAGATTTCCTAAAGTTGAGTTTTTAATTAACCTTGACAAGTTCAAATCTAAATAATGATTGATTTCTACTTATGCCTTATGTAATTTTTTCCTAGACATCAATCTTTCTCTTTTGGATTGTACAACTTAGGTTAATTCTTTACCCAATTAGAAAACTATTGTTTATGCCTTTATTTCAGATAAAAAACTTATCTTCCATATGCCTTATACCCATTGACCAAGTTCATGTCTAAATTTGAATGCCTAGTTTAAGCCAATGTGTTTTAAATTTGTTAGATTAAATCTCAACTTTTTTTTTAAGTCTAGCTTTTATGCTCATTTTTCCAAAAGTCCTAGAATATGCTTGTTTTGAGCCTAGATTTTGTGCCACATTTGGACAAAAGATCTAGTAAATTTTGTTTTCTTATCTTATACATGTTTGGAACACTTTGTGCTTAGAGTTTGACATTCCAATTTTATTTCATCCTCTTGACCTTTTTGTGTGAGACATTTAACGTTAGACATTTGATGTTAGGTTATTTTATACTAAATTTTAGCATAGACCTTTTTGTAAATATAGCTCCATTTTTTTGACCAAGTTAGACCAAGTCTAAACCATTTATCTTTTTAGACATTGTTTTTTAATGTTTTTATAACTTTAAACCCATTTATCTTGAGGAAATCATAATTGATTTGAACATGTCTCACTATACTCATAGTGGAGCTATGTAGAATCTGGGATATGGTAATGTGGTCACACAAGAAGACTTTATTGAATACCCCTATGGTGATGATGTAGTTTTTGAGATGGATCCATATCCACCTTACAACACTCAATCCAAGGAACAAATCCAAGATCCTTTAACTCACTATTTAGTCAACATGCCTCCATACTCAGAATAGGACTAAGAGTAAACATCATAGTACCTAGCTACCATACCATCAGTTGTGGACCAAGTTTAACAACAATCATACTATGTTACGATGCCATTAACATATGATCCCTATTTATTTGATCATCACTTGATTTCAAAAAAATTATGAGGTTTTAATTTGAGATGTAGAGGTAGGGATCAAGTTTCCCAGTTCCTTACAACATACCTTATAATCAAAACATTAAACATACCTCTTCTATAAATCTTCAAGCTCTAGTGTCAGTGTTGTATCAAGACCCAAGTATGTTTATCATAGGAAAATACCTCATGGAGGGCCACTTTATACATATGTGAACAACATACTAAACCTATTTAAACTTAGCACACAATTTTAATAACATGACCATGTCAAATTCTCTACTTATCGAGCTAGATCTTTCAACAGGAGTCTTAATTGAATTGACAAGCTAAGATAATTTGGGTATAGACCCATTCATGCAAACTACTTCAGTCAAAGACATGTTCAATGCCCTAGTTATTGAAGAAGTGTAGACTACTTCCACATAGATGAATGAGCCAAACATAGTGGATAACATGAAAGTGTCATCCAATCCATACCAAAGTGGTTTAACTGCACAAACAACTAGTCCATAACAAACTATGCCTTTATATAACACTATGAGTGGTTTAAAAATGCATGGAGTGGGAACTTTTACCTCCCAACCACAACAAGCTACCTCTAATCTTCAGCCAGTTACTTCTTAAATCACACAACTGAAAGTATTAAGTAGTCAAGAAATAATCAGTACTTTACCATAACAAAATATAATGAATGTTACTCCACCACACTAGGGGATGACTAACATTCCAAAACAATAGGCATAATCTAGTTTACTAATGTATTAAAGGTAAAACATTATGCCACCTCAATAAGGGAAACTAATGTTCCACCTCATCAGGTAATGCCAAGTATATCTATTTAGTCATAGGCCAACATGCCTTCATAAACATTATCTAATCAACAAAATATATCCATTAGTTAGTGACAAATATGAAACCTTCAATAAGCATTTACTCCAAAATAAGGGTTCATGCAACCAAGAGGTTTTACTATCCCATACGTACTAATTAGGAAAAAATTGCCTTTTATTCCAAACATGCCATATATCCAACAATAGGGCCTTGGTTTATAAGTCCCCCTTAATTATCTAGGTATGACTAGTTAGAAACAAGTCCCTATTAAAACTCAATAGGCATAGTAATTCACCCAAATCCATATCCTTCCATCTCAGCCATAA
Organism: Torreya grandis; assembly: GCA_037957365.1. NCBI lineage: Eukaryota > Viridiplantae > Streptophyta > Pinopsida > Cupressales > Taxaceae > Torreya > Torreya grandis. Next base: position 4,475,311 of record JARHVA010000097.1, read on the forward strand.
TTCTCCCAAAACTAGGCCTATATACCAGTATACATGTAATTCTAACAATCACATCCTAGTATGTGAATGCATATTCCTGGTTAATTCCCTAACCAAACCAACCTTCCATACAAAACCATTCCTCCATTATACCTTCATCAAAGTAATCCACTTTTGACCACCTAACTTCCACCTCAAGCTAATATTCCATCAAGTTTCCTAGAACAAGAACTACAACAAATGAAAGATGCAATTGTCACCATGTAATCCAATAAGTAGACCAAGAAAATTTAAGTTGGATGATGCATGTTTTTACCCATTTAACATGGAATATTTATAAATACCTTTTACTCTAGGGTATGAGCCACTAAAATTTAACAAATACAAGGGTAAAGGAGACCTCAAGGCCCATTTGATTGAATTCTTTGTTGCTTTCCATCCAGTGACTTATAGTTACATATACGTTTTACTATTATTTCTAATGATTCTAGTAGGACAAGCTTTGGAGTGGTTCCTAAAATTGTTGAAGAACTTAATATCTAATTTTGATGACCTTTCAAACAAGTTTGTATAACATTTCTCCTACAATATCAAACATGAAATTTCATTAATAGATTTGACCCAAGCTAAAAAGAAGGTTGGTGAAAGTTTTGTAAGTTATCTACAGTGATGGAGAGTGCTTGCTATCCATTTTACCCATGGTTTACCAGATAAGTAACTAGTTGCTATGTTTACCAATAATTTACACAATGAGATATATTACCATCTAGTGATGCAATGTGCACATACATTAAAAGAAATCATTGACAAAGGTTTGTTAATCAAAAAATCCCTTATTAACAAATGGATTATCAAGCTTATCTCATCAAATCAGAACCATATTCAAAACCAAGGAAATGACCAAAATCAAAACCACAACCAAGTCCAAGCATAAGTGTCATAACCAACCTAGGATAATAATTATGAAAAATCCAACCAATTTAACCACAATATGAATTTTTTTTTGAATTGAGTAACTAACACAACATGTCCAAATAGTGTAAACACCATCTACTCATCCCATGCTAAAAATACAAATTACTCATCACCAACAACCCATTCAGTAAGTGTAACCTTCGTAGTAGCCTAGATCAGCACAATAAACATAGTAGCCTTTGCTTTTGCAAACCCCTCCTCCAAGGAAAAATGGGCCTAATCATTAAGTTTTTAGTGATCTTAGAGAGCCTATTGAATCCATGTTTCACAAACTATCCATTATTAATCTGATTAAATATCCCATTCCAAATCACTATCTTGAGGGCATTCCTTATCCATATTGGTATAGATAAAACGAATTATGTGAATACCATTGGGTTAACAGACATAATTTACATCATTGTGTACAAATCAAACATATTATTCATAATATATTGGAAAATGGGGAAATAACATAGGATAATGGAGATTCTACATCTAATTAGAATCTTGATATTTATCAAAACCCCTTTCCATAACATAACAACCAATAACAATAATAACAAAGGTCAGAACAAAAATAACAGTAACAAAAACTAAGATAACAACAATACTAATAGTAGTAAAACCAACATCAACCAGATAGATGGAACCAAGTCCAGAATGATGCCAACAACCAACAAACTTACCACATAGTTGCACATGATTACAAAAAAATTGTAGGCCATATTATAGGAGGTTGTGTTTCCACCATTTCCATCAATCCAAGACCAAGTATTAACCAAACAAGACCATTACTAATTAATTTCAACCAACCAACCTATGTTAGTGATCCTTCCTTGACCTAGGACCACATATAGACATACTAGAAAGTAGGGATTACTACTTTTGGACATTATATAGATAACTTATCATTGACCTATGACCACATACAAGTACACTAGAAATCGAGACTTATCCTATATAGTCCCCCTACATCATCATTTACTAGCAATAATGGTCCTGTATCTAATCCTAATTATGCAATCACAATCGACGATCAAATATTACCATCCCAAGCCCACAACCATCTACCACTACATCCATTTACTATTTTGTCTAGGAACAAGCCATTTACCATTGTGCAATAAAAGACATTTAATATTATGGAACAACTTTAGAATACACTTGTACAAATTTCCATTTTATATTTATTGTGTACATCAACCATAGACAAGAACATATTGATAGAGTTCTTAGGTCAATCTCAAATTCCCAATGACATAAGCCCAAAAAAATTTCAAGCTTTGGTTATAAATCTAGCCCTAGGCCATCAATTATCCTTTGACCAAAGTGATATGTCATCTTGTGGCCCTCTTCATAATAATCTATTATACATCAAAGTTGTCATCATACAACATAAATTGAAGTGTGTCCTTATAAACAATGGATCAGACCTAAATATTATGTCTCTAAATCTCATCAATCTTATTAGATACATAATAGCTGATCTCCAACCAAAAAATATCACAATCAAGGCCTATGATAATGAAGAGCAAGAATCACAAGGTAGTATCAGTTTACCAATTATAGTTAGGCATTTATCCCATGATACATTATGCCATGTTCTAGACCTCAATTTTTCATATAATTTGATTTTGGGTAGACCTTGGATACATGAAATTCATACAATCCCATCAACATTACACCAATGTATCAAATTCTCTCATTCAGGTATGAAGGTCACCATTTATAGAGATTTATAGCCCTACAAACATTGAAAGTTTTTGAAGGTTGAGTATAAAAGCTATAACTACCATTTTGGTTTGAATCTAGTTCCCAAGAAGGACAAGGGGAAATAAATTATTGTTTATTTTCCAGAGGCTAGTTGCATTGATCATGATACCCTTGATTCATCTTCCCATATGCCACCTTCTAAAATATCTAATCATTACCATCATGGCTAATAGCCCAAGTGAATATTTAACCCATGATATATTCCACATTACCAAGCTTCCAAAAAACTCCAAATCTTATAGAAGACCTAAAGTCAAGCTAGCTTACATGGAATGGAAGTGGAAGGGAAAAGGTAAACTACATAGTCTAACACCTATCATTTTCACATCGACCACTAGCTAATAATGGGATTGACTTATAGATGATGAATCCTATTTATACAATGACAATTTGATTTATTAATTTAACAATGCCAAATACCCTATTCTTAATAGGATAGTGGAGAATCATGCCTATCAAGGAAGAGGCCTTGGGCCAAATTAGTAGGGAATTCTTGAGCCAATATCCATGACTTAATACAAAGGAACCTATGGTCTCAGATTTAAACCACTTGAGGGTGACACCATGTATCTTATTCATGTTCTAATGCTAATGACTAGTGATGATGATGCTAATAGCAAATTAGAGAATGATCATAGCCCTTATGAAAACCTAGCCACTATCAATCTATTTGACACTCATTTAATTTGTACCCTTAGTCTAATTATTCATAATCACTTCCATTATATCACTATCAACTTATAAACTAGGACCAATAAGAATCCACAATGCCTGTAGATGATTTTGATAATGATGAGGCCTTTTGCAATTTTCTAGGCCTGAGAGACAATGTTTTGTTGGGAGACCATAAACAAGGGTTCTCAATAAAAATAGATCCTATAGCCTATTTTGGAGAATGGATGAACACCCTTAACCCCAAATAATTAAATAAAACATTGAGGTCCCAAATTGAAAAACTCTTTGAGGTGCTTTTGGACTAGTGTAAAAGTAAAGATGAAGGCCAATCTAGTGGTGAAAACATATTTCAAGCACCATTAGATGGGGTTGTTCAACCTTCCTCAAACATATCTCGAGAGACCACTAATGATGAACTTGCCTATGGGTCTAATTTTAGTACTGAAGAATAGCAGTCTTTTGATCAAATCATCTAAGATTTTCTAATAGTGTTTGTCACATGACCATCCCTACCATTGTGATATTTTGATTCCTCATACCTTGGCAAACTTGAAGAGCCAGTCTAAACAAAGGACTCTACCATTGATGAACAATTTAACTCATTGCTAACTATTTTAGAGGATGGTTCAAATCTTCTTATGGAAGACACTACAAAAGTCAACATCATGACTCTTGATGACCCAAAATGGATCAAATTAGGTGTGTCCCTCATTGAGGAGGAATGTGACATCTTTACATCCCTTTTGAGGGAATTTGTGGACATATTTACTTGGGCCTAGTCCAACATACCAAGTTTGAACCCTACCTTAGTTGTACACCACCTTATTATAGATCTTGATGCCAAACCCATGAAATAGAAACTATAGAAGATGCATCCTCACATTATTGTATTAGTGAAGAAAGAGTTGGAAAATCTCTTAAATGTGAGATGTATTTGACTGATTGACTATTCAGAGTGGATCTTGAATGTTATTCTAGTTAGTAAGAAGCTAGAAGGAATCAGAATTTGCACTGATTTTAGATATATAAACAAGGCTTGACCCAAAGATGACTTTTCTCTACCAAACATTGACCTAATTATTGACTCCATAGTCGAGTACAAAATGCTTTCATTAATGGATGGATATTCAAGATACAATTAGATCCAAATTATGCCATAATACCAACATAAAATAGCATTCACCATTATGTGTGGAATGTTCTATTATCAGGTTATGCCATTTGGTCTCAAAAACACTAGGGTCATATACCAAAGAGCCATGACCATCATATTTCATGATATGATGCATGCCATTATTTAAGACTACGTCAATGACATATTGGTAAAATCAAATACCAAGGCTAATCATCCAACAACACAACAAAGAATATTTTAGAGATTGTGTGAATATAAAGTTAGATTCAATCTTATGAAGTGTGTTTTTGGTGTTACTTCAAGTAAATTGGTTGGCTTCATTATGTCTCACTGAGGAATTGAATTTGATCCAACCAAAGTACATGTCATTACTAAGATGCCATCACCTTCCAATTTGAAGTAGCTCCATAGCTTTCAGGGTAAGATCCAATCCATCAGATGTTTCATATCTCATTTGGCCAAAAAATGCCATCCATTCACATAATTATTGAAGAATCCATCCATTCACATAATTATTGAAGAAGGGTGTAAAATTTAATTAGGATCAAGAATGCCAGAAAGCTTTTCAACATTTAAAGGACTATCTTTCCAATCCACCTATTTTGTTACCTCTTATGCCAAGAAAACCATTCTTATTATATCTATATGCCACAAACAAAGTCCTAGGTGCACTTTTAGCTCAACATGATGACAATAGAGAATAACATGTGTAATATTTAAATCATACACTAGTCATGTATGAACACAATTATACACCCATTAAAAAATCATGTTTAGCTATGGTCTTCAAAACTCAAAAATTATGACATTACATGTTAAACAACAAGACTGTGGTTATTTCAAAAGTAGATCCTCTTAAATTTATACTATCTAAAACATCCTTACAAGGCCATATGGCCAAATGGATCATGTTGTTGAGTAAATTTGGGATAGAATACATCAACCAAAAATCCATCAAGGGATAGGTTCTTGTAGATCAACTTACTAAATCACCCCTTATAGATACAGAATTTCTAGCATTCCAATTCCCAAATGAGTCCATTATGACCATCATTGAAACACCTCTTGAGGAGCAACATTGAAAGATGCATTTTTATCGATCCTTCACAACACATAGATCAATGGTAGGCCTATTGTTTATTACACCACTGGGGGATCTTTTCCCTAAATCATTTCAGATCAACTTTCTTTATACCAACAACATGGCCAAATATGAATCACTAGTAATAGGGCTTCATCAACTAGTATAATGGAATATTCAACATCTAAAGGTTTATGGTGATTCTTAGTTAATCATCAATCAAGTTATAAACCACTTTTAGACCAAAGATGACAAGTTGGTACCATACAATGCCATGGTTGAAACTCTCAACTAGCAGATTGTCAATGTATAGTTTGAACACATACCAAGGGATGATAGAAAAACAATAGATGCCATGGCCACCATTGGATCTTTGATATATCATCTAGACAAGGCAAAATAATATCAATTCATCTTTCAAAATCTTCTAGTGCCATCTCATGAGCCTTCAACCATCACAATTATCTATGATATTGTTGGTCCCAACTCTATTTGGTATTTAGACTGTTATTCCTATCTTCATGACTATATTATGCCACTAGACCTATCCTACAAACAAGCCAAGGCCTTTATCTACCATGCCACACATTATACCTTACTTGGACCCACACTTTATTATTATAGCTTTGATATAACTTTACTTCATTATTTAACTTTATTAGAATCAAAATTAGCATTATGGGAAATTCATGAAAGAGTATGTGGAACCCACACCATTGGTGTTATCATATCCAAAACTCTCCTACATAACAGGTATTATTGGTCAAATATGGATGCAAATGTAGTTGCATATGTTAAAAATGTGACAAATGTGAAAGGCATGCCAATCTAATTCATACGCCAACCAAGACATTAAAACCAATGCTTACACCATGGTTATTTTCTACATGGGGCCTCGATCTCATTGGGAATATAAACCCCACCTCATTTGATGGCCATGAACACATTCCCACCACTACCAAATATTTCACTAAGTGAGTTGAAGTTATACCCCTCACATGACTAGAAAACAAATTTCCAAAACCATATTCAACCATCTCATTTGCCATTATGGTATCTCATCCAACATTATATATAATAATGTCATATCATTCAAAAATAAGGATGTCAAATCATGGTGTGCTAAGTAAAAAATTACTCAATAGTTTTTTACCGCCTACTACCCATAAGGTAATGACCACATAGAAGCATCCATTAAAACCATTATCAACATACTTAAAATTATTATCAATGATGTTGGCCATGATTGGCACCTCCAACTATTCTGCATCCTTTGGGCATACCACACCAATTACCATACTCTAATAGAAGCCACTCCATATTCACTTGTTTATGACATTGAGGCCATTCTTCCATTGAGGTTGAATTACCTTCTTTGTGCATCTCTTTGAAGCATGTCCTAGATGATAAAGATTACCAAGTAGCTTTCCTATAAGAGCTGGAGTTACTTGATGATAAATCCATGGCCATACTTAATAAACTTCAAGCATACTAGAATAGACTCCATGGCCACTATAACTGATAGGTCAAATAGAGAGAATTTTAACTTAGTGATATTTTACTTAAAAAAACAATAGAATACCACAATCAAGAAGAAACACAAGGTAAAGTTCAAACCCAACTAGATTGGCCCTTTCATCATTATTGCAAACTATGGTGCTAGAGTGTACATGATACTACACCTGATGAAGATGAACTTGATGAGATGATGAAAATTATACACCTCAAGCATTAATTCACTTGAGTGACTTGGCATATTATCTATGAGGCATATTTATTTTATACTATAATATCAACATTCTTCTTTATACCATACCATTATACCATATACAATTCTACCATGTCTTTCCTATCAAATGAAATATTTTCAAACTCCCTACCCTACCCTTTGACCTTAGCTTTGTTCCATTGGTTACATGATTGCTTTCAGCATGAAGATTTTGATCAAGTTTCAATATTTGATTTAGTTTCTAGATAAATTCCATATATTGGAGTAGTATGATAGTGGTTTGTAAATTACATCCTTTATTTCTTGTTTCATTCTCTATCATATGTTCTTGATTATAACTACCTTTCAGAAAATCAATGTCTCCCCACATTGTACTACTAATTATAACCACTTATGGACAAATTAGTATCATTAACCCATGTCATTGTTTCATAATTATAACTACCTTTGGATAAATTAGAAACAACACTTGTTTATCATGCCTTGAAGTACCACTTTTCCATGCCTATGTCATAATGTGCCATTTGCCTACTTTGCCTATTTTGTTTGAGATTCTACTACTACCTAGTTAGATTCCTCTATTGTAAGGCAGAACTATAGTGACTTTAAGTCCCATCTTAGAACTATGTAGGTAGTGCTCAATTTACATCAAGGTCATCTTAGTCACCCTTTTCCATGCTCTCACCATTTTACGAGCAATTTAAGTTTGAACATTATCATTGTTTGCAAGCTTGGACTATTTAGTATCTCATCATTCTCAAATTGAGTTGAGATGCTTAAAAAATTCCAAAAACACATTTGTAAAATATTTATAAAATCCTAAAAATCAACCACATTTTTACCTTAAGGATTCTAGGAACCTTAGTTATTTCATAAGAAACCACTTGTCATTTATTTTCCCCATCCTTACTATCCTCATATCATACACACTTACCATTTTGTGAGCCCATTACCTCTACAATGTTAATCATGTTTTATTTCTCATCATTTTCTTCTATACCATATCCTGGGAGAACTAAATTTGTCCTAAATTTTTTTGTTGGATCTTGCATCCATGGAACTATGTATGCAGCATCCACTTGCCTAGTGTATCTAGAGTCAACTCGGACACACCCTTCCTTTTCTTATATACCTCCATTTTGTTTATTTATTTTGTTATCTCCTATACACTATGGATACTTTTCATCACCTTATTTTTGTCATTTTATTTATACTAACATTGTAATTAACCATTATTTGTTAGTGTTTCATTTTATTTTCTTTGTTTTGTTCTTTCTTTTCTTAGTGTTTTGTTTGCTTATTTGCCTGTTTGTTTGCTTTTTTTTTGTGCCTTGATTCATTATATGTGCATTCATTGGGTGATTCCTTGTGCATTATTATTGAATCCTTACATATTCGTACATGAACATTGCCATCATGGTTTCTATCATTAGTGCATTTTTTTCATTTGTTTATTGGATTGTGTGTTAGTATTTATGTATATTTTAACCAAGTTATCATGGTGTTATATCATTATGCCTACCATCAATGCTACAAAAATCATCAACTTAGGAAGTCTACATATTAATGCAATCATGATACTCCTTGGCACCTAAAAAAATCCCAATCTACCCAAATCATTCCCATATAGATTAATTAAATATCCTAATAATTATAACCTATGCTAGTTCAGATGAGCATCTCCCTACTAAAAGTTTTCCCAAATTAATATTTCTCATATGTACCAAGTTTCCATCATATTTTTCCATAATCACGATACCAATGATTATAACTACCTTTAGGAAAATTATTGTATAACATCCCACTTGTGTTGCCAATGATTCTAACTACCTTTGGGCAAATCATTGTGTATCATCCTACCTACAGAGCTGATGATTATAACTACTATGGGTAAATAAATATGTTTTGACCTATTTTGAAGGTTATTGATTATAAACACCTTTGGGAATGATTCAGGCAGCAATTTAGGTGACAATTTGGGTGACAGTTCCACCCTAATTGATGATGAAACTTCCAAGAGCCATAACTTTTGCACCGTAGCTCTAATTGGCTCACCGTTTGAACCATTGGAAAGATAAGAATGAGGGGAACATTGTGAGATGGCATAGATCTCTAATCAATTAATTTTGACCCTTGAAAACCCAAATTTCAATTTTAGTAGTGTAGTCTAAAAACAGTAAGTTTCTAAAAATAGTAATTCCTCAAATTTTGTATTGTTTTAAAGCGTGAAAGTCAAACCACTTAATCTCCCTCGAGATTGGTGACCTTCCACATCCTCCCCCCTATTTTAAAAATAGGTATACATAAATATGTAACTCAAAATGGAAAATCAAACATCTCTTCTCAGAGATAAGCATATAGTTGTATTGCGAACTTGAGTAATAATACATCTCTTCTCAAAGAATTCATTATTACTGTGTTATTTCTTTATTCTTGAGATATTTATCAACCAAAAATTTTGAGTTTTGGATTAGGGAAAATAATTATATTTATTTTTACAAATTGGGGCACATTCTCATTATGCTTATAACCACCTTTGGGCACACCGTTGTCTCTATCCGCTCAACTAGGGCATGTTTTTATTCTACCAATGATTATAACTGCCTATGAGAAAATCATTATTTTCCATTTAAAGATTAGAACTAGCTTTGGGAAAATCATTCTATTTTTACCCTAAGCCTTTTTTAATTATTATAATCACTTTTGGGCAAATCATTACCTTTTTTGTCCCACCTATGTCAACGATTATAACTGTTTGTGGGAAAATCATCCTATTTGTCTTCCCAACCATGGTAACTCCATATGCCCTCAAGTATAACCACCTATGGGAAACTCAATATTTTCCACCCCATTTATCTTCTTGGTCCCCTCATTTCTTCCTTTCAAGGGACCATCACTAACACCTTTACCAATCATTCCCTCGAGGGGGCACCTATATTTCATCTGTTACCATTAAAGTCATAATCATATAGGACCTTTTCATTGTTTGAGAAGATGTTAATATGCCTATAGCTTGCAATGCCTTCCCAAAAAAGGTAAAATTGTATACACCTAAAATTGGCCACAACTGGCCTTTATCTAAAATTCAAACCGATTCCTACCAACCATTACAAATCAATCCTAGGAATCATTGAATGTCCTATTTTTTCTTGTGAATCATTCATCAAAGCTCAAAATCATGTCTAGGTATCCCTAATTGGGGTATTTTATTGTATATAATAATAACCTTTAATGGATTCCCTAAGCACCTTCTAGTATCATAATAGTCAATTTAGCCTATGGACCTATTAAGTGGGGCACATGAACAAATATTAAATCTTGGGAATGTTAAATGGTTAATCAAAATTTAATAACAAACTAAACCAAATTAAATGCATGGTTCAGTTATCCATTTTAAATTAATAAAAATCTAAAAAATGAAATTCTAAAATTTAAAATATCCTATCCTATCATCATTGTCTTTATGAGTTATCAAGCTCTTTGAAAATATCCTAAAATATCTAATTTTGAGAGCCATGCCTAGTAATTAAAAATCATAATTACTTGACAACTATTAACTCTATTGAGGTTATATTTGACTCACCTAGGCTAGGTTTGAACCCATTCCAATGTTTAACTCCACCCTAACTCATCTTGGATGAGATTTAAATCCTTAGGCTATAAATACAAGGCCATATCTCTTCATTTCTAAGATTGGATAGTATAGAGTTATTATGCAAGATTTGTGACATGAGACTCATATCAATAGTGTTATAATGCCAAAATCTTGAGCCAAAGTAACATCAAGCCACATCAAAACCATATGGTGCCAAGGAGAGAAGGATATAACAAGATTTATTTGTAAATACTTCTTGTTGCACAAGCTGATCAAGCCACTCAACAAAGTATTTGGAGCTTCCATGAAAGGTCAATGATTTGTGTCTTTTATGTTTTAATTGTTATTTTAATTATCTCTTCTTACTAAGCCTTCCTTAAGTTATTGTCTTGTAGTATAAGTGTTAGTGTGTATTTATTTGAGTTTTTATTACTTGAGCTAAAACTATGCTAACCTCCCTTATTGGATTCATATTATCATAGAGACTAGATGAAATCCCTGAATGAATACATGTCAATAGATTGCTCATACATGTAGATACCTTAGAGGGGTGTTCCCAATCAAATATAGATCGAGTGATAGGTGATAAATAAGTTTATGATTATCGATTATAATGCCAAGAATGAGAAGGTAAATTTTCAATCCATAGACTTAGGTGTGTATGCTTTTGATACTAACAATTCAAATAAGAGAAACCTAGTGGCCAAGGATGAAATATTCTAGATGGTGTACTTCAATAGTGTGAGAGATAAATAAGGATCAAGGGTAGGTATTTTATTAATAAATATGGTTGTTAAACAATACTTGGCATCTTATAGACTTTAATTTTCATACACTAATAATCTTTTAGAATAGGAGGCCCTGATCCTAGGACTTCAATTCTCCATAAAGCATAAGGTTAGGATACTATTTATCCATGGTGATTTAGAATTAGTCATTAAATAAGTACGTAGTCAGTATCAATGCAAGATTTCTTATTTAAAGAAATATAAATTTATATCTTGGGATTTGATTGAGAGTTTTGAAGTGTTTAACATCACCTTTGTACCTAGGGATCAAAATCGGTTAGTGGATATGTTAGCTTATGCAGTAAAAAATTTAGCCCCACCTAAGGCTCTTCAATTACAAAAGTTTTTATTTAAAATGATATCATTCCCTTCTATTCTAGATAACATCAACCAATTTAAGTGTTTGAAAATGATAAACAAATCATTAATTTTATGACTAATTTTGGAGTTTTTAAGTCACACATAATTGACAAACAGGAAGAAAAGACTATAAAGGAAGTCAAAATTGATGAAGACGTCATAGCTAAACTTAAGGAGAATATAATTCCTAAGGGAATGATCTATCTAAAAAGGATATTTGATAATAACAAGTGATACCAAGGTACCTAAAGTAAGTGGTAAAGACTACAAGTAAATCAATTTGGGTTCATTGAGCAATCCTTAAATATCAACATCGAGCTAGTCTATACTAAGAAAGAGTTAACTAAATCTACTAAAATATTATCCATATTCAAGGACATCCTTGCTTGGCCTTATGAACATCTTATAGCCTTAGACACATAGGTCATCACTCACATGATCCCTTTGAAAGAAGCATTTAAGCCTTTCAGGCAAAGGCAAAGACCTATGAACCTAGTTCTAGAGCCTCTCATTTATAAAAAAGTGAAAAAGTTACTAGATGTAAGAATTGTCTTCCTGATCAGACACTCCACATGGGTGGATAGCTTGGTCCCAAATAGGAATAATAATGGTGAAATTAGACTCTACATGGACTTCCATAATCTCAATAAATCTTCAAAAAAGGATAACTAACCATTTCCCTCCTTGGATGAGGTAATTCAAATGGTAGCGGCTCTAAAATGATGTCTTTTAGATGGTTTTTTTGGCTTCAACCAAGTGTTAGTCAACAAAGAAGACAAGATGAAGACTACCTTCACAACCAAGTGGGGAACATTTACATATAAAATGATGCCTTTCAGACTCATCAATTTTGGAGCTACCTTTCAACATGCCATGGATCATGCATTCTAAGGACTAATTGGTATGTGAATTATTATTTATATGGATGACTTAACCATTTTGTCTAAGAACAAGAAGGATCACATGATGTACCTCTAAAAAGTTGTAGACAAATGTAAGAGGTTTGGTATCTCTTTGAACCCAAAAAAAAGTATCATTTTTGTAAGTGAAGGTAAGCTATTGGGATATATAATCAAAAAGGATGGTATGGTTATTTCCATATACAAAATTAATTATATCTCTAAGGTTGATTTTCCCAATAGTATAAAAGAGTTAAAATCATTTTTTGGGAAAATTAATTTTGTGCACAAATTCATTTCAAGTTTTATTAAAAAATTTGGACCCCTAAATGCTATGTTGAAGAAGGATGTGAAGATTGACTAGATCTCTGAGGATAATAAATCCTTTAAATACATCAAGTAATCCATAATAAAAGTACTCATATTGATAAGCCCATATTTCAATAAGGATCGCTACCTCTACTATTTTGATTCTAATCACATGATTGTTGATGTTTTAACACAAAAATTAGATGACAAATAAAATTCGATCACCTTTATGAGTGAAAACTTGAAGGATGTTGAATTGAGATGTCCACTCCTAGATAAACAAGTGTATGCTTTGGTAAAGGTTATAAAAATGTTTAAACACTACATCCTCAAAAATAAGACTCATGACATTATACCTAACCCTATTGTTAAGCATATGTTTATCCAGAATGAGTTAAGGGAAATATAAGGGAAGTGGATGACCAAGCTCTAGGAATATGACATAAAAATTAAGTTGGCCAAGATGGTATGAGTCTAGGGTTTAATTTAGTTGATTACCAAGATTGATCTTTGAATTTATATGTTTTAGGTGGAAGTAAACTAGATCTCAAGTGAATATTGGTATAAGTGCATTATATATTACCTATTGAGTGGCACTTTCCCCCTAAAGTTGAAAAGAGAATAGAGAACACTTAGGCTCAAAATCTCACACTTCAGGATAATAAAAAGAGTTTTCTATAGAAAAAACTATGAAGGGATCTACTTGATATGCATTTGTAAAAAGGAATATTTAGATATACTAAAAAACTTTCATCTTAAATTAGGAAGTGGACATCCTTCAAGCAAAACTAACACCCATAAAATAATTAGAGTATGTTATTACTATCCTACAATAGTCAAGGATGTGAATGCTTACGCTCGATCATGTCATCAATGTCAGGGGTTTGATAATAGAGAATTAAGATTAGCCATGAATTTATATCTTGTGACTTAAATAAGGCCATTTTCCCAATAGGGATTGTAATTCATTAGATTCATCAATCCCAACTTTTCGATGGGTCAAAAATTTGTGATGATAGCCACTAACTATTACACTAAGTGGACTGAAGTAATTACCACTAGGAACTATAGGATAATTGATGTCATTAAATTCTTGGAGGAAAATATTAAAACCAAATTTGGGACCCCCTTGTCTCTGGTATGTGATAATTTCATGACTTTCTAATTTATATAATTCATAGAGTGGGCCTATGAAAACAAGATTATTGTCAATTTTTCCTCAAACTATTATCTGCAAGGAAATGGTGTTACAAAATCAACTAATAAGAACCTAATGAATGTAATAATAAAGTATAAAAAGGGAGTGGTAGTCACTATTTAAATATGATTTATGGGAAGATTGAACAAAATATAATAAGGCTCTGAGGTCATCTCTATTCTTACTAGTGTATGGGAAGTAACAAATATTTTCCATCACATTACAACTACCTACTTATGAGTTCATGGGTAAATATATGGATGATGATGAAATAATCCAATCAAGAATATTGAACATCATCCAAATGGAAGATGCCAAAGATGAAGCCCTCAATAATTTCAACAAACACAAGGGCATAGTCGAAAGGAGTTTTGACAAGAGAGATAAAATCAAAACTTTCTAAATTTTAGACTCGATCTTACTATGAGAGAAAACCCATGAGAAAAAAGGCTAGCATGAAAATTCATGCCCCATTTGATCAATTTGTATCAAATTTTAGATATATTAGGTGATAATGCATTTAGATTAAAAGACTTATAAGGAAATTACTTAACTCTACCAGTGAATGGATAGTACTTTAAGCACTACTTCTCAACTACCCCTACACCCCTCCCAAAGGACTATGAGTTAGTTTAGTTTAGCAAAAAATAGGGGTATATTAGTTCATTTTTTATTTTATTTCTCATTGGGTGTTTGCTTTTAGTTCTTTTCTTTCCTTAGATTAGTTTTTTTGTGTTATAGCTTATCAATAAGTCCTTTGGGCACAATTCTGAGTCTCTTTTACATTTTCTCCAAATTCTAAAATCTAAATGAAATTTGAGAGTTGAAGTTTTAAAACCCATGTACATCATAATAGTTGGTTATCCAAAGTGAGAGGCTACACTATGTGTTGGTTTAGAAAATTGGAAGAATTTAATTTTAAAGTTACCATTTCATGGAGTCTATGCTTCTATTTTGTTTATAATACAGTTCTAACAAACATGCATTTAACCAAATGAAGGCATTAAAATTCTAAAATTCCATGCATACTAGCACTTAATCCCATATCATAAGATTGCCTAGGTAAAACTTAGTCACTAAAAGTGAGTTATTTTAAGCAAAAGTTTTGAAATCCCTTAAAACCTGACCAACAAATTGGTTCTCAACCTCCAAGGTTTTTTCAAAAAAATAAAAGTATATGTGTATCAAGTTGAAACAAACTTGACACTATAAGTTACATTCTTTTGAAGGTGATTTAGGTAACCTTCACCAGGATTATAGATTCCTGATTGGCAGTGGAATAAGGCCTAGAGTGGAGCTAAAGGTATCTTTGTTAGGGTTATGGATACCTAACTGGTAGCAGAGCAATGCTTGAGCCACCCCCTTAAAAGTTAAGCATAATTATATATATATCTAAAAGGTACTTGCTCAGAACCTATGTTCAAGGCCATGAATGTTGAAGCCATTAATTCTGAAACCCAAAGGCATGTTGGTCAATCAATTCAAAAGCACACATATAGTATGAATGGTTTTCAAATTTTTAGGCTTTAATCCATCAAGTAAAAAGTTATTTCTAAAAAATCAATTCTAATATTTGTTGCATCCATCAAGGAGTGACTACTTAAGGATTATATTCTAAATCAAGATATGTGAATTCTAACATATTGTTATGTTTTCTACAAAGGTTGTTATTTGTTGAGATAGACATGCCCCATTTTCTTTAAAATGGAGACCCCATGAAAAATCTAGATCATTCACCCTAAGATATACCTCATCTTTAGTACCACAAGTGTTAAACCCTCCCTTATATGACTTAAAAGATTTAGAATTCATTTTAATTCATGACAAATATTAATGAGGTGTGTTTTTAATATCTCATTAATGTCTAGTTTACTATGATTTCTAATCATCTAGCTTATTTATAAGTATTCTTATGAGGGGTTACATTAAAAAATCCAAGGTATGATCCCTAAAACTATAGAAAGGTTACTTCATCAAAGTTTTTTCTAAATCATAGTCTAGCTTTAACTATGAAAAAATTCATGTTCAGGACTATGACATACCATAATATTAAGTTTTATACTAAAGTCCAAGTCAGATTTCATGCTCAAGGTTTACAAATTTAAGCTGGCTACTTTCCATTTTATCTCACAATTTCTAAATTTTGCATCATTTAATTTGGCAAGAACCATGATGTCAGCTCAACTTTAAATGATACATGGTAGTGTTTCATGCAATGGTGAATTAGTTTCATAAGTTATATACTTCATCACATATATTTTAGCCTTTAAAAAATTGGGTGATAATGCAACCCAATGGGAGTTTTCCACTTGTCATGCAGTTGTAGCATTCCATCTTATAAAGAGGTTGTAAAGTTTGTGACCCCATGACTCAATCAAAATGCGCCACATGGTGCCCAGTCATGGCCCTCTGAGGATTTTATTATTTTCTAAAGTCTCATGATAATTGTTTTTCCCAAAATTTGTCACTCATTTTTGGGGACAACATATCAACTATTTTGGTCCTACAGGCCAAAATTCTCTCTTCCCTTCTCAAAAAATATTCTGAGTGCTCCAATTCTTCAATCATTCAAGCTTTTTCAACTAAGGGACTCATAGGTTCAATAGGTTCAACAACTTCAATAGGCGAGATATCACAAAGAAACAAGTTCCCAACACTTAAGCATTTCAAGGTTAGTTCAACGTCAAAGGTTCAACCAAATGGTCCATCGGCAGGCTTCAAACAAAAGATTGAACCATTGAACCATTGAACCCCAACTCCAAAGTTCAAAGGTTCAATGGGTTCAAAGGTTCAAAGACATCGGCATAATTAAAGAGTTAAGCACTTCAGCAAGTTCAAAGTTCAATGGCTTCAAAGGACTTAAAGAAAAGAAGGCTTCGAAGATTGAAGGTTGAACCATTGAACCGTTGAACCGTTGAACCTTGAACCAAAATGGTTTAAGGAGTTCAAAGGTTAAACAAGTTTAATAAGATCAAAAGACTTAAACAAAAGAAGACTTCGAAGGAGAATGATTAAACCATTGAACTGTTAAACCTTGAACCAAAAGAGTTCAAAGTTCAAAGTTTTGACGAGTTCAATAAAGTTTGAGAGACTTCAAAGGACCAAAGGATTTGAAGAGTTAAGAAAGAAAGGTTGAACCAATTGAACCTTGAAACAAAATGGTTCAAAGGTTCAAAGGCTCAAAGGTTCAAAGGAGTCTCCCAAAGCCTAAGGGACAAGTGCCCTTGCGAAGGGCAGGGAACATTTGCAAAAGGATTAAAGAGAAGGCCAAAAGGGTAAGGTTTTATTCAAAAAAACAAAGGATGAATTTCTTTAGACAAAATGTCTGAAGGAATTCCTTCAAACATTTTGTCTAAAGAAATTTCCAAGTCAAGGAACAAAAGGATATCTTTCGAAAAGATTTTTCACAATAAAATTTCACAATAGAAATCCTTCAGACAAAATGTCTGAAGGAATGTTGAAAGGCCTGACAGAAAGTGGCAAAGCCAGAGGAAAGATTTCCTTTAGACAAAATGTCCAAAGGATTTGAAGAACAAGGCCACCTGAGGGACCCTGAAGGGCAAGTACCCTTGCGAGGGACTCTCAGTGACCATGAAATGGACCATTCTCAAGGCTTGAAGGGACACCTTCCCTTTGGGGGGTTCCAAAGATAGAAAGCTACAAGAATTTTCAAGTTCAAAGAGAAGGTTCAATCGAAGAGTAAAGAAGCGATTGAACCAAGGAGCTGATAGGACCACCCAAACCATTGAACCATTGAACCAATAAACTCTCATGGTTTGAAGGTTCAAGATTCAATGTGGTTCAAGCAACTAACAACCAGTGACATCCTCGCAAATGTCAAATTCAAGGTAATGAAATGCCCATTTATTTTCAAATATGGCATGGAACTTGAAGAATAAAACTTAGTGAATAGTTGAAGAATGAAGTTGAAAGAGCCTATTGAAGGTAAGAAGATAGCATGAGAGCTCAAATTGTAATAGGAAAGAGGGAAAGCTATAGGAGATACTAAAATATCTATAGGGGAGTTATTCTAGTAGGTGGAATAGTCCACCAAGTAGACATCTAAGCGCACAAAAACTAAAAGGCATGGCCTATTTTTCTCCCTTTGAATAAAAGTGAGTGGACAACCACGTACATATCTGGAGATAGACTAAATGAACCATGCTGAGGAGAAGACATTCAAGATGATTCTATACACCAAATTCAATGTTGATGCCCTGTTCCAGCATGGCCCCTTCATAGAACTAAAAATTCATTCAAGGTATTGAATGTAGCATGGGCCATTCTATGAAATAAATCACCCAAGTCTTTCTTAGAGTGCTATATATTGTAATCTCTTATTTTATGCAAGGAAGATCTTTTTGTCATCAAAAGCAAAACTCTGCCCAAATTAAAAGGCATCACTAAGACTTTGAGCTCAAACTGTCAATCATATTTCATTATTTGAATGAGAAATCAAGTAACCTTTCAGACTTTGTGCTAGAATAGCTTGTGTTTTTGAGGAAATTGTTCTTATGTCTATTTCTTGAATGTGTTCTTATCCATTTAATTAAATAAGTAGAACTAGTGGAAGTAATCAGGAAGGTGTCCTGAAGCCAACTATGGAGAGACTTTGTGATACCACAATTGTCTTTAGTGTGTGTGTTTTTAGTTTATTTCTATGTAAAGGATCTTAAGATGACTTTGTGCCCCCATTGTCCATATATTTCACTCTTTGGTAGCTGAGGTGGAGACTCTGTGCTACACCTCATTCTATTGGTTATTGTGCCTTGTTACAATTACTTATCTCTACTAGAAAGAATTTTTGCTGGTTACTGCAGACCACTTTTGAAAGAAGAGAAGTGCCTTCTATCATTTCACCAAGATTTCTCCTTTTACCCAGTGAACATCATCTCTAAAAAAAGAGAGATGGATGGTGTTGTCCTACCCCTGAGTGTTATTTTCTACTTATATATATATATATAGTACTTCATATTTATAGGGAACCTCCCCTTGATGAGAGGAGAGATTTGTCCCCTTTTGATGTGGTAAACTTGCACATTTGGTTGATCAATATCCTTATGTTGTGGTTGAAACAACCTATTTTTCCCATCAGTTAATTGGTGACAAAATATTTACTCAATAATTTTTGGTGACTCCACTAGGGAAGAATGCACAATTTGAAGCCTCAAGCTTCAAATTGAAGTAGTTCCAGTTCTTTCCATTTTAGTTTTACACTCTAGCAGATCCATGATATACTCAAAGCCAAAGAGCTAAAGGTATTGTTGACCCTATATTTGAGTTGGTACAGCAAAGTGTTTTTGATCCTTTCCCCTCACCATCTCATCTTCAGTGAACCAGGATTTTTCCTCCTACAAAAGTTAGGTCTCCATTACCAAGCAAAGCATCCATTTCTATTATTAGTAGAACTTTGTCAATACATACCCCTTAGACATTTGTTATCCCTCCCTTTAGTAGTCAAATCATGGTAGTTCAAGGCCCCTAGGGTAACTCTTTTGGCCCACTCAATTTAACTCCACCTCTACATGAACTACCACACAGTTCAAGGAATAATTTCCCTAAATTCTTTGGTGATGGGAGAGTTCATCTTGATGAACATATTGCAGCCTTCAACATAGCCTGTGGTGTGATAGGTGTGGAGTATGAGGATGTGGTAGTCAAGTTGTTTGTGGAGACATTACAAGGTGCTACTACAGACTGGTTCTACCATCTGCAGGCTCAGTCAGTGACTGACTAGAAATCTCTCAAAGCCAAATTTGAACCCAGGTCCAAGCCTATAGAAGATGTGCATGCCCTGCTAGCCCAGCTCACACAAATGAATAAAGAGCCTCATGAACATATGAGGGAATTCATTGCCAAATTTAACAAGCTGAGGAATAGGATTCCTACCATTGCTTAGCCAACAGCTAAGAATCTCAAATGCTTCTTCATCAACTCTTAGCTTCCTAAAATGAGTTTCTTGTTGAGATGTGTTGGTCACATAAACCTTATTGCAGTGCAAGATTTGGATACTGAGGTGGAAGATGATCTCATCTTGGTAGGGAAGATAAGGAGAGATCTTAACAAAGGTAAATCTTCTTCATCCTCTGAATATCCATCTACAAGCACCACTGATCTAATAGTGCAAAAGCTAGCAAATGAGTTGCTAGCTCTTAGAAAGTAAATGGTGCAAGGGATGTCTGCTCCTTCATACCAAGATATACCAAGGAGGACTTTTCTAAATCAATCATACCAAGGCAATGCTATCAAATATCAAGGGAAACCAAATCATCTTCCTCCCCCATAGGGGAAACTTGCCATTGAAGCACCTCCAACCAATTCAACAGTTAGATATCTTGAAATAGAATCTGATTTCTCCTTCTAGCCTGAGTTAAACCCAGAAGATGATGCTAATCTCTTAACAAAGGGAGAAGAAGAATTAGCTGGCAACTCTAACATTGGTTTCCTAAATTACCAGGATGAACCCAAAAGTAAAGGTGAAGCGTTGATAGACCATACATTGTATTCACCTAGTCCCAGAACTAGTTAGTGCAATGAGCTGATAAGGAAAAAGTAGAGCGATCTCAACCAGCAATTTCAATTGCTAAGCGGGGAACCACTCTACCTTTTCAATCAAAGGACCTAGTGATCACTAAAATGGTCAGTACAACAAGTTTTCTTTCATCTTCTGCTTCAAATTCATAGACTAGTACCACCCCTCCTAAAAACTAGAAGGATGAACTACCTTCCCCTATTCCTAATTCATTTTAGACATTTGATATAATCGACCATGTCAAGAAAACTAAAATTCAAATGTCTGAATTTGAATTCCTGCAATCCAACCCTGAACAGTTAGATAAGTTGGTTCAATATGTGAAGAATAAAATTGTCCTTGTAGGACTAGCTATTCCAAAGGTGACTCCCACATCCACCTGGAATAACCTTGTCATTACTCCTCCTGCTACTCCCGAGAGGACATAAACATTTTATGTCTCCCTGCTGATAAATGGACACCAGCTGAACAATTGTATCATAAACTTAGGTGCATCTGATAATGTCATGCCTACCAAAGTGGTAGAATCCCTTAGACTCACACTAACCAAGACCTTTGGGAGATGTTTCTCCATGGAAAACAAATAAGTGCCACTGCTAGGATAAATCAAGGATGCCCAATTTGCATTTGCAGCATTCCTAGACAAGAGAATTAAGATGATAGTTTTGGTGGCCGATGTCCCTACCTCATATGGCATTCTTCTTGAGTGAAATTTCTACAAGGATTTTGGTGGTGAGTTAAGTATGGACCTATCTAAAGTGAGGATCCTGGTCAAAGGCATCATGCAGAGATTGCTCCCTGAGAAGGAGGCAAAATATGTCGTCACTCAAACATCAGTGCCTGATGCCCAAATTTTGTTTAAATCTTCAAGCATGGGTAATTACTTCCTAACTACAGAGGATGTTCCTATCCTAGCTGACAAAACTTTTGAAAATGACAATCTAAAAATTGGTTTAGTTGGAACAGTAAAAGACTTATTAGAGCACAGTGCAAGCCCAGAGGAATCCTCTGCTCCAAATGAAGAAAAATCTAAGGAAAGGTCAATTTTTGATAATGTGTGTATTCTAAAATTTGATGGTATCTGTTCTTCTACTAGCTCAGGAGCTAGGATTGTTTTGATATCTCCTCAAGGAGATATTTACCCCTATTCTTATAAATTATAGTTTAGAAATACCAGTAATACTGCTAAATATGAATCGCTGCTACTCAAATTAAAGGCCACTCAAGATAGGGGAATCAAACTCTTGCATGCCAAAGGAGATGCTAAGCTAGTGGTTTGCCAGGTTAAGAACCTGTACCAAACCTAAAATGAGAGATTGCACCATTTTCACAATCTAGTTTGGGATCAAATTGAAAGCTTTGATGCTTTCAGTATCTCTGCAGTGCCTAGAGAATTCAATGACCGAGCTGATGCATTATCTATTTCAATGACTCTCTTGGTTCCTCACCAAGATTTTGAAGGAGACAAGTACACCATTGAATAATTTTTTTGACCAAGTGTTCCTGACAATTCTAATCATTGGCAAGTGTTCAATGGTGACAACCAAATTATCACCTTTCTGAAACAAAAAGATAGTTTGAATAGCTTTACTTCGAAGGTAGTGATTCTCAAAAACTTGAATCAGCCCCTAAAACAAGTTGAGACATAGGTGAAAAATTTATACAACTCAAAGGGAATAAAATCCCAAAAGGACTGGTTTCCCTTGAGAAACTATTTGACAAGCACAACAAGTTCATCAAATAGCAACAAATGGATTCAAGCTCCTCTCAGGAGTTTGATCAAATAAATTTGGGTACTAAGGAAAATCCAAAGATGGTGAATATCAGGAAGTGTTACACTCCTAAGGAGAAACTCAAATTTACTGACCTACTTTGCCATTACATGGATGTTTTGGCATACTCCTATGATGATTTGAAGTCACTTAGTCCTAAAAAAATTTGCCATGAAATTCCTTTCAAGCGTGATTCGGTGCCTTACAAGTAGAAATACTGATAGTATAATCCAAAGATATCAAGTACTATTCTATCTAAAATATAGAAAATGTTGAATGCTAGAATAATTTTCCCAATCCATCATTCCATGTGGATTTCAAACATAGTTCTTATGAGGAAAAAGAATGGTGAAATTTAGCTCTCCATGGATTTTAGGAATTTGAATCAATCCTCCCTAAAAGATAATTACCCTCTACCCATCATGGATCAAGTCCTTCAGAAAGTGACTAGTTTAGAGATGTTATCAATGTTGGATGGCTTCTCAGGGTACAATCAAGTAGAAGTTGGTGAAGCAGACCAACATAAGACTGCCTTCACCACACCTTGGGGCACCTTTACATATCGAAGAATGCCATTTGGCCTGATAAATGCTGGTGCCACATTTCAAAGAGCAATGGACCTTGCTTTCAATGATTAAATAGGTAAGTTCATTATGGTATACCTTGATGATTTAACAGTCTTTTCCAAGCATTGTCCTGATCATGTGCACCATTTGCAACAAGTGCTGGAATGATGTCACTAGAATGGCATTTCTCTAAATCCCAAGAAGTCTTTTTTGGGGTAATAAAAGGGAAACTTCTTGGACACATTGTATCCTGAGAAGGCATAAAGATTGACTCAGAAAGAGTCAAATCCATCCAGGAGCTTACTCTACCCACAAGTAAGACTGTAGTTCACTCATTTTTCAGAAAGGTGAATTTTTTATGAAGGTTCATTCCTAATTTCACTAAAAAAACTCACCACATTATGGACATGATGATGGGAAAGACCACTTTCAAATTACTAAAGAAGGCAAGTTAGCATTTTGAGACATCAAGATAGCTATCACCCACACCCCAATTCTAGTTTGTCTAGATTACACCAAAGGCTTCATAATGTACAGTTATGCTTTTGAGCACACATTTTCAGCAATTCTAGTTCAACAGAACAAAGGTGTGGAATCTCCCATATCCTTCATGAGCTATCCTCTCAAATCTCATGAGATAAATTATTAAAATATGGAGAAGAATGCTTATGTAGTGGTAAAGGTAGTCAAGCACTTCCATTTTTACAACCTGAATTCACACACTATTGCCCTGGTTCCTGATACCACAGTCAAATCCATATTAACTCAGCAAGAGTTTGGAACCAAAAAGGGAAATTGGATTTCTAAAATCTAGGAGTTTGATCAGGTTATTAAACTAACAAAGCTTTTATGAGGAAGGGGCTTCTGCCAATTGATTGCTGATAACAACTTAGAAGAAACAGGGCATGAAGAAGTAAAAATTAAAGACAAGCCAATGGTCCTCTTTGTCTCCACCACAAATGAGTGGTATTCTAGTATTTCTCATTTCCTTACTTATGGTGAGTGTCCTGCTAACCTATCTCATAAATAAAAGAGGACTATTAAGTTAAACACTGCTAATTTTGTCCTATGGGACAACGGTCTATATAAAAGGAACTTCGATGGAGTGTTCCTTCTCTTCATGGATAAAGAGCAACATAACCAACTTTTGGAGTCCTTCCATAATCTAGCCTATAGAGGATATTTTTATATACCTGTAACTACCCATAAGATTCTTTAAGCCAGATATTACTGGCCTACTCTATTTCAAGATGCATACAAATAGGTACGAAGATGTGAACTGTGCCAAAAGCTCATTGGAAGACCAAAGTTGGTTGCTTTGCCTCTTAAGCCAGTGGTAATAAAAGAGACATTTCAGTAATGGGGAATTGATTTCATTAGTGTTGTAAACCCATCTTCAAGCACTAGACATGATTATGTCCTCACAGCCACAAATTACTTCATCAAATGGGTGAAAGCTATTCCAGCCAAGCATCTTACTTCAAAATTAGTATGTAATTTCCTCAAAGAAAACATCATTTCCAAGTTTGGGGTCCTAACCAAGATTGTGATAGACAATGCAACCTATTTCTCTTCCTATGAGATTACTCAGTTCTATTTTTATTATGGGATTACCCTCTCCCACTCCTCTAATTATTTTTCATAAGGGAATGACCAAGTAGAATCGAGCAATAAGAACTTGGTGACCATCATTAGGAAGTTGGTAGATGACAACCAATGAACATGACATAAAGCATTGTTTGATGCTTTGTGGATAGACACAATTACACCTAAGAGGGCAATAGGTATGTCACCTTTCCAACTTTTGTATGGTCTTAATGTAGAGATACCAATAACCCTAGAATTATCAGCATTGAAGTAGGCAAAGGCAGTAGAAGATTCAACTTTTGAAAATGCCATCGACAAGAGGATCATGTGATTGATTGAGCTAGATCAGCAGTGAACTATGGTGGTGGATTGAATAGTGACGCATCAAAATCTGGTGAAGAAGCTCTTTGACCAAAAATAAAAAACCCATGATTTCTACATTAGAGATCAAGTTCTGTTATGGGACAAGAGAAGATAACCAAAGGGAATGCATGGGAAATTTGATTCCCTATGGAGAGGCCCATTTGTTATTCATCATCTCAATGGTGAAAATAGTTTCCTATTGAATTATCAAGATGGCACACCCTTTTTATTGCCTCATAATGGGCAACATCTGAAGCACTTCAATTCTTGAAGTATCAAATAAGATCAGCTTGTACATATGTATAATTTTTGTATAGTCTTTAGCTCTGTTTGGTGTTTTTTGTTTTCTTTACTTTTGGTGCCTTTATTTTTGGGTAGCATGACTCTTTATCCTAATGGCATACTTAAAGACACTAGAGATTCTAGTTTCTACTCCCTTCAATAGTTCTTACAATCGATTAAAGTTCCCCAGCTGGAGCCAGCTGTTGTTCCCAAAATCTGTCACTCATTTTTTAGGACAACATATCAACTATTTTGGTCCTACAGGCTAAAATTCTCTCTTCCCTTCTCAAAAAATGTTCTGAGTGCTCCAATTCTTCAATCATTCAAAAAATTTAAGCTAAGGGACTCGCAAGTTTAACAGGTTCAACAACTTCAACAAGTGAGCTCTCACAAAGAAACAAGTTCCTAACATTTAGGCATTTTAAGGTTGGTTCAACGTCAAAGGTTCAACCAAAAGGTCCATCAATAGGATTCAAACAAAAGATTGAAATATTAAACCATTGAACCATTGAACCCTACCTCTAAATTTTAAAGGTTCAATAGGTTCAAAGGTTCAATGACATCAGCATACTTAAAGAGTTAAGAGCTTTGGCAAGTTCAAAGTTCAACAGCTTCAAAGGACTTAAAGAAAAGAAGGCTTCGAAGATTGAATGTTGAACTATTGAACTGTTGAACCTTAAACCAAAATGGTTTAATGAGTTCAAAGGTTCAATGAGTTCAATAAGATCAAAAGACTTAAATAAAAGAAGACTTTGAAGGAGAATGATTGAACTGTTGAACCATTGAACCTTGAACCAAAAGAGTTCAAAGTTTAAAGTTTTGATGAGTTTAATAAAGTTTGAGAGACTTCAAAGGACCAAAAGATTTGAAGAGTTAATAAAGAAAGGTTAAACCAATTGAACCTTGAACCAAAATGGTTCAAAGGTTCAAAGAAGTCTCCCAAAGCCTGAAGGACAAGTGCCTTTGCAGAGGGCAGGGAACATTTGTGAAATGATCAAAGAGAAGGCCGAAAGGGTAAGGTTTTCTTCAAAAAAGCAAAGGATGAATTTCTTCAGAAAAAATGTTTAAAGGAATTCCTTTAGACATTTTGTCTGAAGAAATTGCCAAGTCAAGGAACAAAAGGATATCTTTCGAAAAGATTTTCCACGGTAAAATTTCACAAGAGAAATCCTTTAGAAAAAATGTCTGAAGGAATTCCTTCAAACATTTTTTTTTGAAGGATTTGAAGAACAAGGCTGCCCAAAGGACCCCAAAGGGCAAGTACCCTTGTGGGGGACTCTCAGCGACCATGAAATGGACCATTCTCAAGGCTCGAAGGGACACCTTCCCTTTAAGGGGTTCTAAATATAGAAATCCAAAGGAGTTTCTAAGTTTGAAGAGGAAGGAACCGATTGAACCAAGGGGCTGATAGGATCACCCAAACCATTGAACCATTGAACTAATGAACTCTCATGGTTCAAAGGTTCAAGGTTCAATGTGGTTCAAGTGACCAACAACTAGTGACATCCCTATGGATGTCAAATTCAAGGTAATTAAGTGCCCATTTATTTTCAAATATGGCATGGAACCTGAAGAACAAAACTTAGCGAACAACTAAAGAATGAAGTCAAAAGAGCTTGCTGAAGGTAAGAAGATAGCCCAAGAGCTCAAATTGTAACAAGAAAGAGGGAAATCTATAGGAGATACTAAAATATCTATAGAGGAGTTATTCCATTAGGTAGAATAGTCCACCAAGTAGACATTTGAGTGCACAAACATTAAAAGGTGCAGCCTATTTTTCTCCCTTTGAATAAAAGTGAGTGGATAGTTGCGTACATATCTAGAGATAGACCAAATGACCCATGCTAAGGAGAAGACATTCAAGATGATTCTATACACCAAAGTCAAGGCCGATGCTCTATTCCAGTATGGCCCTTTCATAGAACTGAAAATGCACTCAAGGCATTAAATGGAGCATGGGCCATTCCATGAAACAAAGTGCCCAAGTCTTTCTTAGAGTGCTATATATTATACTCTCTTATTTTATGCAAGGAAGATCTTTTTGTAATCGGAAGCAAAACTCTACCCAAATTGAAAGGCATTACTGAGGCTTTGAGCTCAGACTATCAATCATATTTTATTATTTGAATGAGAAAGCAAGTGACCTTTTAGACTTTGTGCTAGAATAACTTGTGTTGTTGAGGAAATTTTTATTATGTCTATTTCCTGAATATGTTCTTGTCTATTTAATTAAATAAGCAAAACTAGTGGAAGTAATTAGGAAGGTGTCCTGAAGCCAACTGTGGAGAGACTTTGTGCTACCATAATTGTCTTTAGTGTGTGTGTTTTTAGTTTATTTTTGTGTAAAGGATCTTGGGATGACTTTGTTCCCCCATTGTCCTTCATATATTTCACTCTTTGGTAGCTGAGGTGGAGACTTTGTGCTACAACTCATTCTGTTGGTTATTGCACCCTGTTACAGTTACTTATCTCTACTAGAAAGAATTTATGTTATTTGTTGTAGACCACTTCTGAAAGTAGAGAAGTGCTTTCTATCATTTCACCAAGATTTTTCCTTTGACCTACAAACATCATCTCTAAAAAAATAGAGATGGATGGTGTTGTCCTACCCCTGAGTGTTATTTTCTACTTATATATATATATATATATATATAGTACCTCATATTTATAGGGAACCTCCCCTTGATGAGAGGAGAGATTTGTCCCCTTTTGATGTGGTAAACCTACACATTTGGCCAATCAATATCCTTATGTTGTGGTTGGAACAACCTATTTTGCCCATCAGTTAGCTGGTGACAAAATATTCACCCAACAATAATGTGATCCTATTGTATCATGCCACTTGGTACTCAGTCATGCCTCCATAGTTAAGATGCAATACTTCAATTTCATAATATAAAGATTACATGAAAATATGACACTTGGTAGTGAGTTACTTAATCTTAAGTAGCTAGATGTGATATGGAAGACATACGATAGTTGGGAGCAATGGGCTAAAGACACATGGACCCATATCTTGTAGAAATAACTTGATCAAAGGAAGACATAAAACCCAATGACTGTGTGATCAAATTAAAATTTAATACTTGGTAAAGTGTTATGTCATTTGGTTCCATTAATAATTTTAGATAATAAAGCCACATGATAGCATGAGCTAATAAGAAATTGCCACTTTGCAAACCAACAAAAAAATTTAGGCCGTGTCATCCAAAGGATGGAAGGGATCAATTCATGTAAAAATTAAAGAGGATTGATTCAATAATAAGATGACACTTTTCAAAGTGTCACATGATCCACCCAGATAGATCAATATTCAAAAGAAAAAGCTAAAATGCCCGAGAAGGTGCCAAGTGTTGAGTATGTGTCAAAAAGTAACACCTAAGTGGCATAAAACTGTTCACAAAGTATTGATTATATGCACAAATTAAATGTTGATGGGGCTTGTTCTTATGAATATAAAACCAAGTCACTTCATTTAAAAATTCAAGCCTATAATGAAAAGACACATGAACAAAAGCAAAGGTTGTGATTGGCTCATTTTCTCAAAGTAAAGATTCAAATCCATTAGATTAAAATTGAAGAGTCATCCTAGCTTTAAATCAAGGTAAATTAAAACACTTACCATTTATAACTCATAATATTTAGATTAAATCTAAATTTGGATTTAATGCTTATTACCTTTAAATAATAGATTCACCTCTAGATTATATTTTTTTATTGTTCGAATCATTATGTGATTTTCTAAAGATTTTTATATATCCTTCGACCATTAAATCAAGTTGCAAGGTTGTCAATCATATAATTTGAAACCATGGTTGAAGATAAATCATCAAGATTCAATAAGAAAGAACAACTCCCATTCATATACTCTTATGGGAAAAATTTCATCTTTTGGGATACCAATTTTGACTCTATTGCATTGGCTACAAAAGATAATCATTATAGTGACCTATTCTACCATGTAAATAACACTATAGACTGAGATAGTGACAATAAAGAAGAATTAAATAAGGTAGAGGATAGATTAGATATTATGGTGCCCAAGTCCACAGGTTTACACAAAGAAGCATCTAACCTAGAGGTACTACCTTTTATAGATTTAGTCTACCATATGTTATTTAAGTCTAGATGCATTGATAATATGATTAAGTCCTTAAATTTAGGCCAAGATATTTCTTTCATAGTTAGGTTAGCCTTTCAATATTAATATGATTTTACCAAACCAAATATTAAGTAAAATTAAGAGATTGTAACTCAATGGCTTCAAACCCATGATATTAGGGATGTTTTAAGGGATTGGGCTAAGAACAAAGGGAATTTTATATGCAAAACTAAAACTATCCAAATTCCCATCACACAAATCATAAGGGGAGTAGGAATGAGAATGTCCATGATGAACTAATTGCATGGGGACAAGGATATAGGTCATGTGGATGAAAAATGGATCCCACTTTTATATATGATAGTCAATGATGGAAATACTCCCCCTTTTGGAGAAATTATATCTTGTAATATAGCGACCCAAATCATAAGATTTATGGCCAACCAAGGAGATCATTTTTACATGATGTATTACTTAGTGGATGCCATTTTTGCCACTCAAAACTTTCCTCATTTCACTAATTGGGACCCAAATATAAAATGGATTGTTCCTCATACCTTCTCAAAGGTTAGAGTGTACAAGTATAAGCAAGAGTTGAGGGCCATATCTGAGCATTTATATCCCATAGTATACAGAGAAATCCATGAAAATCCCATGCCCAAATTATTAGAAGAGATCAAAGTAGCCCTAAGTACCCTAGGATCCTATTGATATTACCCATATTATAAAGTTGTGAGGTTAGTTGGAATCAACATATCCCCACTTAAGTTGCCCATTATGGTGATAGATAAGTTGGTTAAGCAAAAAATTGGTTATCAAAAATTCACAAGGTTGGATGGGTTATGTAAGAATAAAAAAGGGGGATTAATTCATCCACAATTATCTAATATCAGTTAGTTTCAAATAGAGAACTAGAATTATGTCAATACAGGTTCTAAACAAATACCTACTTTCAACTTGAAAAATGATGGCAATAGGTAGTGGGACTCAGAGGACATAGCTTTCAAATATTACATCAAACATAGATCATCCTTGAGCATTTCCTACCACCATGATTCTGAGGATGAGAATAGATTATATATCAATGTTTTAAATGATCAAGAGGTGAAATAAAGGTTGAAATATGCTAATGTTCCACTTGTTAAGGGTAAACTAAAGGATGTTATCTATTATGAAGTTTGCAAGCCTAAATTTCCCAATTAGGTGCATCCACATCTACAATTTAGATTATAGATGTTACAGAAGAGAGACCAACTGACCTTCAACTAAGCTAGAGTATCTTTCAATAATTTTCTCCCACTTTGGGTAAGTAAAATGCTAAGCTTGAGGAATGCACTAAATAGGTCTCTATTTTAGAAGCAACATCCAACATCCTATCCCAAGTTAAAAATGTTAACTCAATACTAGCAGAACCTTCAATGGTGCCTCATTCATCTTTAATTGAGGAAGTAACACCACCCACTATGATACTCATAGTTTCTTCACATAAGCTACCTCCCCTACTTCTTGTCAAGGAGGAACTAGGTATGACTAGTCAAGAATGTGTTTATTTGTCTCCCTTATTTTTTAAGTAGCTACCCTTGGGGTAGATCTTATGGGCCACCAACACCAGATGGCATGAACTTAATGCCCTATAGGCCCTTCATTAGTCTTGTAATTAATCATATGACTATACCCTTACTCAATATCAATCCTTTTGTTGTGTCATCTACCTCAAAGGTCTCTATAATGGCCAATTTACCCCTAATTCTACTAAGGCCCATGCCTAGGCCTAATCCTTAATTTATGAAAATAAATCTTATTATTTATATACCACATGTTTCTTTGTTCCAAATAAGTGTTCCAGTTAGTACTAGTTCTTTGTTGTCTTTAGAAGTAGCACTTCCTATCCCATCACCTAGTTATGCCTTCATCTTGGTTACTTCCCTAGTTACTTCTCAAACATCTGTATTCCAAGGATTGACACTAGCTCTGTAGCTACCACCATCCACTCAACATCAAGGTGATATATCAAATAAGTCTTGGATAAAGGATATGCAATTGGACATAGTGGAATGGAAATATTTGGTTATAGTAGACCCTCCATAGGTCTCACTAAAATTTTATAAGGAATCTATAACGACGAAAAGGGTAACCAAATAAAAGTGACTCATCTAGATCAGTCAATTATATATTCATCTAAATAAACCTTGTTTTCACTCACCAAGAATAAAAAGGCTAAGTATGGCTAGTAATATAAATATGTAGAAAACCCCCTCTCAGTACTAAAGGCATATGGTGATGTGGCCACTGAATTGGTGAAAGGGATGTAATAATGGATAACTGAGTTAGAATAGAAAAATAAAGCCACCTTACCAAAAGAGACTATCACTAAAGTGGAATGTGTATTCAAGGTTATGTTTGATACTCTAAATAACTTAGATCAATATAAAGTAAAAGGGGATGAGGTTTATAATAGAATTCTTAAGTCAAAAATTACCTATGGGAATTATGATAGCAAAGTTATCAACTTGGTTAAGGTGATCCAATTAAATAAATTTGAGGAACTAAACCTAGTACCCTTGGAAGATTTGAACATTATTCAGTCCTAAATCATTGGAAGGAGCAAATCCTTAAATCAATGGATTGATGATATAAGAGCCTTGGGCTAGTCTCTTACTCAGCTAGGTGACAAAGTTATAACTTTACTCAAGGAATTTGAAATCACATACCTTACAAATAAAGATGGTACCATCGTCATCAAGGATGTTTTCAGGGCACAACTCCATAATTTCAGTATAAAATTTATAAATAGGCTTTGGATTGAAGAGTAACCTTTGGACAAGAGATGGTGAACTTGGAAGCATTATTTACTCAAAGAATAGAGAAGGTAGTAGCAATCAATGAAGCTGGGAGACCTCTCTTAACTAAACATAATGTAATGTCAGATTTCACTATCAAACAACTAAAAGAACCTATCATAGACATAAAATTGATTGACACAGACTATATAAAGTGCTCAAAGACATGGAAGGGAAAAATAGAAGCTACAAAATAGGTGGATAACCAACCACATATGGTCACCATGGGATCTTCTTCCTCTTTATCCCCTCTAGGAGTTTCTTCTTCTTCAACCAGTTTGGTTTCACTTTCCTCTTCTACTACATTAGGAATTCCATCATCATCAACAATAGTAGGGTCCCAACTTGGCACCTCATGATCAAAATATCCATTTTTTAGGCTATTTATTTGATAAATTTCATGTTCTAGTTTGGATTAGTATGTTGTAAGAAGATTCATCTTTGGTATAGGGAATATTCTTTTTTGTTTTTAGAACATGAAGAACTTTTATCTAGTGACATTTGTCATGTAATTCAATTTTTAATAACTGATGCAACCATCTTAGACATCAGAAGAGGCCTATATATAGGGGTTTATAACCCTTATTAATCCCCCAAAACATAACCTTGTGGAATTAATGAATATAAAAAGAGGAATTCTAGAAATTTATCCACTATTTCATTGCCTTCCATATTTTCTTGTTTCTCAAGCTTTATAAATGATAGATGGTTTCATTTTCCTAAAGGTTAAAATTGATATTAGTGCATCTAATGCATCTTATTAGTTTTTTATTTTTGATATTCTAACAAAAAAATTCTATGTATGTTATGTGTCCCTTCTACTCTACAAACAAATGTTCTTAAGAAAATTTATTGTGGGTAACCATTTTTAAGGCATACTTCTGAGATATATGCATTTTATTTACCCTAGAATCACCAATGAATTTATGGCATTATGAGTCTAGCACTATAATTTAATGAATTTTAGTTTTATTTGTAATATCTATTGATGTTTAAAATTTTGCTTGTTTCTAACACCAACAATGGGAAGTTTCAAGATGTGGGACTTGCGACTTGAAACAACCTCCAGATTTTTAAGAAGTTGGTCTCTTCTTTATATCAAGTGTATACTGGGAAAAGGGATAGGAATTTTAATAGAAACACAAATGCAAGAAAGAAAATCTAAATATGGAAATGCACCTTAATGTAATTTGACCTTAATCATGAGCACAGTGAGACTATATGTAAGATTCATTTACATTTAAGAGCAAACAAGTGCATGATCAATGTAAAAGATGGAAACAATAGAAACAGAGGCTCACAGCATAGATTGATTTTGCAGTGATACAAAAAATATCAACAAAGGCACAAGGTTCAATCTTCTTATTTGAATTCTCTAATCACATAAGAGGCATAGAAACACGCATAGTTATATAAACTTTCCAACTCAAGAAAATGGAACAAAGGCAAATGACATTCCTAATCATAGCTCTAGAAAGTCTAAAAATCTTGACAACATAGCCTAGACTACTTTTGCAATAACACAAAAAATATCAACAAAGGCATAGGATTCAATTTTCTTATTAATTCTCCAGTGACATAAGAGGCACAAAAAACATACACAGTTATATAAACTTTCCAACTCAATAAAATGGAACAAAGGCAAATGATATTCCTAGTCACAGCTCTAGAAAGTCTAAACTCTTGACAATAATTCTCTCAAAAAATTCTCTCTAGTATCTGATGATTATTCTTTTGGTAATCTCTACACCCTTATTTATAGCCTTGGATTCACTCTAGATTATCTGCTTATTCTCAATCTAACGGTCCAACTGAAATCTAACCGAACTAGAAGTGTCTAACTGAAGATATTTCTTAGATTCTGAAATGTTCTGTCTTTTGGTAGTTCATTGGCTAAAATAGATTGCAAGACACTCCCTTATCTTAAACAAAAGATGACACTTAGCCAATTATTTGAAAACCTTCTTATTACTTAAGAGACACCAAAAAATGATGCTTGGTGTGTTCTGTAGCACCTATCGAAGACATGCGGCACTTTTTGTGTAATTTATATTCCTTTTGTGTCTTTGCTTATGAGTGTTCTGCCTTTGACACCTGTCGCAATCCACTTCCTTGAAATTTTAATAGCTTAAAAGAAAATAAGACCCATAACCTTTCTTGCCCAAGCAATTTGAAAAGGAGCATAGGGAAAGGTGGTGATTTTCACTTTCCTCAACAAATGACACATGGCGATCTCCGCTTTACTTAACTAGGGATATGTGGCAATCTTCACTACTTTGAGCTACCTTTTGAGGAACTTGTAGAAGGTGACACGTGTTGGTCTCTAATTTACTCTATATATATTATATAAATAATCAGGCCTCATTTCATATTTACATGAACAACGACACTTGGAAGCTTCCACTTGTTTCAAAAACAAAACTTGAGACCCATCACAGTCTTTGCTATATTAGTGAAGCAAAATGAAGATAATTTGGATCTCGACACATGGTGACTTTTGCTCTCTTTAGCTGGGATACGTGGCATCTTCCATCACTATTAGAAAATCAAAATTGAAGCCTTTCATGATTTCCAACTGGTGCTTTCCACCTGATCCTGATACTTAGCTTTAAACCTTTCACTCAAAAGAGATTTGAAATGTGAATGCCGAAATGAAATGCAGATGCCGACACTTGTCATGTTTTGCTGAGTTGTTATGACATACGTGGCATGTCCTGACCAACTTATAGAAAATATGAAAGGTACCTTAGATGATGACACTTGGTAGCTTCTGCTTGACTTCGACACTTAGACAAAATGAATCAAAAGAAAAATTAGCACCTGTGCTCTGTTTCAAAACTTTTCCATCTCAGACCAAATTATGTAGGAATAAAATTTTACAGCGTGCAAATAAAAATAGAATGAAGCGTAGAGTAATTTTTTACTCTATAGTTATTGGCGACCCCAAGGACTTTTGAGCCTGCTCAAAAAGAAACCACAACTCCCACTAGATCAAAATTTCAAAATTACAACTTTGGCAATGTTGTTTAGTAGGCGGACCACTCATCGTCAGATAATCCTTGCTTATTCTACAATTCATTAAAAGCTAAATCAAGGTTAATAATATCCTTGTGTGAATTTTTTTTCAAAATCTAAACTGTATCCTTCAATTTGAATTCGAGCTAGGAAATAGGAACCAAGATAGCTTCTACTTCAAGGACTGATGAATCATCCCTTAGATCCTGGAAAACTATCTGATCATTCTATTTGGCCAACAACAAAGGTTCAATTTCATCTACCATTAGCACCGTGTTGTCATCAAGAAATGGAGAAGGAAGACCTAATTGCACTAGATCTTCAATATGCTATTTCATTTCATTGATTCCTTCCTTCCTTCATGACATCTAGAAGCTCTCTACAACTGATGGCTACAAAATTACAACTAAGAACTTCATTTACTTGCTTAGTAGCAACCATTTTGTTCTCAATTCCTGTTGCTGAATACATTGCATCCATTGCATCATAAAGCTTTTGCAGCAATGTTTTTGAGTCCATTACTCTCCTAAAAACTATAGATAGAGTGTTTGCAACTAAACTCTCCACCTTTTTGCACAATTTTTGTGCATTTAGCAAGAAGGTGAGAGAAGGCCTAAGCTGAATAATCTCCAAAGATATTCTCTTCCACATGGATTCATATAACTCCTTCACAAGATTTAACACTCCAACATTCCTTGGCCTATTAGCCAGCTCCAGTGTCAATTGTGCTACTCTCTATTGCTCAGCTTGAAAATGGTCTTGTATAGCCATAGTATTATTCTATTTAGCCAGTAGCTTTTGTTGCAATTAGGTAAATTACAATAGGTGTTCCTCAAATTTTTCTTGCAACGCTAATTTTTTGTGCCTTAGAGTCATCACTGCATCTTTTACCTACATTAGCCCTACTTTTAAAGAATCATTTTGGGCCTAAACTGCCTGGTGAGTTTGAAGAGAAATAGTATCTTGTAACTGTTTATTTAGATTCTCTATTTCATTATCTTTTCTATTGATCTCTATGGTCAAACTGTTACAGTTTGCCTTCTCCTTGGCTAAATTAGCCTCCATCTTTTGTAGCCTCCTTGATGTCTTCAAGTAGTCTTCAGTAACTATAGAAGTGGATTTGGTTAGCAGCTCAATTTTGTCTTATGGCCTAAAGAGGGACATGTCAATGGCCACTGCATTCATCGTGTAGTCTTCCGATTGCATCTACTTAGTTGGCTTGATTACATTTGGTGACAAATGAGTCACCATCAATTATTGCTAAATGGGGTCAAATTATGATGACAAATGGGGTGTAACCAATGCTTTATTTTCCTTGATCTTATTTTTCTCTCTTCGGGCTTCCCTTGCCTTCCTAGCAGCATCTTCTTGGGTCTGGAAGGTAGAAGGAGAGGCAATGTGTCCACCCACAAAGGAATGTCCCTGTGGCAAACCATATTGAATAGCCCATTATTGGCTATGGGAAATTTGAGGGGAAAGTTTCTTGGGAACAGAGGGGAAAAATGAGGTAATGTTAAATCTTGAGGTGGCATAGATGGGGTAAAGCGAGAAATGGGAATTGGAAGATATTCAATGTATTGAGAAATTTTGAAAATTTTGAAAATTCTGAGCTGCTGACTACGTGTTCAAAGAACACTTATTTAAAATAAAAGTGGGAAAGCAAAATGGGAAAACAAAGCAATATAGAAAGGAAACTATCTAACTATGATACAGCTAACTGGGTATATTTGCCTACCTCTTGGATCAAAGGGAAGATTTCTGAAGTATCCTTTATGACACAAAAACTTATGATGCCAAAAAAGTGATTGAAAGGTATGAAACTCTGATGACTTTCTCTTCTTGTTTTCCACCTTAATTGGCCTACATCTGAATGAATCAGAGTCAAACATGTCACCAACATATACATACTCTTCTTGTTCTTTAAAGCTTATTAAATGCTGATTCTTTATGTTGTCGTGTCTCATCAAGAACTTAATGTCTGTTGGCTCTCTACCCTGTGTGTTTTGATATACATCATTTTTTGGCTTATCTCCTTCTGCCTCATGCTCGAGTTCCATTGCATGATCATCCTCTTTAATGACTTCAAAAATATCATCTTCAAATTTACCAACCTCTTGAAAGGATAAGCCTGATAGTTTATAGCAATTTTGCATATTTATTTGAGTCTCAATGCTGCCTTTTCCACTTGAAGCCAACTCATAGCCTTCTTGAAGAATAGTGTAACCCACCCCAATGACTTCAAACAAGTCTTTCAAAACATGATAAAAAATTATCTCTTTTTCATTAGAGATAGAGGTAAAAGTTTGTGACTTGTCCTCTGGTTCATCAAAGGGTGTACCTATGGTGATTTCTTCTTCATTTGCACTCATGAAATCTTCCTGACTAGCCATGAACTGAATATACTCCTGTTTACTTACTTCCTCCAAAATATATTCCTCTTTGAAAAGGGATGAAGAAGAAGACTGATAGTTATACATATGTAGAAGAGGAGATAATTCTTGAGATAGAATCAAATGATTCTCTTCTTTCCATTTGTCTATCACTTCATCTATATCAGATGTAGCTTGATAGATCTCTTAGAGGGGTGTAGATGGGGTGTTTTCAAATGTAGGATCTTCTGCTTGATTATCACCATGAGTAAGAGCACCCTTGACTTCTTCAAGGTTTTGAGCAAAACTTTTCTCTTCTTCCCTTTTGCCCCATGATTCCATTGTTTGTTTCCAACTCATGAACTTAGGTCTAGAACTTTTCTCTTGGAAAGAGTTAGCAATTTTATCTTCTTCAAGGTTTTCAACTGGTTCATGATTTTATTTCTTCCAACTTGGAATCTCATCATCATGCTGAAGAACCTGAGGATTAGCATAAGAGGTATCTTTTAGCGTAGCTTCCTTTCTAAGGTCTGAAAGCTCTATCTATCTTTCACTAAGCAATCTCATTTTTCCCTTTAATTCCTCAATTTGCTTAGCTATATTTTCTTGAAAGAGTCTTTCTTGGAGCTCATAAGAATCATTAGATAAATGGGGAGTGCATGAATATTTCCATGAAAAACAAGAATATTTTTGAGGAAGGGTGGGAGAGACTTGAAAGGAACTAGCCTCATTTTGTATCTCACACTCTTGGACAATGTCTTTCTCCTTCTTTCTACCCCATGATTCCATTGTTTGTTCACAACACATGACATTAGGTCTAGAAATTTTCTCTTGGGAAGACGGGTTTGCAAGGTGAAGGGGAAGTGAGGGTTTGGATTCAAATTCCCTTGATGCCAACATAGATTGTTGTTTTTGAAGATTTGCCAATTCAATCTATTTATCAAGATTGGCCTTAAATGCCAAATTTACTATTTCAGAACTTTCCTCAACATGATTGGGGAAAGAACCATGACAGGCTCGACTTGGCTCCTGAGCAAGGGTTGAATATGTCTAATATGAAACTTGGGGCAGCAGATATGCAGGTTTATAGACTTGGTAGGGCTGCCTCTCATGAATACTCAGCTTCTCTTCCAAAGATGAAATTAAGCCACTCACATCCAACATCTCATATGTAAGCCTTTGCCATTTTACTCTTTCAATGGGAGCCCATTTTCTTTTAACCAGATCTACTGCATTTCTTACTTGATGGATGACATGATTAGGAATTTCTTGGTTGCATCCCCTTCTGTTGTCAAGCTTTAATACATGTTTTTTATATCCCAACAATTCTTGTTTGAGGGTGGAAATGAGATTAGGTTGAGTATGAGATGTAACATATTGGGAAGACTTGGCATAAGACTGATATAGCTCATGACAGGGCTGAGGCTGGTCATATTGGACCTATGAAGGGAAAAACTCATAACCATATGCATCCCTATTGCTTGATGTGATTCCATGAGCAACCTAATCTTGATTAAAAATATATGAAGGGGCATAAGACCCATAGCTATGAGTAACAAAATTATACATACCAAACAGTGATTTCTTCTTGAATTTTATTCTTTAAGGTAATCAGTGATGATAGAAGATTTAGATCTTGTTATTGATCCACAAATCTGACTCCTTATAGCTCTCTAGTTCATACAGTCTTGAAAGAAACTTCAAGATGGTGTCCCACTGGGCATGCTAAAAATTGTTGATGTTTAAAATTGCACTTGTTTCTAACACCAACAATGGGAAGTTTCAAGATGTGGGACTTGCAACTTGAAACAACCTCCATATTTTTAAGAAGCTGGTCTCTTCTTTATATCAAGTGTATACTAAGAAAAGGGATAGGAATTTTAACAGAAACACAAATGTAAGAAAGAAAATCTAACTATGGTGATGCACCTAAATGTAATTCGACCTTAATCCTGAGCACAGTGAGACTATATGTAAGATTTATTTACATTTAAGAGAAAACAAGTGCATGATCAATGTAAAAGATGGAAACAATAAAAATAGAGTCTCACAACATAGATTGCTTTTGCAGTGATATAGAAAATATCAACATAGGCAAAGGGTTCAATCTTCTTATTTGAATTCTCCAGTCACATAAGAGGCACATAAACATGCACAGTTATATAAACTTTCCAAATCAAGAAAATGGAACAAAGGCAAATGAGATTCCTAATCACAACTCTAGAAAGTCTAAAACTCTTGACAACATAACCTATACTACTTTTGTAATGACACAAAAAATATCAACAAAGGCATAGGATTCAATCTTCTTATTAATTCTCTAGTCACATAAGAGGCATAGAAACATGCATAGTTACATAAACTTTCCAACTCAAGAAAATGGAACAAAGGCAAATGATATTCCTAGTCACAGCTCTAGAAAGTCTAAACTCTTGACAATAATTCTCTCAAAAAATTCTCTCTAGTATTTGATGATTATTCTTTTGGTGATCTTTGCACCCTTATTTATAGCCTTGGATTCACTCCAAATTGTCTGCTTGTTCTCAATCTAACAGCCCAACTAAAATCTAACTAAACTAGAAGTGTCTAACAGAAGATATTTCTCAGATTTTGAAATGTTCTATCTTTCGGTAGTTCATTGGTTGAAATAGATCATAGGACACTCCCTTCTCTTAAACAGAAGATGACACTTATTAAATTCTTCGAAAACCTTCTTATTACTTAGGAGACACCAAAAAATGACACTTGGCGTGTTCCACAGCACCTATCGAAGACACACATCACTTTTTGTGTAATTTATATTCCTTTTGTGTCTTTGCTTATGAGTGTTCTACCTTTGACACCTATCACAATCCACTTCCTCAAAACTTTAACAGCTTAAAAGAAAATAAGACCTACAGCCTTTCTTGCCTGAGTAATTTGAAAAGGAGCATAGGGACAGGTGGCAATTTCCACTTTCCTCAACAAAAGACACGTGGCGATCTCTACTTTACTTAACTAGGGATATGTGGCAATCTCTGCTACTTTGAGATACCTTTTGAGGAACCTGTGGAAGGTGACACATTCTAGTCTCCACTTTACTCTATTTATATTATAGAAATAATTAGGCCTCATTTCATATTTACATGAATAGTGACACTTGGTGGCTTCCGCTTATTTCAGAAACAAAACCTGAGACCCACCACAGTCTTTTCTATATTGGTGAAGCAAAATGAAGATAATTTGGATCTCGACATGTGGTGACTTCAAATCTCTTTAGATGGGATACGTGGCATCTTCCATTTCTTTTAGAAAAGAAAAATTGAAGCCTTCTGTGATTGCCACTTGGCGCTTTCTGCCTGATCCTGATACTTAGCTTGAAACCTTTCACTCAAAAGAGATTTGAAATGTGAATGCCGAAATGAAACATGGATTTTGACACTTGTCACATTCCACTGAGTTATTATGAGATACGTGGCACATCCTGACCAACTTATAGAAAATATGAAAGGTGCCTCAGACGACGACACTTGGCAGCTTCCACTTGACTTTGACACTTAGACAAAATGAATCAAAAGGAAAATTAGCACCTACGCTCTGTTTCAAAAATTCACCATCTCGGACCAAAGTATGCAGGAAAAAAAATTTGCAGCGTGTAACTGAAAAATAGAATGAAACGTAGAGTAATTTTTTACTCTACACTATCATTAGAAAGAACTAAAGGAAATTTATTGGTCTTTGTTATTTCAAGGCAAATCTTCTTTTCTATTTAACCCTTCTTTCCCTTTTTTATTTTTTTAACATTAATCACCTTAATTTATTGCTCACTATAAATATTCATTTGTTTGTTTGAGTTTGGGTAATAAGTTGTAAAAATATAAAGAAATTTTCACTATAACAATAAAAGTAAATCTCAAATAGATTATATCACTACAAAAATATTGTTGTCCCTAAAGTAGGTTCTACTTGCAAGCTAAAGGTGGTAGTCATATAATCATTCTAGTAAAACTGAATTAATCCCTAAGATCTTCTAGGACCTACATAAAAAACTCAGATATATTATTCTTGATCGCATTTCATCCTCAACACAAATGCACGTCAATAGAAACTAATTTAAAAATCTATTCAATGAATTTTTTTGAGCTTTACTGTGACTTGTTAGATTAAGATTTCCTAATTTTGCATGATAATATTTCACTTCAAATATGTATGTTTTTCCCCTTCATACATATTTTTTGTAGGCCATTTGAGGAAGATTGCATTCACAATATATATTTGGGATAAGATGAAGAAAATTGAGGACCATGAGTTTAATTGTATTATACTCAATAACAACCTTGCTATGAAAATAAGATAATAATGGTGATCAGAGTGAGGAATTCATTCTCAAGGGCCATGTTTTTGTATGTATAGATATATGGGTCATCTTGGAATTTATTAAAAACTGATTAAATTCTAAGGGCCATTGAATCTAAAATTAAAGGTTTCATATTTTAATCCAAATTTGGCAAATGATATTGTTGAAGTTGTAGAGTGGAGGGGATAAAAGTAAGGGATATTTTATTACTTAAATACTTAATTTTCATGAAAATAAGAGATAAAATATCTCAATATTTATTTAATTTGTATGCCAAGTAGGAGAAATAAATAATTTTAAATTAGAATAGCTTAAAATAGAAATCATCAGGGTTAGAACTAAAAGCTTGGATCAATAGAGTTATAATGGAATATCATCTTGATGAAGTTACAAAGTCATGGAGATAAAGATTATGGATTCATCATAGTTTACATATGTCCATTCCTATTAATAAAATGATTCAAATAGTTAAGTATGATCTTCTCTTTGAACTGGCATAGGGGTCTTCATCTTACTTGACACCTTGATCTTATTCTTGAAAACTGCCCCTTTTCTTGGTTTGTGGAATGATGAGTGGATTCATTAATGATCAAGTCATGTTAAACTAATATATTTCTATATTATTGAAAACTTTCATCTTATATCTAAAGGTTCCCTTTGACACATCACTTTATTCTCTTCTTATGTGTCTTGAAGTCCATCTTGTCTTACTATGCCAATCTTGGCCAAATAGCTCAAAACTTGAGTTTGTTTTTATTACTTCCATTCTTCTTGATTATAGGCATATTCACATCATATTATACCTAAAAAAATTCATTTAGAGCTTTTAAACTA
The DNA here is from genome assembly GCA_037957365.1 of Torreya grandis. Taxonomy (NCBI): domain Eukaryota; kingdom Viridiplantae; phylum Streptophyta; class Pinopsida; order Cupressales; family Taxaceae; genus Torreya; species Torreya grandis. The sequence continues at coordinate 4,518,387 of JARHVA010000097.1, forward strand.
CTCCAAGATCTCATTTTTCATCAAAATCTCTCATTTAGGCTCAAATCCTTGTAGCCCTAAAAATTTGTAAACTTCCTTATGTAGGATGGTGTATAGATTGTAATAAAAAAATAAGTACATATTTGAGGACCCAATATGGATTTAAAATTCCATGATAAATTTTAGGTCCTAAGAGTGAGTGAAAGTATCTTTTTTTATAATTCTCTTCTCCCAATTAGGCCTCAATTAGGCCTCCTTATCTAAAAGACTGAGTTTCTACTCCATATCTCTCTCACACATTTGAAACCACAAAAAAATGTTTGGTTTACTTTCCCCAGCTTATTACCAACTTCCATTCCAAATTTGTCTTCCTTACACCTTGTGGAAGTGTGAGAACCATGAAATGGTCTCAAAACCTAGTCTCTTTTTATGCTTGTTTAAGACTAATTTGAAAAAATAGATTTATTTGATCACTTCCAAGATGTCCTTTATATATTTTTTGTCTTTTACAATTTAAAAACATCCCAAATCACCTCTTCCAATAGTTTTCAAGTGTTCCATTACTCAAAACCTTGTAAAACAAGGCATTAAATATAGTTTATACACTTGCAGGTATAGACAAAATTCATGGTGAGAACCTTAAAAGAGTTTATAATGTTTTTTGTGTTTTTATAAGATCAAACTAGGTCATCTCATGCAATTTAGAGGTCAATCTTCTACATCAAGTCTTTACTAGGGTTTTAAGAGGGTTTAAAGTAACATAAGTTCTTAATGATTGTTTATAAAACCTAGGCCCTTAATCCAAAAACCAATGAAATAGTTTTCAAGTGTATTATCCCCCTCAAATTTACCTAGGATCATAGGATCCCATGCATCTTTTTCATAAATATAAAAGTTCTAGAAGTTGGTCTTCAAGTTGAAAATAGGCCATTAGAGAGGGGTTTACATTCTTAACCTTTGTTCATACCTACTAGGGACCCAATCCAATAATTGATTATATGAGTTTGTAGTATGGGGACCTCATTACCATCTATAAAACCATTTTTTCCCATGAATAACATCAAGGTCATACTAGGTGAGAGAATACTGATCTTGAGTTATAGTCTTGCACCAAGAGAGCTCAAGGAGGTCTTGTAGGCCTAAATACCACTTTCCTTGTCTTGTTTTGATTGTGAATACCTCTATAGGATCTGATCTAACATTTTTAAACTCATAATGTCCTTAGGTGTTCATCCTACCTTCATCAAACCATTCTTCACATGACTATAATTATAGGTTTGCATATGTTTGGTCTTAGGCTTACTAAGCCTAAACAAGGTTTTCAACATTTTCCCCCTTTCTCATGACTTTAAGGACTGAATGGAGTCACATTATCATAGGATAACATCTTCATATTAACTTATTTCTTTTTAAAAATCTCTATGTCTCAACTTACCAAGCATATGTCTTCACTTGACAAGGAAGATTTATGAGTCACATGTTGGTTATGTCTATAGATTTCAAGAAAATATGACTTGACCAATCTCTTTGATCATTCTTTCAAGTTTCCTTTTGGTCTAAAATGGTCTCTACATCTTTTTCATCTACCTAAGCTTAAACCTACTATATGCACTATGCTCTTCCCTCAAGTTTGAAAACTACTTGAGCTACCTGGACCAACCTGTAGGTGGTCCTCCTTAGGGTTTGACTCTATCTTAGGAGTCTCAATAAAAATAATTGGGCACTCAAGGACCTTTGTTATTATGTTGAAAACTAGATACCTTATTTTGAAACTTTTTCACCTCTTCAATGACTATACATCTTTAAATTGACCATTCATGTGTTTTATTCTCACTCAAGAGATGGTTATAGGTGTCTATTATAAAGCGTTTGAACATGAGCTTGAACTTGGCTTTCTCAACTATGTCACTGACACCTGAATGGTATCCAAACTCTATTGTAAATCCTTTTTCACTATCCTAAAAAAATTTGTTGACTTTTTATAGCATTCTACAATATTTTCCTCTTATCTTCATACATGGGTTTGTGCATGAGCATCTAAGCTTGAAGGCCCAATCATCTCAACTCTCTTTTGGCTTCCAAAAGGTTTAGGTGTCTTCAAACCTATGTCTTCTCTCATTCCTTCATAAATCATGTTTCCACACCTATCTTCCTTTCATGTAAATTAACTCTTTTGTTCAGAATGAGGACCTACAGGTTTCAGACCTATAGGTCTACCTTTCTCTTGGATAACCTACTAAGAACTAGTTTCTTGGATCCTTAAACATAGAGGTTTTATCAACTCATGTTATTTTCTCATGTCATATTCCTTAATAGTCTATAGAGTTCAACTAAACATTATGCCATCTCAAATTTTCTCATTTATATGTATAGGCCTGTAGAAAGTTAGTTCATATACAAGGCTTATGCATAGAAGTTGGAGTCTCTTCATGTATTCATTATTTTGAGGATGATAATGTATTCTATCAAGGTCAAATGAATGATTTTTTATTCTATGTTACACCTCTCCATTTCCAAACAAATTCAATATGAAACCTAGATCCAAGAATATCCACCTACATGTTTACAGACCTATGGATGGATGAAACACATCTAAGTCCTTTATAGAGAATACCTTTGAACTTCATGATTATTACCTTGGGCTTCTAACCTAGTCATTAGTGCTCTCTTTATGGTAATATTAATTTATCAATTATTATTTAGGCTAATTTAAGCTTATATCTTGTAGTACACTTTTCATGTACAGACTATACTTCTAAAGAGTAAAACACTTGATATATCTTGAAGGATCATCTCAAAGAGATAATTTTCAATGAAAGTGAACATTAATCAGGGAATATTGAGGTTTTTTCATGAATATTGAAGCACTTTAAACCTTATGAGAGGGAAAACATTTCAAACCAACCCAAAAACTTGCAGCAAGGTTGATATGTTTCATGTACTTGAGACACTATTCTCCTTGTTGAAGATGCCTCATAAGGTTTAGTTGATTTATGAAACCAACATTAAAAAGATTCATTTTATCACTAAAAACATCCTCCAAAATCCATTCTTATTCATTTAACTATATCATGATTAAATAGGAGTAAAACCAGACCCTACTTGAATGAACAAGACATAATGACCTCCTATCACTCTTAAAGATTGTTCATAAAGGAGAGGGGATGAATCTACCAACTAATTAAATATTACTAGGACCCATAAAATTTCCCAAAATTTTAGCCTCCAAATTTCTCTCTCTTGGGCACACCATGCATTTGATTTTTGTCTTTCTAAGCTTGTGAAGGCAGCAATGGAGGGGAGAGAGTTGTTTTCATCTCTGAGACCTAAAACTTGATTAGTTAATTAACTAATGATTAAATAGGATTATTTTATATGTTTATTATGGTATAGTTATATGTTGCTTAATATATATGATTAGTTTATTATGAGTTAGTAATACTATTATATTATGTACATTATGATCATATTTGTTAATTATACCACATTATTTTATGGATATAATGATGTTTCAGGATAACTCATTCATTTTTATGAGGTGTATGTAGGACATATTCTTTCCTCAGATTGTGATGGAGGGAGAGCATAATTGGAGAGGGTGGTTTATATGGAGACTTTGAGGGATGATATAGAATGAATCCAAAAACCCTTGCACACACCACAATTGTATTTCATGATTATTTGATTAAATTTTTTGATAGATTGTTGTAGTATTATTTGTTTTCCATTTGAATGATTTTTATGATCTTTTATGTTTTCTCTAGTCTAGTTGTTGATTAATGATCATATTGATATGTTTGAAGTGATTTAGTTAATTTTTCTGATCATATGTAGCTTATCTTTTATGATGTAATTATTTGGCTAAATGAGTGAATCTTGTATGTGTATATTTACCTTATTTCATTATCAAGTATGGTTGTATAGTGTAGTGATATGATGTTATGATAGATTCCATAGTTGTTATTTGATCTTTAAGATTTAGATAATAATAATTGTATGTGTGTGTGTCCAAATGTCGAAAGATATAAATAGTATTGTTTTAAAATTAGTGTATTTGATTATATATTGATCAATGGATTAATATCCATAATATAACATCCATTTATTATATGGATTAAATGGTTTAAGTAAATCATCATGTTTGTGAAGTGTGTTTGTGAATGGCATTGTAACATTAAACAATAGTCTTTTAATACCTAATTATATTATCATGCTATATAGTCACAATTCTATTTAGTCATTACATGGAAGGATAATGGAAATGAACTATTTGATATTTGACTTTGCATGGAAATACAATGGTTATCAACTAAGTTGATAATCATTGCATAGAATAACATTTGGGTTATGTGACTTTTGGTTTATTTGATTGTTTGGTTGGTTTGAGAAATTAATGTCATGAAAATATTTTATAAATATTATAAAATGATTATTTTAGGATTCTTATGGATGTATTAAGATGATTAGGGTTTATAATCATCTTTTGACTCTAGGTTAACCATCATTTAGAGAAAATCATGGAGATTTGGTTGTGTATTACATAGTCATAGACTGTGGAGTTGGTTGAGCTATTTTTCATGCATTATGTTCAATCAATTTAATGTCATTAATGGTGGATAAGAGGATGGTGTGTAAGATAATGGATGCGAATAAAAAGAAATGAGTGAGGTATGTGAGGCATACATATGACATGACACATGGCATATAGTGAAAATAAAACAAAATAGAAGAAGGAAAAATTTTGTGTTAAGAAAGAAGGAGAATAATCAGCTTTCTTGGCATAATTATCATGTTTGTTTTGTATCTAATTTTCTTGGCTATAATGTGGTATGGATTTTGAATGGAATGGTTTCTAGGTTTTCTTTTATTTAAAATGTTATGTTAATTTTAATAGGTTTGTATGTAGGGCCTTATAGAAGGACCAGCCTCACCTTATGGAAGGCTCAGTCTCCATGAAACCCTACATCCAACCTAGGGTAACCTGAGGGAATTTGGGGTAGGATTGTAGGAATTACCATGGTTATTTTGGCTTTAATAAAAATTTGTCTTAAAACTCCTCTTCCATTTTGATAATCTATGTTATATAAGGGAATGAATATTTCTTGATGGGTATATACATGATGTGGCTTGAGCTAGTTATTTTGAACCATGTTATATATTCATTAATGTATTTAGAAATATAGATTTAAAATGTTTAATTGTTTGAGTACTCAACTATGTAAACCAGTTCAGACTTTTGGGTATAAAAATGTGGGTTTCATTATACAAAAAGGGATTATGAATATATACACACATATATAAGTATATACTTGATTTAATATGATGATATATATACATATACTTATATATGTTTATATATATATATATAATCACAAGGCTTTAATATACTAAATAAATGGAAAATAATAGTAATTAGTTTTTTTACTATGTGCATGTGGATATGATTTGGAACATGTTAGAAATGGACAAGATCTAAATTCTAGATCAATTGTCAGATTCTATAATTTTGACCATTATAGCCTCAAACACTTGCATTGACCTAGGACAGTTTTGTCGACACTTGTGTTTGACTTAGTAAAAAAATACCTAATGGATTGAGATGTGACCAATTGGAATGTTCTGGGTTTTATGTCACCTTCACCCTAGTGCATTCAGATTTAGCTCATTAACTATCACTATCAATAAGGCTTATGATTTCAATTGGATTTATGAGGCTTAGATTCAAAAATATTTATTCATATAGGGTAAAATTATAGTTTCATACTCTCAACTATGTTATGTAATATTGTAACATGTATACTTGTTTATATATGGATTTGGGAACTTTTAGTTTAAGTCATATCATGTAACCTAGGTACGGGTAGGTGAATGAGTGACTATAGATTATACATTCAGCCTTATCCATAGAAATATACCTGAATATGTTAAAGTTTCATGGTGTAGTTAATTTTTTAATTGTGTTCATTATATATATGAACTACTCATAGATTTAGATGTGACTGTGTATTGTTGTTTATTTGTATTTATCTTGAGCTATGTAAGATTTTTTCACAGTAAATAGAAGGATTGGGTATACGAGTTTAATTATATATTTTGCATAGTTTTATTTGTCCAAATTTGAGTTGTTATATATCAAAAATTGAGTTGGGTTTGGTTGGCTATGTGTAGTTTTTATAATAACAAAAATTGAGTTGGATATATTCCACTGTGTGTTGATATTTGCTCATTTGTATTTAATTTAAATGGCAAACTTAAATCGATTGATTTGATATATTGATTTAATAGTTTTTATTTATTAATGAGTAATTGTGTTTGATAGTCATAATTATGTGTGTTTTAATTATCAAGGGCAATGGGAATTACTCAACATTAAAAAAAAGGTTATGGGGCCTTTATTTGTTAGTTGAATGTATTCTTAGTGTATATAATATACTATAAGACTAATGATAGTAGATGTCATCTTAGGCATATAGTATATAAAATGAAGTGTTTATATTGTATTAAATTTGTATGTGTGAATTAAAATACACATACACACACATAAATGGTATAATTTATACATTTGTTGACTAAGTGAAAAATTGGGAAAAGAATATACCATATATATATTGATGCATATAGTTATGTTATGTATAAAAGTATTGTTGTCATAATAGTGTGTAAATGATGCTTGAATATATTTTCATGTTTGTATAAAATTATTAAATTATAGTATTTAAGAGTTTAAAATATAAAGCTTTTTGGACTAGCTTTTGTTATATGTGAAACATGAATAATTAATTAAGCCTGTGATATAATGTCGTTTCAGTGAGAAATAAAATTATAATTTGCTTTATAGTTTAATTAATTGGTAGTCTATATAAATCATTACTCATATTATATGTTATATTGAGGACTATTTTTAGATTTTATTTATTATTTGTAATAAACTAGATGTTATGGATTCATTGCATTTCATTAGATAGACTAAATGAATGTATGTGATATTTATGTACTTAGCATTAATTTAATTATTTAAAAGAAAATATTTTAAATGAATCTATTATTTTATATATTATTTATATTTTTATGAAATATCAAATTCATGACCCTAAATAAGTAGTGGATAGATTCCACTAGCTTTATTAGCACCATAAATACAAGATGAGGTGTAATCCAATTGAGTGGTGTGAATGAAATTGACAGATAATATAGATCATTTATTATTGAAAATTTTGATTAAATTAATGTTTTGATTAAACATTGTCATTTCATATGTTGATATAATTTTCATATTTGTGTGATATCATATTGGAATAGATTTATTTATGGTACACATTATGTATTAGATATCTTCAACACACAGGTTTTAGTTTGTTACTCCAAATTCCTGCACTGTCATTATCTACCCATCCATGAAGGGAGGGCCATCCCCTTTTTGAAGAAATAATAAAAGGGATATATGGTCCATGGTTGGTGTTAAAAAGTGATTAGATTATGTTCTCCCTCTAATATGGAGTACTATACGAGGGACTACAGTTGATATTACAGATTGATACTTGAGTCATGAAGAATCTACTGTGTGTAGCTTTGTATCATGTTTTTTCATTTGATATTTATTATATATAACTAAAAATTGTAACATATATACATTATACTTATACATCAATGGATGTAATGTTGTATCAACTGTGGCTCAATTTACACTATTTCATTTATGATTAGATGCAGTATTTATCAGTTATTCAATATTGTTCATGATTGCTATATCTATTCATGATGATCCTTAGCTAAGTGAATTAGATATAAACCCTTTGATTAATTAAATTAATATAGATATTTAAATATCACTAATTATACTTATCATGGTGAAATCTAATTAATATGTGTAATTAATTTTTTTAAATTACTATATTCTAGTAAAACCTAGTGGGGTTATTACATTGTAGTATCAGAGCTGAGGCTCAAACTTTGGGAATCAATGTGTCTGCTAACCCAAACTTATTTTATTGATAATCAAGAAGAATAATGGTGAAATATAGACTATGAGGTGAGGTTACTTTGAATATTAACCCCTATTGATTCAAATTAGTTTTCCACTAAGAAAGCTGCCAAGTTAGACCTAATCCTTGTAACCATACAAGAGATTAGGGACTGAATCATGGCCCTAAAATAGGAAGTACATGGCCATGAAGAGGATAATGCTTAAGAGGAAACTAAATATCATCTTGATGACTAAGAACATATTCAATATTAGAGGCATGAAGAGGTGCCACAAAATGTGAGAGTTTGAGTAGATGTAGAGTTGACAAGCAATATGAAAAAGGTGAATCCACCCAAGTTCAATGGAACTATTTTTGGGTATGGAGCTAAAGTGTGGCTGAAAAAAATAGAGAAGTATTTCAATATTCATAATTATTATGAATTCATAAAATTATACTAGAGAACTTATCAACTTGATGGTGAATTAGCAACTTGGTGGGCAAATAAGAAGCTCGAGATGAACCTAGACTCAACCACCACCACTTGAGAATAATTTGTGACATTGTTTAGGTCATGATGGATTTCATAGCTCTAATTCAACCAAAACCTTATGGATTTTTATAATATTAAGAAAGGTGATTTGGAAGTTCAAAAAGAAATTTGGAAGTTCTAAACCAAATTTTAAGAAGAACTGGAAGCAGAGGAGTGGAGATTCCAAGGGTTGGTTCAAGAATTAGAATGCGAAGTTTAATAGTAGTTCAGGGAATAGGAAACTTGGTAATGGTTTCAAGGGAAACTAACAGACTGAGAAAAAAGGACCTATTGTAGGTTGCTTCATTTATATAGGTGACCATTTTCTTCAAGAATGTCCTTAGGACAAATTGAAGAACAAGGGTCTAACTTCTCATCAAGGTACATTTCAGTAGTAGAATCATGTAATTGTTGACAATCAATAGGTTGAGTATCAAGCTTCACCCATAGAACTATTAGGTATTTTTTTGAACCATAAAATTTATATTTTGATTTACATAGGAGATAAATAATGTTTCATTACTCCTAGAATGATTACTAAATTGTCTAGAAAGGTTGGTGTTATGGCAAATGCATGATTGGTATAATATGGAAATGAGTCAAAAGTAAAATTTGACAAGTGTCTAGTCAAAGTGAAGATTAGGTTGCCTAGTTCACTATAGTAGCATATCTTTTTGCAGTACCATTGGGATCATATGATGTGATCCTAAGAGTCAATTAACTTGTGAAACATAAAGCCAAAGTTGACTATTTTTTTAATAAGGTTGAGTGTCAAGATGATTTTGGAAATCAGAAACAACTTTAGGGTGAGAAAAAAGAGTTGAAGCTAAGGTAGATTTATACAATTCAACTCAAGAAAGCTCAAATGAAGGGATGTCAAGATTTTTCATTAAGATAAATGATATATAATATAAGGAACCATCTATCAAATATTATCCTTTTTTGAGAAACTTTCATGATGTTTTTCTAGAAGAATTAATAGGATTTCCACCTAAGTGAGAGTTTGATTTCTTGATTGATATCATACTTAGATTGGAACCTTAGTCTAAGGAATCATACAAAATGAAAAACATTGAATTGGTTGAGATAAAGGCACAACTTTATGAGTTATTATCAAAAGGGTTGATTCAACCAAGTTTGTTACCATGGGGTGCACAAGTAGTCTTCATCAAGAAGAAATATGGTACTCTTTGCCTATGTATAGATTATAAAATATTGAATAAAGAAACAATCAATAATAGATATCCATTACCATGCATTGATGATCTCTTTGATCAAATGTGAGGGGTAATAGTATTTTATAAGATTTATCTTTGAGTAGGTATCATGAGTTGAGGATCCATGAAGATGATATTCCAAAAATAGTGATTAAGACTCGATATGGGGAATATGAGTTCACATTTTTACCATTTGGATTGACAAATGCTCTAGTATTATTTATAAATCTTATATATACTGTGTTCATATATTACCTAGATTATTTTTTTTGGTATTTCTATATGACATACTCATGTATTCCAAGGATGAGGAAAGATAACTTGCAACATATGGAATTAGTTTTGCAATGTTTGCAGAAGCACAAGTTGTATGGAAATTTGTCTAAGTGTGCATTTTTTCCAAAAAAAAGTGTAGTATTTGGGACATACTATCTTTATATATGGTATTTCAATAGATCCATCAAAGATAAGAGTCATAATGGAGTGGCTGGAACTAAATAATGTTCATAAAGTAAGGAGTTTCATAAGATTAGTGGGCTATTATAAGAAATTCATTCTAAATTTATCTAAGATAGCTAATCCAATTACCTCTCTATAGTGGAAGAAATTGATTTTCATCTAGTTAGTTAAGTGTGAGGTATCCTTTCTATAAATAAGAAGGAGGCTTACTTTAGCACTAGTAATAAGATTTCCTGATCCTAATGGTCAATTCTCAATGATCACTGATGCATCTAGGGATGGACTTGGAGGAGTTCTTATGCATGATGGCTCAGTGGTAGCCTATGAGTCTAGGAAAATAAAGTTTTATGAGGTGAATTATGCCCTTCATGACCTATAACTTATGACAATTATGCATGCTTTGCAAGTTTAGAGGCATTATTTTTTGGGAAAACTATTTAAGCTCAAGATTGATAAATTGGGACTCAAGTACATCTTCACCCAATTAAATATGAATAATCATCAAATGTAATGGTTAGAGTTGTTATCTAATTATGATTTTGATATTAATTATATCAAAGGCTAGGAGAATAGATTAGCTGATGATATAAGCCATAGGAGGTACATAACAGTCATGGCTACTATCAGTAATACTTTTAGATAACAAGTAATCAAATTTTCACCAAGAGATTAATCCTATGATAAGGTTAGGAAAGCATTGTCTGAGAATACTCAAAATCCTAGGTATAAAATATTTAGGATAGATAATGATGGTATTTTATGGTATAATGGTGGGATTTATATGCTTGATAAAAAGAGTCTAAGGAGCACAATGATAAATAAATTGCATAATTCCCCATATTTAGGACTTCTAGGAGTAACCGAGCTCATGGTTGAGCTTAGACCACTCTATTTCTAGAAAGGAATCAAGAGATACGTATAAAATTTTGTATCTCATTATTTGGAATGTCAACGTGTGAAATCTAAACATGTACATCTAGTTGGGTTGTTATACTCACACAATATACTAGAATGGAAGTGATGGGTGATAAGTATGGACTTTGTCCAAGGTTTATCATTATCATAGATTAAACATGACATGATCTTGATTATAGTTTAAAAAATAACCAAGGTAACCTACTTCATACCAATTAACTTGATAGGTGATACACCTACACTTACAAAGAGATTCATGAAGGAAGTGTATCAATTGCATGGTATTCTAGAGAAGATCATTTTTTATCAAGATCTGAGGATGACTTATACATATTTTTTACTCTAAATTTAGCTTTAGGTATGTAGTTGAACTTCAGTATTACTTATCACCCACAAACTGATGGATAGATAGAGTGAGTTAACCAAGTTTTAGAAGATATCCTTCATATGTATTACATGGATAATTAATATAAGTGGTATGAGTACCTTCCATTAATTTATTTTGATTACAATAACTCATACCAATCAAAATTAAATATGGCTCCATTTGAGGTATTATACAGAAGGTGTAGAACACCAATCAGTTATGATAAGTTAGAAGATGGGATAGTCTTTAGACTAGAGATGATTTTTAAAATGGAAGATCAAGTTATGATAATTAGGCAAAGGTTGGTCAAGACCAATAATAGATAATTAAAAAGTTATGTTTATTTGAAGAGAACATCTAGGCAATTTTCTATTTGTGATCAAGTCTTTCTATGGGTTAAACATAAAAAAAGCTTGATTAAATTCAAGAAGTTAGCAAAAATTTCATTGAGATATGTGGGACCCTTCAAGGTTTTGGAAGTGGTAAATTCTATAGCATATAGGCTTACATTACCATCATCTCTATCTCTTTTTCATAATGTCTTCCATGTGTCTTATCTTAAAAAGTATGTTGTTGATCCTTCACATGTGTTGGATTAGAACATTTTGTAGGTTTTGGACCTTTGGGTGGTCATGGTATAACCAATTACAGTAAAATTGACACTTGCAAACTCTATTTGTGTAATAGATAAGTGTTATAGTGCAAGGTAGTGTGGGACCAATATTCTAAGGATATTGCCACTTGGGAGGACTATAATGAGTTTTATAGGGTGTTTCCATATTTTTTTGCTTTATTTATTATTGCATATTATATTATTTTTTGTTGAATAATTTTTAAACTCAACTTATTTTTGAATAAATATCATTGGGATGATGATCATATTTAGGGGGAAAGATGCCACCTCCCAATTTCTCTCTCTAAGCTAAATAACTTGTTTGATCCATGGATTATTATGGTTAATTAGTTTATTAACTAATGATAGATTAAGCTTATGTCATATGTTGATTATGTGACAATTATGTGTTGTTTAATTTACATGATTAGTTTTTTATGAGTTAGTTGTACTTTTATATTTTTTACATTATGATCATGTTTGTTAATTATACTACATTATTTTATGAATATAATAATTTTTTTAGCTAAATACCTTCATTTTTGTTAGGAGGATGCAGAATAAATTCTTCCCTCGAAGTGTGACAGAGGGAGAGAATCATCAGAGAGGGTGGTTTAGATGGAGACATTGGAAGATGATAGATAATGAATCAAGAACCCTTGCACACACCACATTTGTATTTCATGATTATGTGATTAAATTGTTTGATAGATAGTTGAAATATGATTTGTTTTCTATTTGAATGACTACTGTGTCTAGTTGATGATTAATGATCATTTTTATTTCCATATTTTTTTGCTTTATTTATTATTGCTTATTATATTATTTTCTATTGAATAATTTTTAAACTCAACTTATTTTTGAATAAATATCATTGGGATGATGATCATATTTAGGGGGAAAGATGCCACCTCCCAATTTCTCTCTCTAAGCTAAATAACTTGTTTGATCCATGGATTATTATGGTTAATTAGTTTATTAACTAATGATAGATTAAGCTTATGTCATATGTTGATTATGTGACAATTATGTGTTGTTTAATTTACATGATTAGTTTTTTATGAGTTAGTAGTAATTTTATATTTTTACATTATGATCATGTTTGTTAATTATACTACATTATTTTATGAATATAATGATTTTTTGAGCTAACTACCTTCATTTTTGTTAGGAGGATGCAGAATAAATTCTTCCCTCGAAGTGTGATAGAGGGAGAGAATCATTAGAGAGGTTGGTTTAGATGGAGACATTGGAAGATGATAGATAATGAATCCAGAACCCTTGCACACACCACATTTGTATTTCATGATTATGTGATTAAATTGTTTGATAGATAGTTGAAATATGATTTGTTTTCTAGTTGAATGACTACTGTGTCTAGTTGATGATTAATGATCATGTTTATTTCCATATTTTTTTGCTTTATTTATTATTGCATATTATATTATTTTCTATTGAATAATTTTTAAACTCAACTTATTTTTGAATAAATATCATTGGGATGATGATCATATTCAGGGGGAAAGATGCCACCTCCCAATTTCTCTCTCTAAGCTAAATAACTTGTTTGATCCATGGATTATTATGGTTAATTAGTTGATTAACTAATGATAGATTAAGCTTATGTCATATGTTGATTATGTGACAATTATGTGTTGTTTAATTTACATGATTAGTTTTTTATGAGTTAGTAGTACTTTTATATTTTTTACATTATGATTATGTTTGTTAATTATACTACATTATTTTATGAATATAATGATTTTTTGAGCTAACTACCTTCATTTTTGTTAAGAAGATGCAGAATAAATTCTTCCCTCAAAGTGTGACAGAGGGAGAGAATCATCAGAGAGGGTGGTTTAGATGGAGACATTGGAAGATGATAGATAATGAATCAAGAACCCTTGCACACACCACATTTGTATTTCATGATTATGTGATTAAATTGTTTGATAGATAGTTGAAATATGATTTGTTTTCTATTTGAATGACTACTGTGTCTAGTTGATGATTAATGATCATGTTTATTTGTTTTAAGTGATTTCATTAATTTTTATGATCATACATAACTTATCTTTTATGATGTAATTGTTCGGATAAATGAGTGAATCCTATATGTGTATACTTACCTTACCACCTTATTAGGAATGTTTGTATAGTATAATGATATGATGTTATGACAAATTCCATAGTTTTTATTTGATCTTTAAGATATATATATATATATATATATATATATATATATATATATATATATATATATATATATCTAAATGTTGAGAGATATAAATAGTATTGTTTTAAAACTTAGTGTATTTAATTATATATTGATCAAGGGCTTAATATCCATAGCACAATAGACATTGATTATATTGATTAAATGGTTTAAGTAGATCATTGTGTTTGTGAATGGAATTGTAACATTAAACAATAGGCATGTAATTCCTAATTATATTACCATGCTATATAGTCACTATTCTATTTATCCATTGCATGGAAGGATAATGGAAATGAACTAGTCGATATTTGACTTGCATGGAAATACATTGATTATCAAATAAGTTGATAATCATTACATGGAATAACATTGGCGTTATGTGACTTTTGGTTTATTTGATTGTTTGGTCAATTTAAGAAATTAATGTCATGTAAATATTTTATAAAGTTTATAAAATGATTATTTAGGGATTCTTATGGATGTCTCAAGATGATTAGGGTTTATAATTATCCATTGACTTCAGCTTAACCATCATTTGGATAAAATCATGGAGAGTTGGATATGTATTGCATGGTGGAGGACTATGGATTTAGTTAAGCTTTTTTTCATGCATTATGTTTAGTCAGTTTAATCTATCATTAATAGTGGATAAGAGGATGGTGAGTAAGATAATAGAGGGGAATAAAAATAAAAGAGTGAGGGATATGAGGCATGCATATGACATGTCACATGGCATATAGTGGAAACAAAATAGAAAAGAAGGAGAAAGTTTGAGTGAAGAAAGAAGGAGAATAATCAACTTTCTTAGCATAATTACCAGGTTGATTTTATATTTAATATTCCTATGTATAATGTGGTAGGGATTTTGAATGGAATGGTTACTGGGTTTGATTTTGTTTGAAATGTTATGTAAATGTTAAGAGGGTTGTATTTAGTGCCCTATGGAAGGCTCGGCCTCTATATAACCCTACATCTAACCCAAGGTAACCTGATGGAATTTGGGGTAGGGTTGTTGGACTTGTAATGGTTGTTTTGGATTTAATCAAGATTTGTCTTAAAACTCCTCTTCCATTTTGATAATATTTTTTATACAAGGGAATGAATATTTCTTGATGGGTATATACATGATGTGGCTAGAGCTAGCTATTTTGAACTAGGTTATTATATATTCGTTAAGGTATTTAGATATATAGATTTAAAATGTTAGATTGTATGAGTACTCGAGTGTGTAAACCAATTCATACTTTTGGGTATTAAAATGTGAGTTTCATTATACAAAAAGGGACTATGAATACACACACACACACACACATACTTGGTTCAATCCGATGATATATATACATGGGTATCTTCAATCACAAGGCTTTAGTGGGAAATTATATGTATTACATTTAAAAGATTAAGATACTTGTATAGATGAAATTGAGGTTATGA
This sequence comes from Torreya grandis, assembly GCA_037957365.1. Lineage (NCBI taxonomy): Eukaryota > Viridiplantae > Streptophyta > Pinopsida > Cupressales > Taxaceae > Torreya > Torreya grandis. The sequence goes on from JARHVA010000097.1 coordinate 4,534,082, forward strand.
TTTCAATTTGATTTATGAGGCTTTAGATTCAAATTAATTTGTTCATACAGGGCAAAATTATAGTTTTATACTCTCAACTATGTTACGTAATCATGTATCATGCATAATTGTTTATATATGGATTTGGTAACTTTTGGTTTAAGTAATATCATGTAACCTAGGTATGGGTAGGTGAATGAATGAATATAAATTATACACTCAAACTTATGCATATAAATATACCTAAATATGTTAAAGTTACATGGCAAAGTTAAGTTTTTAATTGTGTTCATTATATATATATGACCTACGCTTATATTTAGTTGTAACTATGCATTGTTGTTTATTCGGATTTGTCTTGAGTTGTGTAAGAGTTTTTCATAATTAATAGAAGGAATGGGTATATGAGTTTAATTGTATATTTTACATTATTTTATTTGGCCAAATCTAAGTTGTTATGTAGAAAAATTTGAGATGCGTATGGTCTGTTGTGTGTAGTTGTTATAATAACGAAACCTGAGTTGGGTATAGTTCATTGTGTTGATATTTTCTCATTTTTATTTAATTTAAATGGCAAACTTAAATTGATTAATTTAATATATTGATTTAATAGTTTTTATGTTTTAATGAGTATTTATGTTTGATAGTCATAACTTTATATGTTTTAATTATCAAGGACAATAGGAATTATTCAGCTTAAAAAAAGGGTTATGGGGCCTTTGTTTATTACCTAAAAGTATACTTAGTGTATATAATATACTATAATACTAATGATAGTGGATTCATCTTAGTAGTATACTATGTAAAATTAAGTATTTATATTGTATTAATTTTTTATGAATTCAAAAAAACATGTATATATACATATAAATGGTATAATTTATACATTTGTTGACTGAGTAACAAATTGGAAAAATATATATATATATATATATATATATATATATATATATATATATATATATATATATATATATATATATATATATATATATATATATATATATAATGTGTTATGTATAAGAGCAATAAATTAATACATAACACATTATGTGTGTGTGTGTGTGTGTGTGTGTGTGTGTGTGTGTGTATATATATATATATATAATGTGTTATGTATTAATTTATTGCTCTTATACAAACATTAAATATATACAAGCATCATTTACACATTGTTATGATAATAATACTTTTATACATAACACAATTATATATATTTATATATATATATATATATATATATATATATATGATGCTTGTATTTATTTAATGTTTGTATAAAAGCATTAAATTATAATATTTAAGATTTTTAGAAATAAATCTTTTTTACTAGCTTTTATTATATGTGGAATATGAATAATTAATTAAGCATGTGATATAATGTTGTTTCAAGGAGGAATAACATTTTAATTTGCTTTATGGTTTAAGTAATTATTAGTATAGATAAATCATTACCCAGATGGTATATTATATTGAGGATTGTTTTTAATTCTATTTATTATACATAATAAACTAGATGTTATGGATTCATTGCATTTCATTTGATGAGTTAAATGAATGTATGTGATATTTATGTACTTAGCATAAATTTTATTAGATAAAGGAAAATATTTTAAATGAATTTATTGGTTTATATATTATATATATTTTTACTAAATCTCACATTCATGACCCTAAATAAGTAGTGGATGGATTTTATTGGCTTAACTAGCACCATCAATACAAGATGAGGTGTAATCCTTTTGAGTGGTGTGTATGAAATTGACAAATCCTAGAGATCATTTATTATTAAAAAATTTAGCCAGAGTAATGTTTTGATTAAACATTGTCATTTCATATGTTGATATAGTTTTCATATTTATGTGATATCATATTAGAATAGATCTCTTTATGGTACACATGATGTATTAGATATCTTCAACACATGAGTTTTAGTTTGTTACTCTAGATTGTTACACCATCATTATCTACCCATTCATGAAGGGAGGGCCATCCCCTTGTTTGGGAGATAGTGTGGGAAATTTATGGTTCTTGGTTGGTGTTGAAAAGTGCTTGAATGATGCTCTTCCTCCTAATTAGAGTATTATATTAGAGACTACACTTGAGATTATAGATTGATACTTGACATGGAGACTCTGGTCCATGGAGCTTTGTATCATGTTTTATCATTTGAGATATTATTATGTATTGCTGAAAAATGTAACATTTATATATTATAGTTCTATAGTAGTGGATGTAATGTTGTATCAGTCATGGCTGAATTTATACTATTTTATTTATGATTAGATACAACATTTATTGGTTATTCAGCAATGCTCGTGATTGCTATATTTTTTCATGGTGATACTTATCTAAGTGGATAGCTATAAACCTTTTGGTAAACTAAATTAATATATTTAGTTAAAGATCATTTTTAAGATTCTTATGGTGAAATCCAAAGAATATATGTAATTTATTTTATTTTTTTTAAATTACTATATTCCAGTAAAACCCAGTGGGGTTGTTACAATTTTCAACTCCAACTCTTCATTTTACTTATCTATACTCTCTTGGACTAGCTTTTATATAAGGTGATTAGTGACTTCATGAGGATAAATAACATAAGAAGGCTGATATGGGATGAAAGAGGGCTCTTGATGAGGGATAAGAGGGACTTGCATAGATTCAAATTCTTTCTTGGCTTCAACTTCCCAATATATACCTGCCTCACCTTTCTTACTCTATGACTTCACTACTTAATTCTAACCCTGAGTCTTGAAAGACTTCTTAGGGGGTTCTTGAGGAGGAGAAGTAGAATATTGGATCTCAACAATAATCTCCTCCTTATTTTGAATGCTCTCTTGGATTGATTTCAAGGAAGGAAAAGTTTGAGGAGTATATGAAGGATTTGAAACACTTTGAAGCTCACTTGGAAAGATCTCTTTGAGAATAATGGGTGGCACATATGAAGGCTAAGATGGTATATATAAAGACACATAGGGATGATAGGATTGAAACTACTATTCTTCATGAACTCTTAGATTATCTTCTATTTTTTGAATGAAACCACTTACATTCAACATTCACTTGAAAGATTTTGCTAATTTTCTCTCTCAATAGGTGCCCATTCTTCTTTTACTAGCTGAAATGAGTCTCTCACATTATGAATGAGATTACTATGGATATTTTGACCATATTCCTTTTGCGTGTTAAGCCCTATCATGTACCTCTCATAGCCTAAGAGAGTTTGCTTGAAACTTGAAATGGGTTAGTTTTAAAAGTGGTTATGTTGGCTAGGGACATCTTAATCTTGAGAAGGATAATCATATACAACATCATAGTCATGTAAGGGGAATCTAGGCTGATCATAGAACTTATATGACTCAAAACAGGACTAATATGGGTCATAGTGAAGTTGATATAGAACATGGCAAGGATGGTATGGCTCATTATAGGACTGTTAAGGATTATGTTGATGCTGATAAGGAGTGTTATAAGACTGAAATGCCTCATATACTTGCATGAAATTAACATTCACTTTAAATTTATCCATAACAACTTTATGAAGATAATGAATAGAAATTAGAAATTACTTTAACAAGTGACTAGGCTTTTAGAACTAGTTGATTGATCTTGGAGTCACCATTATTTTTTTAAACACCTCCAAATGCTGATATGTGGAAGAAAAAAACCAATAATCCTTCCACTATTTTGAACCTTAATCCCACTAGGCATGCCCCAAAACCATTATCAACCAAATTTGAACCCTTTGGAAAGTAGTTCAAGCCTCCCGAATTTGGAATAACATTAAAAAAATCCTAGGTTATGGGTGGCCTAAAATTGGATTAAATCTCTAGGTTAAAGGGATAGATCCCTTTATGTATTGCTTAGGCTCATCAAGATACTCTACCAAATTGCTAGGAAGAGAGAGAGAAAACCTATCCTAATGGAGGTGATGCACTATAAGTACTTAACCACTACCAACCATCTATAAATGGAATTCAACCATAAAACTAACCTACAATAAACACTACCCCTAATCTTCCTTTCTACATCAGCATTTCACATGAAAATTATGAAAGATGTTTGGGCTAGGATGACTAGTTAAGAGGTCATATAGTGATTCTAATGATTAGACAACTCACTAAACCTTTCACTCTTCACAAGACCTAAAAAGAAGTTTTAAATTAAATATGAATCCAAGAAAAGGACAAACATGTCAAGGAAAAAAATGTAGTCACTTGACAAGATCAAATCATCACACAAACATATTAAAACCAGTCAGAGAAGGAGGTAAAATAGTAGTTTATTATTGATTAAATTCTTTAAAATGGATAGGGATTCTCCATACCCAGGTGAAGGATACAAACATAGCCTATCAGAGTTGAATATCTATAAAAATATGAGAGAAGAGAGAAGGGAGTAGGAGAGAAAGGTGACAAGTGTCTCATGAGAAGTTAAAAGTAATAAATATTTATGGAACTATCCATCAGGTCCTTAATGCCATGTGTTACTTGTATGTAGTTAAAAATGCATCATGTATATAAATAAATCTTAACTTATAGAAGATATATCATACCATACACTTTAGATTGGGGATACATTACATAATCAAGAATATGACCAATATATGTATCCACTAGATCTAACTAGGTGATCTTTTATCACAATACACAATTCTAGGGATGGTTACAAAGCCTTCAATCAATTAAAATCATACAATAACCCTAGATAGGTCTTATTGTTTATATTCACTAAACTAATAATAAGTAAACTAAAGTCTAATCTAGTGCTCACCAAAGCTTTTGGCACAAAGTTGGGGTAATAAACAAATAAAAGTAAACATGCATAGAAGACATATACTCACATCAATGTATATATAATCCTAATGCATGGAAGATAAGTAAAAATTCATATATATATATATATATATATATATATATATATATATATATATATACTAAGGAGGAACAAAATTAGGAATACTTACCTTGAAGATGAACCCGCTAAGCCTCAATCTTTCCCTTGGTCAAGGTGATTCACAAGAGATTGTTTTTGTATGTAAGGATGACAAAGACAAATCAACTCTAGGATATACAACCTATCACTTCATCTAAAAGACTTATCCATAAGACAAGATCCATATCTCCAAAGATAGTATGAAACCATAAAATTACTCCTCAAGTAGAATGGTCAATAAGTAGATGCATAATAGCTATTACTTCTTCTCTTCTCTAAATTATGGAAAAATGAAATTATATATATATATATATATATGTAGATTTAACCCTAATCCCTTCTAAAATTTTTGGCTAATAGGGTCGATTGAGTCAACCTATCACAATTATGGATAATAATTCACTAGGTCATGGGCCAGGTCAGTCAAGAGCTGACCTAGACCCTAAATGATTTTTACCCAAAATAGTACAGGGTCGACCTAGTCGACCTAGTAGAGTGAACAATTGAAAGGGGCTTAAGGCTTTAAAAAGGTGAGGGGTGAGGAGTGTTCAATAGAGAAAAATAAGCTTAGGGATAAGGTTTTTAGAACATAAGTGGGTATATAACAAATGGCAAGAGGGATAATAATCTTGTGAAGCACCAATGGTTTGCCCACCCCTTTCCTAGTACACCCCTTAAGGCATGAATTTGGATTAGATTGAGACTCTATGGGTTCCTAAAAGATAAAGAGCATTAGTAACTGATAAAAATTTGAAAATATTATGTGTATATATATGCCCTACTCGAATCTCATCACGTGTAACGTGAGTGCAACACAAGATGGTGCTTTAGGAATAGAACATGATAACACATAACACTAATGTTAACTAAAATATAGTAAGGAGAAAATATGATAAATTAAAGGACATAATTGAAAAACACATACTTTTACTTATCTTAGTGTTGCAAATAAAGAAGTAGACAACAAGAGAAGTGAAGGTGGTTAATGTGAAGAACATTAGGCAAACCTATAGAGATTAGTGTAAAAATAGCCAAAAATTAAAAAAAATGGAATATAATCATATAGTAGTGAAAAATATTATCTACAATGTCATGATTCTAGAACATTTTATGGTTTGAAAAATGGGTTAGTAAAAACAAAGATATGATCAAAACAAGGAATCTGACAAAAAATATTTGAAAGATAGAAAATTGTGAAAAGTAAGTTAGAATAGGGTGAAAGGGAGGTCATTTGGTATTTTTGAATTATTGGTGAGATAAAAATAGATATAAGAGACCAAACAAGAGGAAATAGAGCTAGGATGGTGAGGATATGATAGCCAATATGAAAAGGATTCCTAGCGACTGCAACTAGTGCAACACAGGTAAGAAACTAAAAATTTCAAACTTGTTTTTGGATTTTTTATTGAAATGAAGTGTTTTATACAAATTTGTAATTGATAGAAATTTTAGGAACCAAAATGAACCCAAAAAATTTGTTAAGGGTAGTAGAAATAAAAATGGAAATGGATTTAAAGGGATCAAAGTAATAACTACCAGAAGGCATTTATTATTGGCAATGAAAGGGGTCAGAAGGTATAACCAACTAGGTCAATCCAGTCGACCTAGTAAGCTAAAAATTTGTTAAATCCACATTGCCAACTTAGTAGGTATGTGTCAACTTAGTTTTTTTTTCATGATGTTGACTTAATACATGAATATCAACCTAGTAGAATAATCCACTGTGATGATTTAGTACTAAGTGGGTAAAATTAAAGGGTCAACTTAGTTTAAGTTAACCTGGTCAAAATAAAGAAAATTTGGTCAACCTAATGTTTGACTAAGTGACCAAAATAATATGGAAATGCATGTAAGAGGCCAAAAGAGTGCTAAAAAGGCCCAAAATGGATGACTAAATACTAAAATGGATAAGTAAGCTAAAAATAGTTCAAATTGATCAAAAATGGATAGATTCAAGTAAATTAGAGTATTTTTTGTTAAAATTTGAAAAGAATGTATTTTGATTATAAATGACATGGATGATCTAATACATCTTTTATTATTTTATAGTTACAGGGGCATCTGATATTTTAGATGTTGGTGGATGTGGCATGGCTCCTAGTTCTCTTAGAGTGATTGATAGTTGAGGATTGTTCATGATTGGGTAGATTAAGTATAGGAGGGATTATAGACATGTGTCAAGTCTCACTGAATTCAGATCTGATAGTCATGTTCCTAGGAGCCTAGGAATAATTAACTAACACATTTAGATGGAAGGGGGATGGGGATACCATTGAGGTGGATATCACCCTAGAGGATATCTATGTGATTTTTGGACTACCAATAAGAGGTATGCCCATGGTCATGCAAGTACCAGATAGACAAGAGGAAAGGAAAGCCTTAGACATAAGGGTAATAGGATTAGATAAGATATATCCTAGGCTGAGAGTTAGCCTATTTTATGTTTAAACATCCTAAATTATATATATCTATAAGGTGGTTATATGACTTGTGACAACATGGGTGATGTGTCACAAGTTAGATAGAAAGGTGCCACTATATGTGATAGCTTTATGCTAGACTATATTGGATTATGGGGTAATAAATGATTTAGGTCCTATCATCTAGGTCTAGCTTATGCATGACATGTATGGGATGCTATCAAGAGGGAAAAATTCTATGAGGCCTATTATCTTGTTTATTTCATGGATATATGGGAGGTTTTTGATATATCATCCAACTAGGTTTCCCCATATGGTCGATGATTGGTTGCCTCAAGTATAGAGGTGGTAGTAGGATCAAGTAACACAAACCATGACCCATGTGCTAGTGATACAAATAGTTAGGTAAGTAGATATTATGTGGTAGCTGTATGGGTAGATTTCTATGGTATGGCCAAGTTAGGAGATAATGGTACCAACATTGGCACAAACACAAATTTTAGACCATTATACCTGGTGGATAGAACCACATCTAGTGGCACATGTACTAAGATAGATGGGAATCCCTCACCTAATGGAATTGATAGTGGTTCTTTCATTTTGGTCCAAGCATGTGAAAGAACTAAGGGGGAGAAGAGGATTAGGGCCACTAGTCAATAGGATAGTGATTAGACCATAGTTTGAGAGACCATGGATTAGTCAAACATGATAGGTAGTAAATAGAGAGGAGATGGATGTAGATGTAAGAGTGATAGAGGTACCACCACCAACACCATAATAGGAGTATTAGTGACCACCTTGATCACACCATTGATGGAGACACTAATAGTGGGAGAGAATAGAGACAATGGTCATCCCAAATGACCCATCAGGTAGAACAAGATAGAGTTGGGTGATAGAGGTACCACTCAAGCATAGATTAAGATGAGCATGAGTGGTGACCCCAGGTTATCTCTTGGTCAATGACCTATAGGTGAGGTACTCAAAGGATGCACTAATGGAGAGACCATGCTCACCAAATACGTAGATGGCAAGATGGTAGTAGGAGACACAGAGATAAGTAATAATAGATGGTTTGAATTTTTGTTTAAGTTATTTGAGAGAGATTAGAGATAGATAAATTTTTGAGATATATTTGTGATCTAATATCTATTTGGTTTGGATTTTTTAGATATTATGGAAGAGGAGACTAGATGGGGATCCAAAGTGAAGGGATCACTCCATGAGATATTTGATGAGGCACTGATACCATATGACTCAATGATGTTGTATGATCCTATGATAGTGTCTACCCTAAGGAGCTAATTCAGACTAGAAGGAGATGTTGTGAGGCAAGTGTAAGCACATGGGGAGGAACCATATCCATCATCAGGGGTGGGGGTGGGAGAGGCATAAGAATATAAATCCTTGGCTTAGGAAAGAGATGCACATATGGCTACCATGACTTAGCTGGCATAGGTACAGGACTAGGTGGCCACCCTATAGGGACAAGTGATAGGTCTGAGATCTTAGACAACCTCTTTATATCATACTATTTAGAGGGGATAGTCTGAGCCATCTATGGTCAATGTGGATAGGCCATGAGATAGATAGGATAGAGCCTAGTCATAGAGCTAGGATGATGCATATTTTTATACTTTGTATCAAAACACAGATGTGTGTGTGTGTGTGTGTGTGTGTGTGTGTGTGTGTGTGTGTGTGTGTGTGTGTGTGTGTGTGTGTCATTTTGGTAGTTGGATGTTGATTTTATGTGTTTGTATTATGGTTATGGTTGTGGATTCTTGGATATATTTATTTATATCACATGTATTTATCTTTTGTTGTATATGTTATAGGAAATATATGAGTTGTGGTTTATTTTATAGCATTATGTAGGACACATGCATGGTTAAAAAGAAACAAGCAAAAAAGGTTTGGTAAAATATAATTAATCAAAAATAAATATACTACAAACTATTTCACATTGGGAAATGTGTAATGAAAAAAAATGACTAAGTATAAAGAACCAAAGGTTGGTAAAGAATATGGAAAAAAATTTGTTTTTAAACCAAGAGAAAAATTGGCACCAAATTAAAACAAGTAGAATCACACTAAATCACATTGGGAAGTATGAAAATAATGTAATAAATTGGAAAACATGTGAAATAATAAATGGCATAAAAACAAATCAATTGAGTTATTAAATCATACTAAATCATGTTAGGAAGTATAAAAGAAAAAAATTGGCAAAATTGGTCTTAAATTTATCACACTAATTCAAACTGAGAAGTATGAAAAATTCAAGAAATGATTGGATTCTTACATGCAATAAAAAAAATAAGAAGACAAAATTGAAAGAGTAATTAAGTATGCATAAAAAATACTAAATCAAGATGGAAAGCATGTCAATAATCAATCACATCTTATCTCATATTTGACACGTAATTTTGTTATGAATTGGATTATTGGAAACTTTTGTGAGGAAGGCCAATTCCTGCTCGTGGTCTTACACTACAACTCACAAAGGGAAAACCAATGAGGTGGTATAATGAGAATGTATGTTAATAAGGAATTTTGGTAATAGGAATGTGAAATTATGATAATTTTTTAGGAAGGCCAAGTCTTATCCATGGTTTTACAATGCAACTCACAAACAGAATCCCTAAAGGAGTGATCAGTAAATAAAAAAATATTTCTCAAGACGAAATATGGTAATTTAGGGCATGAAAAAGTGAATGTAAAAATCATAACTTGAGAATATTATGAGAAAACCTTAAGAGATAGGAGGCACACTAAGGACATGAGAAGACACTAAGTGACCAGTGACCATCAATGTACAAAGGAAACCTGTTCACTATAGACACTAAGTAATGTAGAAAAATAAGTTTGCTACTAAGATTAACTCATGAAGGTAGATTGGTACAAGAGAATTAAAATGGACCTACCTTCCCATGATGTGTTCTCCATTCTTCAAGACCCCTTACAGATCTGACAATCTACTATGAAGATTAGGTACTTGAATGAGAAAGTAGGTAGCACTAAAAGATTTTTTCCCCTCCTTTTCTAATCTACTAGCCTATTGTACCCTAATGACCTTGGCTCTATCATGAGGCCAACTATGGAGTTTGAGCTTCAAATATAAGAAGGATATGTGCTTTGAATCATGTCTTTTAGTGTGATTTTACTTTTAAGGATCTTGAAATGTATGTGCCTTTTTTATCATTGACTTTTGTTAAATTATTTGGCTTTTAAATGTTTTAAGTCTTTTTTAAGATTCCTCCTCCATATAGACTTAGAATGACCAGTCATTAGAGATAGAGTGATACACACAAATGCGATATAAGCTTAGGCTAAAGGAAGCTAAGTGACTAAAGATAAGACTAACTAGAATACTTAAGCTTAACAATGAAAATAGCATGTTATCTCAAGTCTCAACCATGTATATGCTTAGTTTAGAAAAAGGGAATAAAGGAAATAAAGGAGATCCAAAGTGGACCAGTGATGGAAGATTATAATGAGATAAATTGTTTGCTAATTTATCACATGGTAAATAAGGAATGATGAAAGGGAATAAGGTCTATATAACCAAGTCACAATGATAATTATATGTGTATATAGAGATAAGAAAGAAAACAATCATGAAAAGATAATAAGGGAGTTTTTTAAGAAATAAAATCAATAAGAAAAAGAAAGAAATGATAAATAATACATCCATAGGCAAACATAAATGACATTATAAGCAATATAAAGTGCAAAATTAAAGTCACCATGTAAGGTAAATAAGAAATTGACAAAATGTCAGATGATAGAACAAAAATAGATAAAGATAACATTAGAGCACATGTCCAATCCAAATGAAAATGTAATAACACCATGCATATGTTCATAAGTACTAATATATTTTCCCACACACATTATCTAAAACATCTAATAAGTCTTTATGAAGTTGGATGTGGATTTTAGCTAATGTCTCATCTATCTTCAGTGAAAACTGGGAAACTACTTCACATCTAACCTCCTCAATAGAAAAGGTAAGAATTATTGATGGATCATGCTGAAGAAGGCTATCAATCAAGGGATACTCAAAATAATTCATGAGAATGGACTCTGTGGGAGATGAAGGGATCACAGGTGGGTAAGGATCCACAGGTGAGGGACTCACAAGTAGAGTATGATCCATAGGTGAGGGAAGGTTTATGGATGAAAGATTCATAGGTGGAGGAATAGGAGGTGAACAAGGGATCATAATGGAACTATAAGAGGTGGAACCATGGGAGAAGAATGGGGATCCTTATTATAGGAATGACCTATGTGAGGAATGGTATAAGGTGTAGGAATAGTTAAAATATGATCTTTAATGTGGTACTAAAGGATATGGAAATGATCAGTGTGATGGGTACCATATTAGTGCTAAAGAAAATACACCTCACCATACTTAGGAATATACTTAGGTAGTACCTTTGGGTGATATATGGCCTTATCTAAGGACTGATGGGTGGAAGGATGTAAAGTGTCAATATATTATCATTATTTATGACAATGTATGGATGAATGATTATTTGTGCTATGGAAGTAACATATACACTTATGAGTAAGCTTAGTAGAGGTTCTCATAAGAGGAGGTGTAACAGAATTGGAAGGAGTTTTGGAAGGATTTTAGGCCCATTTGGTGGGCAATGGATCCATCTTTGGCAAAGGAATCAAACCATCATCAAAAGAAGGTGGTGGTGGTGAAGGGACTAGACTAGGCTCGATAGAAGGAATGATATGATTAGAAGAAAGAGTAGACTCGTCTAAAGTGGGAGTAGTAATGGGATCTAAAATAGGCTCTAATAATTGAGGGGTTGGGTCTAAATAAGTCCAAAGGAGATTTGCATGCATCTCAGGAATAAACAAGTTGTAGGGGTCATGGTACCTAGCAAAGTGATAGGTCCCAGTCATAGTAGGATCTATAAGCATACTCCTATGAGCTTATTTATAAGTTGGAGGTGTCTACACCATCTATACCCTATGATAAAGAGGAATAATACTAAAATTAGGAACTATAAATAATGGACTATTGGAAGATATACAAAAATAATAAAGCAAAGAGGAATGATAATGAATAATCTTAGCATCATGGGCCTGAATAAGATTGCCTAAAAATGCATCATCTAAGGTATAACCATCATTGTAATCAGGTGTATGAATATTAATGATGTAATTAGGGATGAAATTATCATTTTATGAGGTGTGATGAATGGAATCTTGAGTCTTAGTCAAGACAATGGGGATGTCATCACAAGGTGGTTTTCTAGAATGAGGTTGTAAAGAAGCAAAAAACTGAGAGATGAGATGAGGTGAGAGATTGAAATTTTTAATCTTGAGATTGACCTAATTAGGCTCATCATCATCAAAATCTAAGAGGTTTGGGGGAATATTTTCAATGAGTTCAAGATGACCATTTTAACCTTGAGTGGAATTGATGGAAAATTTGAATCATTGAGACTCACAAAATGGAAAACTGGGCAAAGGTTCAAGAGTAGGAATCTTGAAGACACCATGGTCTTAGAATTATTCAAAATTACAAGGGTTAGTGTCACCTTTAATCCTATATATAGCTCCATTATGAGGGAATTTAATGCATTAGTAGGAAAAATAAGCAACTACTCTCATACGATGAGTCCATAGCCTATCAAACAGGATGTAATATAAAGGAAAGTTAAATATCATCACCTTCATATGAATAATAACTAGTGGGATGGTAATGAAAGCCACACATAACCTAAATGAGGAATTACCTTCGATCATAGCCTTGACGTGTTTCATGTGGATTTAAGATTGCATTTAGAATATTCAAGGGTTTTTATAAAATTGAGAGAGGCAACATAGGTGTCAGAACCCTCATCAATCAAGGCATGCTTGACTTGGATATCACCAATTTGGACACTAATTAATAAAGGAGGATCATCTACATGAATAAAAATCTCATAAATAATCATGAAAGTGATGGGAAACTTGAGGGAAAGATAAGTGTAAATTATTTCATCAATATGTATGGACATCTCTTTGCATTGTTATAACATGCTATCTTCATATCCAAATAAGGGTGTTTCGTATCCTACTAGGGGAGGATGAGGGATGTTTATTTTGAACAAAAGTTACATGAGATGGTTTTGATGATGTGGAGAGGTCCTCATAATATAATTAAATGGAATTTGGGATGGGATATTAGTGAGTTCCATGATGGGATCCCACTCATCATAACACATAAGAATATTGTTAGAAATAGATGCATAGTGTTGAAGGATGTCCTCAGAAGGAGGAACCAAAGTACATTAGAATTTATGTTGATAAGAGGAATAAGATTTAGAACAAGGTTTTAAACTATTTTGAGATGATGAAGCTATTGGTGCAAGTTAGTTTTGATAATCATTATAAGAAGTGTTGATAGAATCTTGAGTGTCATTGGTGTTAGGTAAATAAGATGAAGGGATGGCAAAAATAGAATGGGAAGTGTTATCCAAGGGAAGAGTTGGAATTTTCTCATCAAAATTTATAAGGTTATCTTTCCCTAACTCATTTAAGTGAGTTATAGAAGAATCTTGGATAACATGAAATATGTGAGACAATGGAGAGGTATATATTGGTTGAGGATCAATGAAAGATACCACCCTTCACATATTAGTCATATTAACCACATTCTATTTTATATTTGGTTTAATAAGACTATCAACATTATTTAAGGAAGGGTTGGAATTATCTTGATTATATTGGTGATTTGGAAGAGGGTCTTTATAGATGGCCAAATGAACATTATCTTCATTCAAAGCTTGAGATTTAGTATGTGTTTCATGGGCTTTAAAAGAAATGTCATATGTTTTTTGGAATTTTTGAATGATATAATCATGATCAAAATTAGGACCAAGAATAAAATACATGGAAAAATTACCAAATTGCCTATAGGTCTCATTAGAATAACCCAACTAGCGTGAAACCAACAAAATATATTAGGAACATACTAGGATTTCATGGGATGAGTGGGATCAAGTTCTCATGGAAGAGGCCTAGATAGACATTTTAGTAATTTGAAAAAGGATAAGGGTTTGTTAAGATTGATATTATTATGTGAAGATAAGTGAGGCTTGGTAAATTTTTGAGAAGGGGGAGCTGGTTTTGAATATTGGTTAGGAATAATAGCTTGAATAGTGTGAATGGTGTCATGAAAATCCGTGACACCATCATTAGTAGCATGATAATTCTTATTATTGAGTAAGATACAAGTACCTAAAAAAGGTTAGGGTGGATAGAATTTATTCATAAGGAAATCTTGATGTTTTTCTTGTTCAATGGCCTCCTCCAAAGTATGTGGAGAGAGAGTCTGGACCCAATATTATAACTTGGGAAAAAAAGCATTGGTAAAGAAATGGAAAAGGTTATCATCAGCTATGTTATGTTCACATTTTTTGGATACTATTTTCCACCTTTTAACAAAAGCTCAGGTAGTTTCATTTTCTAATTTCTTGTAATTGATAAAATGGTCCATGGTATTCTCAAGAAGATCACTAGTTTGGAACTCATGGACTAGATCATTTACTAAATCTTCTAAACTAGTAATAGAATGAGTTTTAAGTTAGTTGTACCAATCTAAAACATCACATGTGAGGGTTTTAGCTAATATCTTGGTAGTGTACAAGGTGTTTAATATGACCTAGTCTTTATATAGATTTCTAAATGTTTTTAGATGAAGAGTAGGATCAGTTGACCCATTGTAAAAAATGGTAGGGGTGATACCTCCTATATCAATATTAGAAATTTAAGATGTAAGAGGTTCATTTTGAATATGTTTGATTGTCTTTTTGATAGGAGGATTTTGAGGTATAATATTACCATGATCATCCTAAAGAGGAGGTGGGGGAACATTTTGATTATCCATGCCCCATGGCATCTATTGAGGGTGGGTTTGAAAATGGATAAGGTGATTTTGCATTCGCAACATTTGGTTTGTATTATGACCTTGAAAAGTATTAATTTGATTAAGCATTTATAATAATATTTTATGGGTTTGAGTTGCATTATTGTCTTTATTTGAAGCATTAGAATTGGAAGTACTGGCTTGGGTACCACTATTGGTGTTGGTAGGAGCTTGAGAAGTGTTTTTAGAATGTGAGAAACTAATGTAAAATTCTTCCTATGTATCAAAATATGGACTACTGAAGGGACGAAAAGAGGAATCACTATAAAAATGATTACCATTGGTAGAAAATGATGCACTAGTGGAAGAGTTAAGGATTATTGGTCTTGTAAAAAGCCCACTAGATGTAAAACCTACCATGTTAGTAGAGATAGTAATCATGGAGATAGAAGAAGAAGTCATGGTATGAGAAGGGTTCAAAATAGAGGGAAGAGACTGAGAATCAAAGAAACTAGTATCCCCAAATCAATGTGAGAATTTAGGAGAAGGTTAATGAGGCTTTTCAACTTGACCACTAATCATGAGATAGTAAATGGTAGAAGGATCATTACCTCTATGTTGAGGAAATTCATAGATAAAGAAGACTATTTCAAGGGTATAATCTAATTCAAGTTGATCTTCAAGTGAGAAGAGATGATTACAAAACAAAGAGTAATGAGGAGTTGTCCCATAGTTTATTGTGCAAGTGGCTATATGAACATTACTCTCATCTAAGAGAAGAGCCCTAATTAGCTTATGGAAGACCCTATGAGGGTTGGTAAAACTCATCATATCTATTGAATTTAAGTTAGTTTTATAATAAAATAAGAAGTTCATGATGAATGAGAAGGAATAAATAAGGCAAGAGTGATGTAAAATCAAGGAGATAAGAAGAGGTGGATAACAATACAGAGTTGACTAGATCGATCTAGTATAGAAAATTAGGTTTAAAATCTAAGAAAATAGGAATACAAGGTTGGCCTAGTTCTATAACTTGGGCAAAAAAATATAGAGAGTCGACAAGTTTGACCTATTTATATATCCTAGAAAGTATAAAATATTATTGTGTCAAGAGGGTTGACCTAGTACTACAAGTAGGGAAAATAAATAGTCTATAAGAAATTATGTCGAGTAGAATGGTTGTGTACTAAAATAGGAAAAAAATTGCAATGTACTTTGAAATAAAAAAATGGAAGGAAACACACAATCAATTGGGTCAATGAGGTTAATCCAATTGAGGCACATAATAGAAAACCTTGCACCAACACTGGCTAATACATGTTTTTTCAATATAGCATACAATTGATAAAAGAGTAAGCAGTCAACTTGGAAAGTAAATGCTAACTAAGTGGCCATTTTGAATGTTGTTATATTATTATAATATGATTTTAGATATGATAGGAAGTTATTTGTAAGCAAGGAATCATAAACTAATCTATGGATGTTTTCAAGATGTTTAAGCTGAAAGGGATCTATGTTGGTAATGGTACTAGCTTGGTATTGGGGCCTAACCTCTCAATTCATATACTATAGTGATAAGGGTGTCAAGTGCTTAGCCAATATATACCATTAACCACATGTTTATACTTATCTATAAAACAAAGTTGACTTCTCCCTTGGTTATGAAATCTAAGCAGGTAGGCCTTGGGTACATAATTTTTTTAATGCATTTTAAGATTATGTGATTTGGTAGTGTGTGCATATAAGAGAAAAATAGTGAAACTAAATGATATATTTAAAAACCACTTAATTATAATATGTGATCTATTCTAATCATGAAATCAATTGAAAATGAAAGTGTGAAGTAATTACTAGCATATAAGTGTTAATTCCAACTTTGAAACATATTATGGTGTCAGTTCAGATGATAGTGTATGCAGAGATTATAGAATAGAGTTGATATTGTTGCTAATTTTTTTTTGAATCAAGGATCTAAAAAAGAACTACGTTGATAGTGTCAACCTAGTTTTATAGACAAAAGATAAAATATAGAACTAGGTTGATTGAGTGGGCCTAGTTTTTTATATAGGTGTAGTTTTAAAGATTGTAAACTGTGAAAAATAGAACTGTATGAATAATAAAAATGATAGAGAAAGAAAGAAAGGAACCTTGGTGGGTTGGAAGATACTTATAATTTATAAAATTTATGTTTAAGTTGCTTGAAAGTTCTACCAATTAAGTTGACTAGGTCAACCTAGTTCTATAAAACCCTATTATTGAGGCCTATAAAGTATGCTATGTCAACAAGGTTGACCTAGTATTTTTTTGGAACTCTAAAAAGTGTACTGTGTCAATAAGGTCAACCTATTAGTCTATCTAGAAGTCTATAAAATTTACTATGTCAATAGAGTCAACTTAGTAGCTTGTACCCAATGAAAAATTTTCATAAACATAATAGAGTCGTATTAATGTAACTATGTGTTAAAATTATGCATAGAAGTTAAAACCATACTGATGTTGTTTACCTAGTATTGAAAATATAGAGAAATAAAATGATAAAATAATGAAAATCATGAGATAAAACCTATAAGGGTTATATTCACATTAGGTTGACCAAAATATATGTAATAAAAAATGCATCATGTCTATAAATCAATCCTAACTTGGAGAAGATAGATCATACCATACACTTTCAATTGGGGATACATAGATAATCAAGAATATGGCAAATATGGGGATCCACTAGACCCAATTAGGGGATTTATTATCATAATACATAATGCTATGGAGGGTTTCAAAGCCTCCAGTTAAGCACAATCATGCAATAATCCTAGCTAGGTCCTATGTTTTATATTCGCTAAACTAATAATAAGTAAAGTAAAGTCTAATATAGTGCTCACCAAAGCTTGTGGCACAAAGTGGGGGTAATAAACATACATAGAAGACATATACTCAAGTCAAAGTTTATTAAATCTTAATGCATGGAAGATAATTAAAAATACATATCTATCTACTCTTACAAAAGAGGAACAAATAAAGGAATGTTTATCTTGAAGAACTCACTGAGCCTCAATCTCTCCCTTGGCCAAGGTGATTCATAAGAGGTTATTTTGGTATGTAAGGATGACAAAGATAAATCATCTCTAGGCTACACAGCCTATTAATGCATATAAAATACTTCTCCACAAGATAAGATCCATATCTCCAAAAAAGTATGAAACCCTAAATGTGTTCCTCAAGTAGAATGGTCAATAAGTAAATGTGTAATAACTATTACTTCATCTCTTCTCTAAATAGTGATGATATGAACTTGTATATATAGACATATTTAACTCTAAGCCCTTCTAAATGTTTTAGACAATAGGGTTGACCCAATCAACCTAGCACTGTTATGGACAATAATTCACTAGGTCATGAGGTAGGTTGACCAAGAGCCAATCTAGACCCTAAATGAATTTTACCCATAATAATATAGGGTTGACCCAATCGACCTAGTAGAGTGAATAATCAAAAAGGGATTAAGGATTAAAAGTGGGAGAAAAGGTAGGAAATGATTGAGGAGTGTGAAATAGATAAGAACAAGATTATGGATTAGGTTTTTAGGATACAAGTGTCTAAATAACAAGTGATAAAAGGGACAACAATCCTAAAAAGCACCAATGGTCTGCCCACCCCTTTCTCAGTACACCCCTTAAGGCATGTACAAAGAGAGATTAAGACTTGATAATTTATTTAAAGATAAAGAGTGTTAGTAAGTGATAAAAGTTTGAAAATATTATGTGTATACATTACTCTTTTGAATATTATCTTCTCTTCTAAGTGGTATATGGATCTTCATCTTGTTTGACACCTTGATATTGCTCTTGAAAATTGCCCCTTCTCTTAGTTTATCAAATGAAAAGTGGATTAATTGATGGTCAGGTCATGTTGAATACATCACTTTCTCTTATCTTGACACCTTTCATCTGATCTCTAAAGTTTCCCTTTGACACATCACTTTATTCTCTTCTTAGGTTTTTTGAAGTCCATCTTGTCTTACTTTGCCAATCTTGGCCAAATAGCTCAAAACTTAAGTTTGATTTTATAAATTCCATTATTATTCATTAGGGGCATATTCACATCATATTAGACCTAAAAAATCTCATTTTGAGGCTTAAAACTACCCCCAATATCTCCTTTTGCATCATGTTAGTAAGTGATAAAAGTTTGAAAATATTATGTGTATACATTACTCTTTTGAATATTATCTTCTCTTCTAAGTGGTATATGGATCTTCATCTTGTTTGACACCTTGATATTGCTCTTGAAAATTGCCCCTTCTCTTAGTTTATCAAATGAAAAGTGGATTAATTGATGGTCAGGTCATGTTGAATACATCACTTTCTCTTATCTTGACACCTTTCATCTGATCTCTAAAGTTTCCCTTTGACACATCACTTTATTCTCTTCTTAGGTTTTTTGAAGTCCATCTTGTCTTACTTTGCCAATCTTGGCCAAATAGCTCAAAACTTAAGTTTGATTTTATAAATTCCATTATTATTCATTAGGGGCATATTCACATCATATTAGACCTAAAAAATCTCATTTTGAGGCTTAAAACTACCCCCAATATCTCCTTTTGCATCAAAATCTCTCATTTAGCCTCAAATCCTTATATCCCTAAAAACCTATAAACCTCCTTATGTAGGATAGTGTAAAAATGTTAATAATAAAATAAGTACATATTTCAGGACCTAGTATGTCTTTTAAACTCTGTGATAAATTTTAGGTCCTGAGAGTGAGTGTAATTATCTTCTTTCTATAGTTCTCTTCTCCTAATTAAGCCTCAATTAGGCCTCCTTACCTAGAAGATTGAGTTTTTGATAAATATCTATCTCACATGTTTTAAACCACAAAAAATTATGTTATTAAATTTCCCCATCCTATTTCCAACCTCCATGAAAATATTTATGTCTTTAAACCATATGGAAGTGTGAGAACCATGACATGATCTCAAAACATAGTCTTTTTTAACCCTGTTTAAGACTGCCTTGAAAAACTAGATTTGTTTGATGACTTATAATATGTCCTATATGGATTTTTTAGATTTTATAGGTGATAAATGTCCCAAATAACCTCTTCCAATGGTTTTAAATTTCTCTATTACTCAAAACCCTATAAAACACTAAACAAACTTACAAAATAAGGCATTAAATGTAGTCTATACAGTTGCAAGTACAAAAAACATTCATGGTGAGGATGTTTAGAGAATATATAATGTTATTTTAGTGGTTATAAGATAAAACCAATTAATATCATGTAATTTAGAGGTCAATCTTCTACATCAGGTCCTTACTAGGGTTTAAGGAGGGTTTAGAGTGTATTAGGTTCTTAACGATTGTTCATAAACCCTACACCCCTAATCCTTGAACCAATGACACAGTTTTTAATTTTATTATCCTCCTCAAATTTTCCTAGGAGAATAGGATCCCATTCATCTTTTCCATATAGATACAATTGCAATAATTTGGTCTTTAGGTTGTAAATAAGCCATTAGAGAGGGGTTTGCATTATTAACCTTTATTCATAACTTTTAGGGACCCAATACAACAACTAATTCTATGAGTTCACATTATATGAAACTAATTAACTTATATAAAAACCATTTTTCCCATGCATAACATCAAGATAATACTAGGTGAGAGAATCTTTGTCTTGAGTTACAGTCTTTCACCAAGAGAGCTCGAGAAGGTCTTCTAAGCCTAAATACTACTTTTCTTGTCTTGGATTGCTTGTGAATACCTATATAGGGTATGAGGTAACATTTTTCAAATAAAAATGTCTTTAAGTATATATCCTACCTTTTTTAGACTATTCTTCACATGACTATCCTTGTAGGTCTTCCTATATTTGGTCTTATGCTTACCAGGCCTGAATAGGATTTTCAACATTTTTCCCCTTTCTCGTGATTATTAGAATTGAATGGAGTCACATTATCATCAGAGAACATCTCCATATTAACTTACTTCTTTCTACAAACATCTATGTCTCAAATTACCAAGCATATGTCTTCACTTGATAAGTCATATTTATGAGTGTCATGTTGGCTATGTCTACAGAGTTTAAGAAAATTTTCCTTGACCAATATCTTTAATCATTCTTTCAAGTTTCCTTATATTCTCAAATGGTCCTTGTATCTTATTCATCTTCCTAAGCTTCAACCTACTATATTCATTATGCTTTTCCCTCAATTTTAAAAACTACTTGAGCTACCTAGACTAACCTATAGGTGGTTATCCTTGGGGTTCAACTCTATCTAAATAATCTCAATACAAATCATTGGGCATTAAAGGACCTTTGTTACTATATTTAGAAATATTTACCTTATTTGGAAACTATGTCACCTCTTTAATGACTATACATTTTCAAATTGACCATTCATGTGTTTCATGTTCACTCAAGAGATAGTTGTAGGTGATGTTGGTCATTTTTGGCCCACATATGAAGCTCTTGCATGGTTTGGTGAAGTAGTGGATCAAAGGTTTTGAAATATGTCTAAGATTGAAAAATGGAGAGGATCCAAGTAGATTTTCATATGTTCCAAGCATTTAAGAGCATGGACCAGGTTGCACAAGCCTTAGGAATCCATTAAAACCTTGAAGGATTAGTTAAAGGATAGATTGTGAAAGGTTTAAGAGCCAGACCATCATCAGGATGATATGTATATAGGGACATGATATATTAATGTATATGGGTTTATGGAGATGCCAACATGTGGTACACATCCCCCTTAGTTATATGGGTCTAATATATTAGGATAATGGAGTAACTTGTATTGTAACCTATTAATCCCAATGTAGGCCAACCATTACAAGGACCAAAATTTGATTATACAATGGATGGATAACCTATTAATCCTAATGTAGGCCAACAATTACCCAATACACTAATTCCACAAGTTACTCCACTATCCTAATATATTGGACCCATATAACTAATTATGGGGGATGTGTTCCACATGTTATCATCTCCATCAACCCATATACATTAATTTATCATGTCCCTAGATACATAGCATTACTTTCCTCCTTGACATGTTTTATCTCTAAAACATACGAATAAACCATATAATAAGTGTGCTTCAAATCATTTCACACTTGTCTCCAATCTCGATCATCTAGCCATCCATATATGATCCTAGTAGGTGATAAATCTCCAAGATTATTTCCAAATTACCTTGTGCTCCTCTATTTCCATTCATGATCATAATTTAATTGCTTGGAGGTCCATGCATAATTATTACTCTTGTGATTCCATGTACCATATTCCACTGCACTACTCTGATTCCATCCATGACTATAGTAGGTATTCTTTAGCTTCCATGCATAACCATAGTTATTTAAACTCTAATTTATTATATAGCCAAATTATTTGTTATTCTGACACTCCCTCACATGGCTCCATGATTTTTTCTTCTCATGATGATGTGGGTGTCTATATACCTCAACTTTTTTTGATACTTTGACCTTATCAACCATTTCATCTATCTATTCTAAATTTTTCTTTGGTGGTTCCTTTGTATCTTGAGTAGAGGAAGTGTTTTTCTTTGATTATATTATTTCTTCATATGAATCTTTCACATGCTCTTCATCACCTGTTTTAATCTCATCTTCATGATCTACCTTGACTATTTTTGGTGCCTTTCCCACTATGATATCTTGTAAAGTGACCTTCTTTTTCCTATACCAAAACTTCATGAACTTCTAAACATTAATATTTATTGCTCCCAAAGTATCTAACCATGGATATTCAATAACTATATCCACATAATCCATATCCAAATCATAAAAAACTGAATTCAAAACATATTTTTCCATAATAAGTTTCAAATCTTCAAACACTCAAAGATTCTTACCATCTACTTGAACCTCATTGATATTTTTTACTTGAACATGTAGATGTTTGGCCACATTCATGTTGATGAAATTACATTTGCTGGTAGGGTTTAAGGACACAACAACATTCTTCTTTTGAATGCATCTATGAAATTGAAAAATTGACTCAAATTTTTTAGGAGCCAAATTATTTGAATCCTCTTCTTCTTCTTCTTCTTCTTCTTCTTCTTCTTATTCTTCTTCTTCTTCTTCTTATTGTTATTGCTATTTTTATTGTTATTTTTATTTTTATTGTTATTGTTATTGTTATTGTTATTGTTATTGTTATTGTTATTGTTATTGTTATTGTTATTGTTATTGTTATTTTTATTATTATTATTATTATTATTATTATTATTATTATTATTATTATTATTATTATTATTATTATTATTATTATTATTATTATTATTATTTTCTTGCATGTTCTTCCTCATTGTCATTATTTTCTTCCATGTATTTTTCTTATTCAACATCATCATTATCTTTTTCATTACCATCACTATTTTCTTCCTCTTCTTCATCCTCTTTTTATTTTATATCCCATCGATCTAGGAAGACATGTTCCATTTTTTCCATGAATAATAATTTTGTGCGAAGCTCAACTGATTAAACCAGTATTGTGCAGGCCCAAACAAAGATAGATACAATTGTGTTTTTCAAAAAAAAATAGTATTATTCTCCTTAAAAAGTAGCCACCATTATAAAGCATCAATATCATCCTCCCCGAAAAATACTTGCAACTTCATGATCCATAAAAAACTAGGGTTCAAAAAAACCTAAAATGTTAATAACTCATTCAAAACTAATTAAAATAGTTCCAAATTTTTATTTTAGATTCATATTATGATATTGGAATTCTAGTAAAAAAAATTTGAAAAAAAACCACAAATTTAGATCTATAGAGTGAGTATATTAAAAAAACCTAAAATCATAATAACTCACTCCAAACATATCAAACAAATCTTAAATTTTGTCTATAGATTTAATGTTTAATGATACAGAATCCATAAAAATTTTACCAAAAAGTTCCTTATATTCTAGAAGATATGATGAAATAAGTACAAAACCTAAAATATAAATAACTCCATCAAAATTGATTAAAAAGACTTGATTTTTTACTAAGACTTCCTTGAAATATTATTCATATCTAGTATAAAAATTGTAAAAAAATTCACTATAGATTAAAATATATTGATGATTCCAAAAAACTAAAGTTTTGCTCCACATAAATTGCCCAAATTGAAGCTCCGATACCACTTGTTATAATCCACACTTCATATCTGAAAATATGCTAAATATAATGTAGATCAACTCAACACAATAGATATGGGTGGACCAAGATGTACAAATAATCAATATATGTAAAAATATAATAATCACCCTTAAGGTAGGGCAACACCATACAATACTCCTTTAGGAAGGAATAATTGTATAATGTCTCTTCGAGGGGACAACCTCAAATATCCTCTTACAATAGAAGACTCAACGGTTACTTGATTCCTTACAATGATAATCATCTCGTTTATATAGACCTCTATCTAACTAACTATGGACGGGTAACCTATTAATCCCAATGTCGGTTGACCATTACCCATTACACTAATTCCACAAGTTACTTCATTATCTTAATAGATTAGACCCATATAACTAACTAAGGGGGATGTGTGCCACATGTCAGCATCCCCATTAACCCATATACATTAATATATCATGTCCCTACATACATAACATAGGATGTCAAGGAGAAATGAATGGACCAACAAACTTGTGTAATTTTTATCTTTCTTAGGAAGCCTCATGTGACTAACAGATCACGTGTAATTTTAGATCTACATGTCAAGATCATCCTCTAAAATTTTCATGCCTGCACAAGCTTTCTAGCTCAAGTTATAAGCTAACATCAAATTTATGCTCTGATAAATAACCATTTAATTTTAAAAAGGCCACTAGAGTCTAAATTTGATGGTCTATAGGATGTCAAATATATCTTTGGGGACATCAAATGACCTTCACACTAATGTTAAGTTTAAGCTCGAGTAGAAAAAATATTTTTGAGCTTAAATATGATAGTCACGCAAATGTAAATGACAATGACATGAACATAATTTGATGGGATTATGAATGTCAATTTTAAGCTTGTGAATTAATCATTATCTTTCAAATAGTGGGTCCTAATAAATCAATAGTTGGCATTTGATCATACATCTTGATCCAATGGTATGAGAGGGGTCAAATAGTTAAGGAACTTGAGAGGTTGACACGTGGCATAAGTGTATGAGGCTATAGACTAATAGTAAATCCTAAGAATGAACATGCATTTGAGACATGGCATAAGCGGGGATAGATTTGACATTTCAAAGATAGATCTGAGGGCTCATGTTTGTTCATACCTAGTAAATCCAATGGAGTGAGGGCAAGGATGGAATAAGTCAAACCAAGCAAATCCAAGAAGAAAATATGTGGACAACAAGTGTCTCAACTACATTAAACTGGTAGAGGATCCATGGCTCTTACTCAATCATACATATAAGGATCAATGGAGTGAGATGATTCAAAGGGTCAATGATCTAAGACATTTTCAATAGCTAATGGTAAAAGGATCGAGTTAGGACATTTTTTAACTAAGGTCGATGGATTAGTTTGACTCAAGCAAAACAAATAAATGGACCT
This sequence comes from Torreya grandis, assembly GCA_037957365.1. Taxonomy (NCBI): domain Eukaryota; kingdom Viridiplantae; phylum Streptophyta; class Pinopsida; order Cupressales; family Taxaceae; genus Torreya; species Torreya grandis. Next base: position 4,559,857 of record JARHVA010000097.1, read on the forward strand.
AAGTTGGCTAGAAAATACATGGAACCAATCTTGAGTTCAACTTGAATTAAACCAAGATAAATAATATGGACCAAGTATTACCAAAAAATCTCCATAAAGATAAAATAGGTCTTTTAGACCTAATATAGGCCAAAAAGGTGTCAACTTATTTTAAAAGGGACCAGGCATCGAGTAGAGTGCCATTTATATGGACTATAAGAAAACCAATAATCTTACATTGGTTTTCCTATCTAGTAATCCTAGGTCTAGTTCTCAAATGTAGGAGTGGATATGTACATTTAATGAAAAAGCATATTATCCCATGTTTTTGATAAGCATCCACCTAAATTACACAAATCCATTATTCTATCAGATCTATGAGCATGAATTTTTGCCTTCAAGTGAGAGATGGCATAAAGGATCAAAGAAAAGGTCTAGTGTTGGTAATTATAACTAGAAGAATTCAATGTATATTTAAAACCTTTGGGGACCTTCTCACTCAATAATCCATAGGTAGTGTCCTAATTGATCAAAAACATGACAAGGTTTTCATTGGCTAAGGAACAAAAGGTGGTAGTTCATGTTCAATCAATGATTGGGGATAGTGTGTTCCTTCTCTAAATATGCTACCTCTTCTCTTTCTCCTTTATCCTATATTATCCCATTATCTTCTCCTTAAAAAAGGTTCTTATATTTTAGACATTTTATCTTTCTGGGAAATAGGGATAATCTTTGAGATACTATAAAGTATGTTTTTCTTGATTAGGCTCGACCTTATCAAGTATTTGTAAGAACCACCTCTTGATGCAATAAGGATTTTCTTTATCTATCTTTTGCCTTGAGTTAGTGTTTGGTGAGTCGTATATGATGGCATTGTGTTAAGAAGAATCTTCCTCATCCATTGTCCTCCTTCCAAACCTTGTTTAGGGATTTTTCAATGTTGCTTTCAGGTCTAGATTAGTGTTCTACTTTGAACCTCTTCTATGAAATACTTATGCAATTAGCTTGATCTTGAGGTTGTGTGAGATAGTATTATCTTTTGTTGATCTAGTTTGGGTTCAAGCTTATGATATTTTCCCTTTTAAGTTTGGTACATCACCTGGTTAAATTTCTTAGGATCCCTTATCCCCTTTCTAACCCTTTTCCCCATGAAGTATTATATTAGCATTATTTTAGGTGAGCATCAAAGAAGAAGCTGACCTATTGTAGAGGTTGAGCCCTAACATAGGTTACCCACAACCTGGGGTTATCCCAATATTGTGACTTAATGGGAGAGATCCTAAAGAACTCTCTCCAAGGGTACACATTAATGTCATAACAATTTATAACATGCTCGATGAGACCAAGGTATAGAGTAGTGGAAGAATTTTTGATGTTTTTCTTCTATATATCACCTTTTGGAGGCATTCTAAAAACATCAATATCGACTACGATCATCTATCAATTGGTTAAGTAGCCTAACTAAGTGCTTAATCATTATAATTTGGTGTGTATAATCAGTCATATTTTGATCAATATGCTTATCCTCTACCTCAACATCACACTTATCAGGTAAATAATGTTTGTGTTCCCCCCAAGTGGCCCTCAAGTAACTTATCATCCCTATCATGTACTTTGTCCTCTTTTTACCCCTGTATATGACCAAGGCTATCTTCCTTTGCATTAAAATCAGTCCTCTACTTTCCCTTATCAAGACTAGGCTTACCTTATTACATCCTTGTCAGGGGTCAAGCAAGCATTAGCAATTTATATTGAGTTGATAAGGGAGATTGGTAAGGGTTTGGATTGTTCTCTAGTCATCCTTATCCATGCTCTACAAAAATAAAGGAGTGATCTTCAATTAGTGAAGGAAAGATGGTCAGTTTATGAAAGTGAATGATGGTATACTTACAAGAATGAGGACATAGCAATGATAAGAAAAATGGTCCAAAATGTAGATAATATGTTAATATCTTATGAAGAGTAGCAGGCTCCTTTGGACCAACCTTATGTTCCCTCTCCCCTCCAAGAACCCCCTAGCCAACCTTGTCTAAGTCTATCCTTATCAAAAATTATAGAGTCAATATTGGACCAAGGAAGAATAATCATGAAGATCAAGGATGGGATCAAGCTTGGACAATAATTACATATTCATGACATGGAGGGGATAAATATATTCTTATAAGAGTTATAGAATGTATGGGCATCCATTGAATAAATTGACTACCCACATGTTGATAAGCAAGAGATGAAATAGTGGGTATTGTATATTGAAGAAGTGTTTGAGAAATGGGATAAAGTGTATGTTGACCTTAAGCTAATCATTTTTCCCTCTCCTACCCCTATTCCCATTCTCAATCAAGAGCATGAAGATATCCCATCTTGGATCCTCTCATATGACCATAATTATTTCATACCCTTTCTTGTGAAACCATCCTTTCACACACCCATTTAGGTAAAGGAGAAGGTGTCCAAGTCTTATACATTCCCCTCATGGAAATAAATCAATGGGGGCATAAATAAGGAAAGGGAGGTGTTAGTTAAGGTGGTCTAAGAGCCAATCCTGGTAGAAGAAGGGTTAGCTATGCAAGAAATGAATCAAGAAACCATAGCTTAGCTAAATGATCTTAGTGTGCAAGACTTCTATGAATCTCTCTCCTTTCCTCAAAATCCATCAAGTAATCCATTCAAGGTCCCTAGTTGGAAGGATACTCTCCTATACTACAAGCAAGGTGAACTTCTTCACCCTTCCACCATCTCCATCATGAAGGAAGAAAATGTTTTACAAAAGATAGAGGAGAAGATTATATTCATAAATGAGCCTAAAGAGGAAAACACAAGTACCTATTATGAATAGATAATGATAGGTAATCCACTTTATCCAAAAGGGGAAAAATCAGGTTCAGACTAGCCTTTTTAGCAAGGCTTTGACACTAACAAACTAGACCCTGATGAGGACAACCCTCAAGATGAAAATAGAGTAGATTTTTAATGGAAAACTGAAGTTTCATTATATATAGGTTAGGAAGAGAATCAAGACCAAGTGCCCCAGGTGGGTACACTTCACTATGAGGTGACAAATAAAGATATCCCTGCTAGTTTGGAACAAAAGGAAAGGAAATCAAATCATAAAGTTGAGAAAGAAAAGTGTAATGTTTTGGAACCTTAATGGTTAGGCCAACCCTAATTTATATTTGAAGAGAAATATGAAACCTTGAATGAGGTTGATGAAGAATACATCTCAAGTGCTTGAGTGATGCAGTTTGATGAGCATACCAATAAAGAGCATCAAAAGCATGATAAATTAGATATTACTTACAAAGATGAACCTCCCCTCTCTTCAGAGGAAGAAGACCATACTAGATTCTATAGATTGAGTCTTGATGAGGTCGAGATTGGCATCCTTTCATATAACTAAGAGGAGGCTACCTTCTAGGATGAACTTGAATATTTTTGTTCAAGCTTGGATGACACACTTGTACCTTCAGGGAAGTAGGTCTAAAAAGTGGCTAGTCAAAATGTGTATTTTGAACATGATCCTAATGAGTTGTTATAGGTTGTAATTAAAACTCTGGTCACATTGAAAGACTTTTTTAATGTCTTAAAAGTAGGCTATGTACCTCTCAAAAGAAACTATGATCTAATTATGCCCAAGGATCATAATGATGGGGCATCAAAACATAAGAGCCAAGTAAAATATAACTACTTAATATTCATATTGAAAAAAGAATGCCCTATTAGGTACTTGAATCATTTGGAGGATGATAAATAGGAGCCATCACATGTTATGCTTCATTTAGAGCATAAAATTGACCCATCAAATGAGAAGGTTGCAGATGATGATATGGTCCAATACGAGGTAGGCCTTGAAGAAATGGACAAGTATATCTATGTTAGAGATATGTTTGTCTCATTTCATCCACTTGAGAGCATGCCAAAGGGATTAGCAGCTAGGCATCTCAATTCACATATCATGAGATTTCAAAATCAAGGTATTTTTCATCATGTTTTGTCACAATTGAATGACACTCAAAGTTTTCCATTTGACCCAAGTGGGAGTTACTAGTAAATTGTAAGCTTGTATATATTAGAGTAGTTTTCATACTTTTGTCCAAGTTCCTTTTGCACATTTTTGTTTAGTAGGTTAGCTATTTTTTTATTTCTCTAAGTGCCTACGCGCACTTGCCTTTGTTCATTATTTTCTTGTTGTCCCTTTTGCTTCAAGAGGAAATTTTGGAAAGGGTCAACCTTGTGTCTAGATTCAGATCAACTCAATTGTAGAGAGGAGACTCTATGCCTAATAGACTAGTTAAGACAAGTGGTTTGGGTTCTCTTGTATAGACAAGTATGTAACCCCTATGAGTCACTAAAGATGCTGGCCATTTTTGGCCCACATATGAAGCTCTTACATGGTTTGGTGAAGTACTAGATCAAAGGTTTTAAAATATGTATAATATTGTAAAATGAAGAGGATCTAAGTAGGTTTTCATATGTTCTAATAATTTGAGAGCATGAACCAGGTTGTAAAAACCTTAGGAATCCATTATAAACTTGAAGAATTGGTTAAAGGATGAATTGTGCAAGCCTTAAAGAGCTAGACTGTCACCAAAACATCATATAGAAATGAATGGACCAGCTAACTTGTATAATTTTTATCTTGCTCAGGAAGCCTTGCATGACTAGTGGATCATGTGAAATTATAGATCTACATGCCAGGATCATCCTATAAAATTTTCATGCCTACACAAGTTTTATGGCTCAAGTTATAAGCTTCTAAATATGGACTTGCAAAGTGGAATGTTCACACTAACGTCAAATTTAGGCTCCAATAAATAATCATTTAATTTTAAAAAGACCATTAGAGTCTAAATTTGATGATATGTGGGATGTCAAATACATCCATGGGGAGGTTATATGACATTTTCATTAACGTCAGGGTTAAGTTTGAGCAAAAAAATATTTTTAAGCTTAAATTTGATGGTCATGCAAATGTCAATGACAATCATGTGAAGATCATTTGACGAGAGTGCGAGCATTAATTTTAAGCTCGTGAATTAGTCATTGGCTTTCAAATAATGGGTCCCAACATATCAATGGTTAGAATTTAGTCGTATATCTTGATCAAGTGGTGCAATAGGGGTCAAAAAGTCAAGAAGATCAAGAGGTTGACATATGGCATAAGTGTATGAGGTTTCAGACTAATAATGATTCCTGAGAATGAATGCATGTTTAATATGTGGCACTAGTGGGGATAGATTTGATATTTAAAATATAGATCTAAGGGCTTACATTTATTCATTCCTAACAAATCTAATAGAGTGAGGGAAAGGATGGCATAAGTGGGACCAAGTAAATCCAAGGCGTAAATACACAGATGATAAGTGTCTCAACCACATTAAACTAGTAGATGATCCATGGCTCTCACTCAATTGTATAGAGAAGGATCAACAGAGTGAGCTAAGTCAAAGGGTCAATGATCTGGGTCATTTTTGATAGCCGATGGGAAAAGGATTGATTTGGGACACTTTTTGATTAAGGTCAATGGAGAAGTTTGACTTAGGTAAAGCAAATGAATGAACCTAAGCTAGTGAAAAATACATGGAATCAAGCTCAAAATCAACATAAGTTGAACTAGGATAAATAATAAGGACCAAGAATTACCAACAAAGCTCCATAAAGGTAAAATAGGTCTTTTAGACCTAAAATAGGCCAAAAGGGTGGAAAATTATTGTAAAAGGAACTAGGCATCGAGCGGAGTGTCATCTATATAGACTATAAGAAAACCAATAATCTTATATTAGTTTTCCTATATAGTAAACCTAGGTCTAGTTCTCAAATACAAGAGTGGATATGTGTATTTAATGAAGAATCATATAGATCCATACTTTTGACAAGTAGCCACCTAAACTTAACTAAGACATGATTCTATTAGATCCATGATCATGAAGTTTTATCTTCAAGTGAGAAATGGTGTGAAGGATATAAGAAAAGGTTTAGTGTTATGAACTATAGCTAGAAGCATTCAATGCATCTTCAAAACCTTTGGGGACCTTATCACTTAATAAGCCATGGTCAGTGTCGTGATTAATCAAAAAGGTGGCAAGGTTTTCATTGGATAGGGAACAAAAGGTGGTAATTTAGGTTCAATCAATGATCAGGGATAGTGTGATCCTTCTCAAAGCATGTTCCCTCTTCTCTCTCTCATTTCTCTTATATTATCCCATTCTCTTCTCCTTAAAAAAGGTTGTCATGTTTTAGACTTTTTATCTTTATCGGAGATAAGTAAACTCTTTAAAATAATGTAAAGTATTCTCCTCTTGATTAGGCTCAACCCTGGCAAGCATTTGTAAGAACTACCTATTAATGCAATAAGGACTTTATTTACCTATCTTTTACCTTGAGTCTACATTTAGTGAGTTGTGAATGATGGAATTGTGTGAAGGATAATATTCTTCATCCATTGTCCTCCTTCCTAACCTTATTTAGTTATTTTTCAATGCTACTTATAGGTCTAGATTAATGTTCTACTCTAAACCTCATCTATCAAATACTTATGCAAGTAGCTTGATCTTGAGGCTGTGTGAGCTAGTATTATTTTCTTCTAATATAGTGTGGGTTCAAGCTTATGGGAGTTTCCCTTTTAAGTTTGGTGCATCACCTAGTTAACTTTATTAGGATCCCTTATCAAATTTCTAACCCTTTTCCCCATGAAGCATTAGCTAAGCATTAGTTTAGGTGAGCATCAAAGAGGAAGCTGGGCTACTCTAGAGGTTTAGCCCCAACATAGGTTACCCATAGCTTGGGGTTATTCCAATATTGTGACTTAATGGGAGAGATCCTAAAGAAATCTCTCCAATGGTGCACATTAATGTCGTAACAATTTTTGGCACACCCAATGGGACCAAAGTCTAAAGTAGTGGAAGAATTTTTGATGTTGTTCTTCTATATATCAAATTTTGGAGGCATTATATAAACATCAATAGTGACTATGAGCATCTATCATCTGGTTAAGTAGCCTAACTAAGTGCCTAATCATTATGATCTAGTATGTATAATCATTTATCTTTTGATCATTAATTTTATCCTCTACCTCAACATCACACTTATCAAGGAAATAATGTTTGTGTTCCATCCAAGTGGCCCTCAAGTATCTTATCAGCCCTATCATGGCATTTGTCCTCCTACTCTCACATATGACCAAGTACAACCTCCTTTGAATTCAAATTAGTCCTCTACTTCCTCTTATCAAGACTAGGCTTACCCTATTGTATCCTTGTCAGGGTTCAACCAAGCATTAGAAGTTTATATTGAGCTGATAAAGGAGATTGGTAAGGGTTTGGAGTTTTTTCCAGTCATCCCTATCCATGCTCTATAAAAATCAAGGAGTGATCTTCAGTTAGTGAAAGAAAGATGATCAATTTGTGAAAGTGAATGATGGTCATCTTATAGGAATGAGTACATATCAATGATATAAAAAATGGTTTAGAATGCAAATAGTATGTTAATATCTTATGAAGAGCAGTAGGCTCCTTTAGACCAAAATTATGTGCCCTCTCCCCTCTAAAAACCCCTAGCCAACCTTATGTAATTCCATCCCTATCAAAACTCATAGAGTAAATATTAGACTAAGGAATAACAATCATGAAGATCAAGGAGGGGTTCAAGCTTGGATAAGAATCACCTATTCATGCCATGGAGGGGATAGAGATCTTCTTATAAGAGTTATGGAATGTATGGGCATCCATTAAAAAAATTGACTACCCACATTTTAAGAAGTGAGAGATGAAATAGTGAGTATTTTTCATTAAATAAGTGTTTGAGAAATGGGAGAAAGAGTATGTCAAGCTTGAGCTAATCAGTTTGCCCTCTCTTACCCCTATGCATGTTCTCACTCAAGAGCATGAAGATATCCCATCTTGAATCCTCTCCTATGACCCTAACTATTTCATACCTTCTCTTTTGAAATCATCCTCTTACACACCCATTTAGGAAAAGGAGAAGGTGAAAAAATATTATACATTCCCCTCATATAAATCAATCAAGGAGGGCATAAAAAAGGAAAGGGAGGCTTTAGTTGAAGTAGTCCAAGAGCTAGTTCTACAAGAGGATGGGCTAGTTGTGCAAGAAATGAATCAAGAAACCATAGCTCAGGTCAATTATCTTGGTGCATAAGAGTTCCAAGACTCTCTCTCTCCTTGCCTTAAGATTTATCAAGGAAGCCATTCAAGGTCCCTAGTTAGAAGGATACTCTCATATGATGCAAGCAAGGTGAAATTCTTCACTCTCCCACCATCTTCCTCATGAAGGAAGAGCATGTTTTATAAAGGATAGAGGAGGATCTTTTAGTCATAGATGATCTGAAAGAGGACAACAAAAGTATCCATGATGAAGAGATCATGATAGGGAGTCTACTTCATCCAAAAGGGGAAAATTTAGGTTTGGACTAGCCTTTTTGGCATGGATTTGAAACTAATGAACTGGGCCCTAATGAGGAAAACCTTTAAGAAGAAAATAGAGTATTTTTAAAGGAATACTAAATTTATATTCTATATAGTTTAGGGAGAGGATCAAGACCAAGTGTCTGAGGTGGGTACACTTAAATATGAGATGCCAAATAAATATATCCCTGATAGTTTGGAATAAGAAGAAAGTAAATTAGAGCATAAAGCTGAGTAAGACAAATGTAATGTTTTGGACCCTAGATGGTTATATAAACCCTTATTTGTAGTTGAAAATCAAGATGAAACCTTGAATGAGGTTGATGAAGAAAACATCTCAAGTACTTGAGTGATGTAGTTTGATGAGCATACTAGTAAAGAGCATCAAAAGCATTATGAATTAGACATTGCTTGCAAAGGTGAACCTCTATTCTCTTCAAAGGAAGAAGACCAATCTAGATACTATAGATTGAGTCTTCATGAGGTTGATATTTTCATCCTTACATATTACCAAGAGGAGGCTTCCTTTTGGGATGAACTTGAAGATTTCTATTCAAGCTTGGATGACACACCTGTACCTTTAGGTAAACATGTCCAAAAGTAGCTGATCAAAATGTGAATTTTGAACATGATCCTAATGAATTATTAGAGGTTTTAATTACAACTCTAGTCGTATTGGAATACTTTTTTAAGGTCTTAGAAGTAGGATATGTTCCTCTCTAAAGAAACTATGATCTGATTATGCCTCAGTTGCATAATGATGGGGCATCAAAACATAAAAGCCAAGTAAAATCTATCTGCTCAATATTCATATTGACAAAAGGATGCCTTATCAGGTACTTGGCTCATTTGGAGGATGACAAAGAGGAGCCATCACATGTTGTGCTTCATTCAAAGCAAAAAATTGAGCCATCAAATGAGAAGGTTGCATATGCTTCTATAGTCCAATTTGAGGTAGGCCTTGAAGAAATAGACTAGTATGTCTATGTTAGATTAAATTTTTGTCCCATTTCATTCACTTGAGAGCATGTCAAAGGGATTATCATCCAATCATCTCAGATCACATATCATGAGCTCTCAAAAACAAGGTATTTTTCATCATGTTTTATCACAAGTGAATGACACTCAAATTTTTCCATTTAACCCAAGTGGAAGGTACTAGTAAATTATAATATTGTATATATTAGAGTAGTTTTCATACTTTTCTCCATGTGCCTTGTGCACATTTTTGTTTATTAGGTTAGTTATTTTCTTTTCTTTCTATGTGCTTGTGTGTACTTGCCTTTTCTCATTGTTTTCTTATTTTCCCCTTTGCTTCAAGAGGAAGTTTTAGAAAGGGTTAGCCTTGTGTCTAATTTCAAATTAGATCAATTATAGAAAGGAGACTCTATGCCCAATGGACTAGTCAAGACAAGTGGTCTAGGTTCTCTTGCATAAATAAGCATGCGACCCCTATGAGTCACCAAAGATGTTGGACATTTTTAAATTACATATGAATCTCTTGCATGGTTTGGTAAAGCAGAGGAAAGGTTTTGAAATGGGTATAAGATTGAAAGATTGAGAGGATATAATTAGGTTCTCATATGTTCCAAGCATTAAAGAGCATGAACCATATTGCATAATCCTTAGGAATCCATCTTAACCTTGAAGGATTGGTCAAAGGATGAATTGTGAAAGGTTCAATATCCAGACCATCACTAAGACATCATGGAGAAATGAATGGACCAGCTAACTTGTGTAATTTTTATCTTAATTAGGAAGCCTTTCATGATCACTAGATTATGTGTATATTATATATATACATACCAAGATCATCCTCTAAATTTTTAATGTCCACATGAGCTTTATGGCTCAAGTTATAAGCTTCTAATATGGACTTGAAAAGTGGAATGTTCATGATAACATAAAATTTAGGCTCCAAAAAATAATTATTTAATTTTAAAAATATTATTGGAGTCTAAATTTGATGGTCTATGGGACATAAAATACATCTACAGGGACATCAAATGACATTTGTGCTAACATTAAATTTAAGCTCGAGAAAAATAAATCCTTTTGAGCTTAAATTTGATGGTCATGCAAACATCAATGAGTATCACATGAACGTCATTTGATAGGAGATTGGATGTCAATTTTTAGCTTGTGAATTAGTCAGTGGATTTCAATAGTGGATCCTATCAAATTAATAATTAGCATTTGGTCATATAAAATAATTCAATGGTGTGAGAGGGATCAAAAATTCAAGGAGATGGAGAGGTTGACACATGGAATAAGTGCATGAGGCTACAGATTGATAGTGATTCCTAAGAATGAATGCAAGTTTGACATGTGGCACTAATGGGGATAGATTTGACCTTTAAAAGATAGATATAAGGGCTCAAAAGGATGGCATAAGTGGGAAAAAGTAAATCCAAGGAGAAAATACATAGTTGACAAGTGTCTCAACCATGTTAAACTAAAAGAGGATCTATGGCTCTCACTCAATTGTACATAGAAGGATGAATGAAGTAACCTAAGTCAAAGGGTCAATGATTTGAGTCATTTTTGATAGCCAATGGGAAAAGGATCAAGCCAGGACATTTTTTGACTAAGGTTGATGGAGCAGTTTGACTTTGGAAAAGCAAATTAATAGATCTAAGCTAGTAGAAAATACATGGAACCAAGCTCAAGCTCAACCCAAGTTGAACCAGGATAAAAATAAGGACCAAGCATTGACAACAGAGCTCCATAAAGGTAAAATAGGTCTTTCAAACCTAATTAGGCCAAAAGGGTGGCAACTTATTATAAAAGGAACTAGGCATCAAGCAAAGTGTTATCTATATGGACTATAGGAAAACCAATAATCTTATATTATATTTCCTGTATAGTAAACCCATGTCTAATTCTCAAACATAGGATCAAATATGTGTATTTAATGAAGAAGCATCTTGGGTCAAGTTTTTGACAAGCAACCACCTAAAATGCACAAAGTGATGATTCTATCAGATCCATGAGCATGATGTTTTATCTTCATGTAAGAAATGGCATGAATGATCAAATAAAAAGCCTAGTGTTAGGAACTATAGCTAAGAGCATTCAATGCATCTTTGAAACCTTTGGGGACCTTCTCACTCAATAAGCCAAAGGCAGTGTCCTGATTGATCAAAAAGGTTGCAAGGTTTTCATTAGCTAAGGAACAAAAGGTGGAAATTCAAGTTCAATCAATGATAGGGTATGGTGTATTCTTTTTCAAAGCATGCTCCCTCTTCTCTCTCTCCTTTCTCCTATATTATCCCATTCTCTTCTCCTTAAAAAAGTTTCTCATATTTTAGAATTTTTATTTTTCTAGGAGATAGGGATACTCTTTAAGATACCATAAATTATGCTCCTCTTCATTAGGCTCAACCTTGTTAAGAATTTATAAGAACTACCTCTTGATATAATCAAGACTTTCTTTACTTATATTTGCCTTGAGTCTATATTTGGTGAGTTGTGTATGATGGCATTGTGCGAAGGAGAATCTTCCTCATCCATTATCCTCCTTCTTGACTTGTTTAGGGATTTTTCAATGGTACTTTTAGGTATAGATTAGTGTTCTAATGTAAACCTCTTTTATGAAATACTTATGCAAGTAGCTTGATCTTGAGGTTGTGTGAGGTAGTATTATCTTCTACTGATCTAGTATGGGTTCAAGCTTATGGGATTTTCCCTTTTAAGTTTGGTGCATCACATAGTTAACTTTATTAGGAGCCCTTATCCCCTTTCTAACCCTTTTCCCCATGAATCCTTAGCTTATCATTAGTTTAGGTGAGCATCAAAGAGGAATCTAGCCTACTCCAGAGGTTTAGCCCCAACATAGGTTACCCATAGCCTGGTGTTGTCCCAATATTGTGACTTAATGGGAGAGAGCCAGAAGAACTCTCTCTAAAGGTGCACATTAATGTCATAATATTTTATAGCATGTTTGATGGGACCAAGGTCTAAAGTATTGGAAGAATTTTTGATGTTGTTCTTCTATATATCATCTTTTGGAGGCATTCTACAAACATCAATATCGACTATCAGCATCTATCAAATAGTTAAGTAGCCTAAATAAGTACCTAATCATCATAATCTAGTATGTACAATTTCTCATCTTTTGATCAATTGCTATTTACCTATGGATATGATATATGGGTTGATAGAGATGTTGACATGTGGCACACATCCCCTTAGTTAGTTATATGGGTACAATATATTAGGATAATGGAGGAAATTATGGAATTAGTACATTGGGTAATGGTCAGCCTACATTTGGATTAGGATTTTACCGATCCATGGGTTAGATAGATGTCTATATATAGGAGATGATTATCAAGGTAAAGATATGAATCAAGTAAGCATTGAGTCTTCTATTGTAAGAGGATATTGGAGGTTGTCCCCTCGAAGAGACATTGTGGATTTATTCCTTCCTAAAGGAGTATTATATGGTGTTTCCCTACCTTAAGGTTATTTTTTCATATATTGAATATCAAGTTCTTATCAAGTGGTATCAAAGCTTCGATTTGGGCAATTTGTGGAGTGAACCCCTAGTTTTTTTAATCGTCAATAACTTTTGATTTGTTGCAAATTTTTCCACAAATTTTTTACTATATATGGAGAATATTTCAAATAAGTCAAAATAAAAAAATTGAGATTTTTTATTTGTTTTGAGGGATTTATTGCTATTTTAGGGTTTTTAATAATTTCTCTATATCTTCTGAAATATAGGGAATTTTTATTCAAAATTTTTATTAGAGATGTAAGCAGATATAAGAGAATCACATTAAAATTTCTAGAATTTTTAGAGTTGTGTGGAGTTATTTATTACAATTTTATGGATTAGTTTTGACATTTTAGGGTTTCATGAACCTTAATTTTTTTGTGGATCATGGAGTTGCAAAAAAATCAGGGGAAGATGATATTGATGCTAGAGAATGGTGGCTCCTTTTGAAGAATCATTTTAAAAAAACTTTTGGGCAAAGATGATTACTTCCTTTTTTGTCTGGGCCTACACTACATTGTTTGATCAGTTGAGTTGTATAGAAAGGTTTTCTTCATGGAAATAAATGGAACATATATTTTTAAATTGTTGGGATATAAAACAAGAAGCAAAAAAGGAAGAATTAGAAAAAGAAGAATCAGTAGCAGCAGCAACAATAGCAGTAGCAGAAGAAGAAGAAGAAGAAGAAGAAGAAGAAGAAGAAGAAGATAAGGGTTCAAATAATTTGGTTCCAAATAAATTTGAGTCAATTTTTCAATTTCATGGATGCATTCAAAAGAAAAGGGTTGTGTCCATAAACCTTACCAATAAATATAACTTCATCAACATGAATGTGTCCAAACATCTACATGTTCAAGCAAAGAATATCAAAGAGGTTCAAGTAGATGGTAAGAATATTTCAATGTTTGAAGATCTAAAGCTCAGTATGGAAAAATATGTTTTGCATTCAGATTTTTATGCTTTGAATATAGATGATGTGGATATAGTTCTTGGATATCCATGGTTAGAGACTTTGGGAAAAATGAATATTAATGTTCAGAAAAAGTTCATGAAGTTTTGGTATAAGAAAAATAAAATCACTTTACAAGATATCATAGTGAAAAAGGCACCAATAACAATCCAGGTAGATCATGAGGATGAGATTGAAATAGGTGATGAAGATCATGATGAAGATTTAGATGATATAGATAAAGACACACTACAAATGAACACTGCATCTACTCAAGAGATAAAGAAAGAAAAGGTGGAAGAGGTAGAAGCAAAGGTGGATAAGGTCAAAGTATGGAAAAGGTTGAGGTATATAGACACCCACATCATCATGAGAGGAAAAAATCATGGAACTAGGTGAGGAAGTATCATAAAAACAATCATTTTATCTATACAAGAAATAAAATTTCCAATCATTATGGATATGTATGGAATCCAAAGAAAAAAATATGGCACAGGGAATCAATGTGGAAATCACTATGACTATGCATGGAAGAATACCTACTATGGTCATGGTTGGAATCAAAATAACGTAGTAGAATATGGTACATGGAATAAAAAGAGGAATAATTATGCTTGGACACCAGAGCAGTATAACTATGATCATGAACAAAATCAGAGGAGCATAATGCAATTTGGAAACAAGCTTGGAGAGCTATCACCTACCAAGATCACATATGGATGGCTAGATGATCAAGATTAGAGACAAGTATGTAATGATTTAAAGCACACTCATTATTTGGTTTCTTCTTATGTTTTGGGGATGAAACATGTCAAGGAGGGAAGTAATGCTATGTACCTAGGGATATGATATATGGGTTGATGGAGATGACAACATGTGGCACACATTCCCTTAATTAGTTATATGGGTACAATATATTAGGATAATGGAGGAACTTATAGAATTAGTACATTGGGTAATGGTCAACCTACATTGGGATTAGGATGTTACCCATCCATGGGTTAGATAGATGTCTATATATAGGAGATGATTATCAGGGTAAAGATATGAATCAAATAAGCATTGAGTCTTATATTGTAAGAGGATATTTGAGGTTGTCCCCTCGAAGAGACATTGTGGAGTTATTCCTTCCTAGAGGAGTATTATATGGTATTTCCCTATATATCAGCTTTTGGAGGCATTCTACAAACATCAATATTGATTATCAGCATCTATCAAATAGTTAAGTAGCCTAAATAAGTACCTAATCATCATAATCTAGTATGTACAATTTGTCATATTTTGATCAATATACTTATCCTCTACTTCAGCATCATACTTATGAGGTAAATAATGTTTATATGTTCCCCTAAGTGGCCCTTAAGTAACCTATCATCCCTATTATGGCCTTTGTCCTGCTTCTATCCCCATATATGACCAAGGCCAACCTCATTTACATTCAAATCAATCCTCTACTTTCCCTTATTAAGACCAAGCTTACCCTCTTACATCCTTTCCAGGGGTTAAGTAAGCATTATAAGTTTATATTAAGATGATAAGGGAGATTGGTAAGGGTTTGGAGTTTTCTCTAGTCATTCTTATCCATGCTCTATAAAAAATGAGTGCTCTTTAGTTAGTGAAGAAAAGATGATCAGTTTGTGAAAGTGAATGATGGTTATCTTGCAGGAATGAGGACATAGCAATGATAAGAAAAATCATATAGAATGTAAATAGTATGTTAATATCTTATGAAGAGTAGAAAACTCCTTTGGACCAACCTTATGTTCCCTCTCCCCTCCAAGAACCCCCTATCCAGCCTTGTCTAAGTCCATCCTTATCAAAACTCATAGAGGAAATATTGGACCAAGGAGGAAAAATCATGAAGATCAAGGAGGATTTCAAGCTTGGACAAAGAATTACCTATTCACACCATGTAGAGGATAAAGATCTTCTTGTACAAGTGCTATAATTTATGGGCATCCATTGAATAAACTGACTACCCACATGTTGAGAAGCGAGAGATGAAAGAGTGGGTATTGTCTATTGAAGAAGTGTTTAAGCAATGGGATAAAGAGTATGTCAATCCTAAGATAATAATTTTGTCTTCTCCTATCCCTATGCCCATTCTCACTCAAGAGAATGAATATATCCCATCTTGGATCCTCTCCTATGACCCTAACTATTTCATACCCTCTCTTGTGAAACCATCCTCTTGCATACTCATTCAGGAAAAGGATAAGGTGAACAAGTATTATACATTCCCCTCATGAAAATCAATCAAGGAGGGTACAAATAAGGAAATGAAGGTGTTAGTTGAGATGGTCTAAGAGCTAGTCCTAGTAGAGGAAGGTTTAGATATGCAAGAAATGAATCAAGCAACCATAGCTCAGGTCATTGATCTTGGTGTATAATAGTTTTAAGACTCTCGATCCTTTCCTCAAGAGCCATCAAGTAACCCATTTAAGGACCCTAGTTGGAAGGACACTCTCTTATGCTGCAAGCAAGGTGAAATTCTTCACCCTCCCACCATCTCCCTTTTGAAGGAAGAACATGTTTTAAAAAGGATAAAGGAGGAGCTTATAGTCATAGATGATCATAAAGAGGAAAACACAAGTATCTATGATGAAGATATCATGATAAGTAGTCCACTTCATCCAAAATGGGAAAAGTTAGGTTTAGACTAGCCTTCTTGTCATGGATTTGATAATAACAAACTGGACCCTGATAAGGACAACCCTCAAGATGAAAATAGAGTAGATTTTGAATGGACTATTGAAGTTATATTCTACATACATCAGGAAGAGAATCAAGACCAAGTATCTGAGGTGGGTATACTTCAAGATGAGGTGCCAAATAAAGATATCCCTAATAGTTTAGAATAAGAGGAAAGAAAATAAAAGCATAAAGTTGAGCAAGAAAAGTGTAATGTTTTGGACCCTATATGGTCAGACCAACCCTCATTTTTAATTCAAGAGCAAGATGAAACCTTGAATGAGGTTGATGAAGAATACATCTCAAGTACTCAAGTGATGTAGTTTGATGAGCATACTAGTAAAGAGCATCAAAAGCATGATGAATTAGACATTGCTTACAAATATGAACCTCTCCTCTCTTCAGAGTAAGAAGACTAATCTAGCTATTTTAGATTGAGTCTTGATGAGGTCAAGATTGGCATCCTTGCATATGACCAAGAGGAGGTTGCCTTTTGGGTCTAAGAAGTAGTTGGTCAAAATGTGTATTTTGAACATGATCCTAATGAGTTGTTAGAAGTTGTGATTGCAACTCTAGTCACATTGGAAGACTTGTTTAAGGTCTTAGAAGTAGTTTATGTTCCTCTCCAAAGAATCTATGATCTAATTATTCTTGAGGAGCATAATGATAGGGCATTAAAACATAAGATCCATGTAAAATCTATTTTCTCTATGTTTATATTGACAAAAGGATCTTACATCAGGTACTTGGCTCATTTGGAAGATGACAAAGAGAAGCCATTATATGTGCTTCATTTAGAGCACAAAATTGAGCCTTCAAATGAGAAGGTTTTAGATGATTCTATAGTCTAATATGAGGTAGGCCTTGAAGAAATAGACTAATATGTCTATTTTGGAGACATGTTTGTCCCATTTCATACACTTGAGATCATGTCAAAGGAATTAGTATCCAATCATCTTAGCTCGTGTATCATGAGCTCTCAAAAGCAAAGTATTTTTCATCATGTTTTATTACAAGTGATTGACATTCAAAGTTTTCCATTGGACCCAGGTAGAAGGTACTGATAAATTGTAACCTATATATATATATATATATATATATATATATATATATATATAAGATTAATTTTCATGCTTTTCTCTAAGTTCCTTATGCATATTTTTGTATATTAGGTTAGCCATTTTTTTCTTTTAGCCAAGTGCCTACGTGCACTTGCCTTTATTCATTATTTTATTGTTGTCCCTTTTGCTTCAAAAGGAAATTTTGGAAAGGGTTAGCATTGTATCAAAATTTAGATCAGCTCAGTTGTAGAGAGAAGGCTCCATACCCAATAAAATAGTCAAGATAAGTGGTCTAGGTTCTCTTGTATAGACAAGTATGCAACCCCTATGAGTCACCAAAGATGTTGGCAATTTTTGGCCCACATATGAAGCTCTTGTATGGTTTGGTGAAGTACTAGATCAAAGGTTTTAAAATAGGTCTAATATTGTAATATGGAGAGGATCCAAGTAGGTTCTCATATGTTCCAAAAATTTGAGAGCATGAGCCAGGTTGTACAAACCTTAGGAATCCATTAGAAACTTGAAGGATTGGTCAAAGGATGAATTGTGCAAGGTTTAAGAGCTAGACTGTCACCAAAACATCATAGAGAAACGGATGGACCAGCTAACTTGTACAATTTTTATCTTACATAGGAAGCCTTGCACAACTAGTGGATCATGTGAAATTATAGATCTACATGCCAGGATCATCCTCTAAAATTTTCATGCCTACACAAGATTTATGGCTCAAGTTATAAGCTTAGAAATATGGAATGTTAGAGTGGAATGTTCACAGTAACATCAAATTTAGGCTTTAATAAATAATCATTTAATTTTAAAAAGACTATTGGAGTCTAAATTTGATGATCTATGGGATGTCAAATACATCCACAGGGATGTTATTGACATTTTCACTAATGTCAGGTTTAAGCTCGAGTAGAACAAATCTTTTTACGCTTAAATTTGATGGTCATGCAAATTTTAATGACAATCATGTGAAGGGAATTTTATGGGAATGCGAGCATCAATTTTAAGCTCATGAATTAGTCATTAGCTTTCAAATAGTGGGTCCCAATAGACCAAAAGTTAACATTTGGTCATATATATTGATCTAATGGTGTAATAGGGGTCAAAAAGTCAAGGAGATTAAGAGGTTGACACATGGCATAATCATATGATGTTACTGACTGACAATGATTCTTGAGAATGAATGCATGTTTGGCATGTGGCACTAGTGGGGATAGATTTGACATTTCAAAGATAGATCTAAGGGCTTACATTTAGTCATTCCTAAAAAATCTAATGGAGTGAGGGAAAGGATGGCATAAGTGGGACCAAATAAATCTAAGGAGTAAATATGTAGATGACAAGTGTCTCAACCACATTGAACTAGTAAAAGATCCATGACTCTCACTCAATTGTATAGACAATGATCAATAAAGCAACTAGAGTCAAAAGGTCAATTATCTAAGTCATTTTTGATAGCCAATGGGAAAATTATCAAGATGGGATATTTTTAAAATACGGTCCATGGAGAAGTTAGACTTGAGAAAAGCAAATGAATGGACCCAAGCTAGTGGAAAATACATGAAACTAAGCTCAAGTTAAACCCAAGTTGAACCAAGATAAACAATAAGGACCAAGCATTTCTAGTAGAGCTCCATAGATGTAAATTAAGTCTTATAAACCTAATATAGGCCAAAAGGGTGGAAACTTATTGTAAAAGGAACTAGGCATCAAGCAAAGTGCAATCTATATAGACTATAGGAAAACCAATAATCTTATATTGGTTTTCCTCTATAGTAAACCTAGGTCCATTTATCAAATGGAAGAGTAGATATGTGTATGTAATGAAGAAGAATATTGGGCCATGTTTTCAATAAGCAACCACATAAAATACACAAAGTCATGATTATATCATATCCATAAGCATGAAATTTTGTCTTCAAGTGAGAAATGGCATGAAGGATCAAAGAAAATGTCTAGTGTTAGGAATTGAATTAAATGCATATTCAAAACCTTTGGGGACATTCTCACTCAATAAGCCATGGGTAGTGTCCTGATTGATCAAAAAGGTGGCAAGGTTTTCATTAGCTAGGGAGTAAAAGGTGGTAGTTCAGGTTCAATCAATGACAAGGGATGGTGTGTTCCTTCTCAAAGCATGCTCCCTCTTCTCTCTCTCCTTTATACTATATTATCCCATTCTCTTCTCCTTAAAAAAATTTCTTAGATTTTAGACTTTTTATCTTTTTGGGAGATATGGATACTCTTTGAGATACTATAAAGTATGTTCCTCTTAATTAGGCTCAACCCTATCAAGCATTTGTAAGAACTAATTATTGATGCAATAAGGACTTTATTTACCTATTCTTGCCTTGATTTTGTGTTTGGTGAGTTGTGTATGATGACATTTTGTGAAGGATAATCTTCCTCATCCATTTTCCTCCTTCTTGACCTTATTTAGGGATTTTTCAATGCTACTTGTAGGTCTAGATTAGTATTCTACTCTAAACCTCTTTTATGAAATACTTATGCAATTAGATTGATCTTGAGGTTATGTGAGTTATTATTATCTTCTTCTGATCTAGTATGGGTTCAAGCTTATGGGAGTTTCCCTTTTAAGTTTGGTGCATCACCTGGTTAACTTTCTTAAGAGCCCTTATCTCCTTTCTAACCCTTTTCCTTGTGAAACATTATCTTAGCATTATCTTAGGTGAGCATCAAATAGGAATCTAGCCTACTCCAAAGGTTCAACCTCAACATAGGTTACCCATAACCTAGGGTTGTCCCAATATTGTGTCTTAATGGGAGAGATCCTAAAGAACTCTCTCCAAGAGTGCACATTAATGTCATAACAAGTGACTATTAGGAAGAATTTGAACATGATATTGAACTTGATTTTATCAACTATGTCATTGGCACCTTAATAGTAGCTAAACTTCATTTTAAATCCTTTCTCACTATCCTACAAATTTTCATTGACCTTTCATAGAATTCTACAAGCTTTTCTTCTTAACTTCATACACAGGTATGTGCATGAGCATCTATTCCTATAGACCCAATAATCTCAAATATCTTTTGGATTATAAAAGGTTTAAGTGTATCTAAACCTATGGCTTCTCTTATTCCTACACTAATTCATGTTTCCTCACCTATATTCCCTTAATGGCAATTAGCTATTTTGGTTAGAAGGACCTGTAGGTCTGCCTTTTACTTGGATAACCTACTAAGAAAAAATTTATTAGATCCTTGGAATTAGAATTTTTATAAATTAATGTTATTTTCTCATGTCATCTACCTTAATAGTTTTTATACTTTAACTAAACATTATTCTATCTCAAATTTTCTCATTTGTATGTATAGGCCTATAAAAAGTTAGCTCATATAGAAGGCTTATATATAGAACTTGGAATCTCTTCATTTATTCATGATTTTTGAGGATGGAAGTGGATTATATCAATGTAAAATTAATGTCTTGTGATTCTATGCTACATCTCTCCATTTTCAAACATATTCAATATAAAACCTAGATCCATTAATATCCACCTATAAGTTTGCAGACTTGTGGGTGAATGAAACACATTCAAGTCCTTTGTAGAGAGTGCATTTGAACTTTATATCATTACCTTGGAATTATAACATATTCATTAGTGTTGTATTTATGGTACAATTAGTTTATTATTTTCTATTTAGGCCAATTTAATCTTATGTCTTGTAGGAAACTATTCATGCACTAACCATGCTTCCAAAGAGCAAGACACTTGGTATCTCTTAAAGGATCATATGAAATATATAATTCTCAAGGAAAGGTAAAAATAATAATTAAGAGATGTTCTTTCATGAATAATAAATGACTTGGAACCTTTTGAGAGTGATAAAATTTCAAATCAACCCAAAAAACTTATAGCAAGAGTGATATGTTCCATGTACTTGAGACATTATTCTCCTTGTTGAAGACACCTCATAAAGTTTATTTTATTTATGAAACCAACATTTAAAGGAGTAATTTTATCCTTGAAAACATCCCCCAACATTAATTCTCCTTCATCAAACTCTCAAGTGAATAAATAGGATCAAAACTAGACCTTGTTTGAATGAATAAGACATAGTGACCTCCTATTACTCTTAATGATTATTCATAAAGGATAGGTATGAATATACCAACTAATTCCATAAAATAGAATATTACTAGGACCCCTAACATTGCCCAATTTTTTTTCCTCCAAATTTGTCTTTTTTGGGCATACCAGGCATTTGATCCCAAGCTTTAATATGAATTATAGAAGATGAAATTACACTCCTGAGCTATTTTCACATGAAAGTGAGTTCTTGAAATCTATACAAGTATCTTAAATTGCCCCTTTAGAGTGATTTTTGAAGTAACTAACCTATTATGACTTCCCTAACATGTAAGATATCTATATAACTCCCTCAATAACCTTTGAAAATGTTATTTTATATATTATTTACTTTGGAAGCTTTGTCATATGTTAGAATTAGTCAAAACACCCTTTTTCTTCAATTTCTTTTACCTTAAATTCCACAAATAAACCTTGAAATTTCAAAATCAACATGAAATGTTTGAACAAGGTGATTAAGGCATGAAATAAATTGAAGGGACACCTAAGGACCTATAACACTTCTTATACCCAACCTTTCTACCTCATGATGTGACTATTCTAGTCTAAGACAAGAATAACTATTACCTTAATCTTTCAAAATTTACCTTAAACAATGATAATAAGACCTTAGAAAGACCCTTTTAAGACCATATAAGGCATTATAAATCTATAAATAAGGTTTTAACATATGAAAATAAATTTTTTTCCTATAAGGTTTGACATTTTAACCTTGGGGGTCAAAATTGGTCAATAAATTGCTGACTCACAAGGGTATCATGCTTGTTATGCTAATTAGACCAGTAGCCTTGTCCTTCTATTAGGAAATAGAATCATTTTCACTCAACCTCAAACCTAAACTATACCATGACCATGACAAAACAAAGACAACACACACAAAATAAGGATAACACACATAAAATAAAGAAAAAGACACACACATGTGCTAGATCAACACTTAGGAAAAAAAATAAACACAATAAAGCAACTAACTATATACAACTGACTTGAAAACAAATCTTTCCTCCTGGATCAAATGGAAATATTATACTATCTCTTATTTCATGAGGTAGAAATTTTCATGAGGCAAGCTTCCTCTTGGAACTTTCTCTTTTTGTCTTCATGCTTTTCTTGAATGCCACTTCTCTTATCATGATTTCAAGTGAGGAAATAACAACAAACCAATCTCATTTGAAGATATATTCCTCTTGCACTTCAAGACCCACCTCATATTTCTTATCAACTACAACCTCATAAAATGATTCTCTATCTAAGCATGCTTATTGAGCCTCTATGGTATCTTGAGTGACCTCATACTTCTTACCAATTGCTGCAAGCTCTTCAAAGATATTTTCATACTCACTCTAAGTTTCATCATTATCCTTAATGGATGTATCTTGTTTAATCTCCTCATGATCATGATCTCTAAAATGTGATGTACTTTTCTAAAGGAATTTAATCTCTTGAAGGAGTTCAATAGACTATTTTTAATCATATGTGTCCTCTTTTATTTGATCAATATGCGTAAGAAAAATTAGAAGAACATATCCATCTTTCTCCTCAAGAGCTATAGGGTTGTCAAGAGTCTCAAACCCTTCTATGCATTCATGATGTAATTGAGAATCAACCTCTTCAACTTCAACTTCTTGATTATTGGAAACAATTTGAACATCATCTAAGACTTCATCTTGTTGGCTTAGAGAACCTTTAACATTAAGTCTAGCTGCAACCTCAACAAAGTTAAATAAATATGAATCTCTTTCTTGAAGCATATCACCAAGGCTATCTTCTAGAATCACATATTTGAAAAATTATTTGTATTTTTCTTCCCCAAGTGGAATACCAATTAATATCTCATCATTAAAGACACTTGAATCATATTCATCATCTACAACTATAGTTTGATCTTCTTCACTTACATCCCATAGGACAAGTTCTTCTTCAAGAATGGAGATCGTGGGAGGGTGATGAATATGTTCATAAGTTTGAGAGGTAGTATTAGGCATATTAGATGTATTATGAATAGTATTAGGAATGTAACATTATTATAGGAATTATTGAAGAGAAATCAAGTTCAATTGGGCTATGAGTGCCTCATTCTCTTCATTAACCACCTCATCCTTCTCATAGTATTCTTGAAGTTCATTCTCAGCTACAAATTGATTTTTAATCTTCTCAACTAGGACCTCCTTCTTATTTTGAAACCCTTCTTGGATAGACCTCCAAGAGGAAAATATAGAGGTTCTTGGGGAGAGGAAAATGAATCTTGAATAATCATAAAGTTTTATTTGGTCGCAAACTTTAAATCTTGGCTTGGTTCAAGATTATTCATTATCAACTCCAAATCTTCAATTTGCTTGTCTATACTCTCCTAGAATATATTTTATTGAAGGTGATTAATGAATTCATGAGGATAAGGAGCATAAGAAGTTTGATATAGGATGCAAGAGGGATCTTGATGAGGGATGGGAGTGACTTGCATAGGTTCACATTCTTCCTTGTCTTCAATTACCCAATATATGCCTACCTCACCTTGATTACTCCATGATTTCACTACTTAATTCTAGCTTGGATTCTTGGAAGACTTTTTGGGGGGTCCTTGAGGAAGAAAAGTAAAATCTTGGTTCTCAACAATAATCTCCTCCTTTTGAATTCTCTCTTGGATTGATTTATAAGAAGGAAAATTTTGAGTAGTATATGAAAGATTTAAAACAATTTGAAGATCACTTGGAAAGGTCTCTTGGGAAAGAAAGGGTGGCACATATGAGGTCTGAGGTGGTATATATGAAGACACATGGGACTGATAGGATTGAAACTGTTGTCCTGCATGAACTCTTAGTTTATCTTCTATTTTTTAAATGAGACCACTTACATAGAACATTTCACTTGAAAATCTTTGCCAATTTTCTCTCTCAAAAGGTGCCCATTATTATTTCATTAGTTGCAATAAACCTCTCACATTATGAATTAGATGACTAGGGATATCTTGACCATATTTCTTTTGTGTGTTAATCCATTTTATTTTCCTCCTTGAAACATGAAATGGACTAGTTTAAAAAGTGGCTATGTTGGCTAAGGACATCTTGAGCTTGATAAAATTGACCATATGAAACATCATAGTCATGTAATGGGAATTTCAGTTGATCATAGGACTGGTATGACTCATAACAAGATTAATATGGATCATAGTAAGGCTGATATGGATTATGAAAAGGCTAGTATGTCTCATTAACAGACTGGTAAGGATTATGATAAGGCTGATAAGGAGTGTTATAGGACTGATTTGGCTCATCTACTTACATGAAATTGATATTCACTTCAAATTCAACCATAAAAATTTCATCAAGATAATGAATGGAAAGTACAACTTACTTAACAAGTTACTAGGCTATTAGAACCAACTGATTGATCTTAGAGTCACCATTGATGTTTTGAATGACTCCAAAGGCTGATATGTGGAAGAAAAACAACAACAATCCTTCCACTACCTTGGACCTTAATCCCACCATGTGTGCCAAAACCATTATCAACCAAATTTGCATCCTTTAGAAGGTAGTTCAAGCATTCCAAATTTGGAATAACATGGAAACAATCTTAGGCTATGGGTGGCCTACACTTAGATTTAATATCTAGGTTAAAGGGCTAGCTCCATTGATTTATCACATATGTTCATCAAAATAGTCTACTAAATTACTAGGAAAAGAGAGAGAAAACCTATCATAATGGAGGTGATGCACTAGAATTACTTGACCAATACCAACCACCTACAAATGCACTTCAAACATAAGATTAACCTATAAAAAACACTACCCCTAATCTTCCTCTCTACATCAGAATCTCACATGAAGGTTGTGAGAGATGTTTAGACTAGAAGGACTAGTCAAGAGGTCATATAGTGACATTAGTCAATAGACAACTCACTAAACCATTAAAACTTCAATCTAACACTTCATAAGACTTGTAAATAAGTTTCAAATTGAATATGAATGAAATAAAAGGACAAACATGTAAAGGAATCAAAGCTAATCAATTGACAAGGTCAATTCATCACACAAAAATATTGAAACCAATCAAAAGAGGAAGTAAAATAATTGTTTCTTATTGATCAAATGCTTGCAAATGGGTAGGGCTTTGCCATACCTGGGTGGATGATACAAACATATTAACTATGACATTATCTAGGTCAAATATTCTCTCTAAGGATAACATACCCTTGGGGATTCTATTATCTTTTAGCTAAAAAATTCCCTCATGACTAAATTGATTATCATCTAAAGCAAGCTTCTCCTCATCAATTATTTGCACATTGAATACATCATAATTAGTCATGAATTCCAAAATCTTATTTTTATCATAAAATAGTTAAAATTTTTCTAAGTTATCTATAACTAAAGGAATGGAAACTAATTTAATAGAGAATCTTTGAATTAGAGTTATCTAGTGGTGTCAAACTTGTAGCTGAGACAACCAATGAGCCAGCCATAGAATTTTCTTCCCTAGGAATAACTAATATGTTAAATGCATTAAAATATTCATTTATATCTCATACATGATACTTTTACTTCATCAAATAAGATATATTGCATTAGAATTGACTATGTACATGATAAATACCTAATTCATAATCACCAAAGACTCTCAACATATACACTTGATGACTAACCACAAATTGAAGACCCAAGATTAAAGATTCATATTTGGCCATGTTATTTGTACATTAAAACTATAATATAAATTCTTTCACATACCTTTTTCCATTAGGGTCAATCAATATAATACTAATACTTGAACCTTGCTAGGAGTGAGCTTCATTTATGAAGAGAGACTATAAACTTGAATTCTAATTTTTATTTTCAATATTGCTCTTTGCTACCTTGGTGTTCAAGGTATACATGCCCATGTTCATGGAAGTGTAATTAACTTGCTCATTGGTAGAACTATATTCAGTGATCATTAATTTCATGTGGGGCTCTCAGTATATATGGATTTGGTTTACAACTCCCCATTAGTACAACCACATGTGAGATAAGTCAGTAGCCATGTATCCATTAAAGGACTTAGACCAATCTCTATTTAGTATCATATCATAGCCTTTAATAATTTCAACCAATTGCACATACATAAACATATAAATACAAGTATTATCCTATAATTACACATGTATATTAAATAATTCACCAATGACCTTGACTTCATATTTATCTAATTAGACCATAATCATATCTAATTTGATAGGAGTTAGACCCATCCTTTTGCACACTCCTAAAGGAATAACATTTGTATATGCACTAGAATCAACTAAGTAGTTATGCACATGCATTCCAAAGATATAAATAGTGAGGAAAAAAGGGGGCACTTCTACCTTAGTTTTTTATATGACCACATTAGTATTGGCTAGACCATTTTGCTTAGGCTAGCTACTCTAGCCATTAAGAGATACAAGGAGTAAGTATCTTTATTTAGTTATCTAAGCTAGCTCATGGAGTGTAATATTGGCCTTAATCTTCTTCATGTCCTCCATGATGTTGTACCCAATATTTCTCATGGGAGGTTGATTGTCATTTGCCTTAGGCAGAGGAGGATTATTATTTGCCTTTGGATCTAGGGGTATAATAGGATTATTAGGTGGAGTGGAAGTCATTAAAGGTTGTTGAGTCTTATTCCTCATGTCATAGATAGACTTATAAAACTATTGGAATTCTTGGACATAAATAACATTCTCTTTTGGTTCATTATCCTCTACCTTTGGGAATTCCATGGTCTTTATAACCATAGCAGTGCTAGGGGACTTTAAGGAGTTAGGGTAATCTATATGAGCTAAGGAATTTGATCTATTGGGAATAATCCCATACTTATCCATCTCATTTTAGAATATCTTAAAAGCATTTTATAATTTTACATAGTCTAATTCTCCATGTTGGGTTATGTTATGTACCCTACAACAATTTGGGAGAGAAACCTCTAGTAGATTTATCTCAAGTAACTTGTTTTAATTTGACTCAATTTATTTCCCAGTCCTATTATTATGTCTTAAATTACATTGGTAAGTGTTTCTTAGAGAAGGATTGCCACTAGTTAAACTCCCTACTTGTCTTTATATATTGAGAAAGTGATTTTATAGCCTTTAGACCATTATTTAAATAGAATCCAATTCAAGTTTAGTGGCTCTTGGGGAATGGTTTGAGTGTTATTAGTGGCAATCAAGACCTAATCTTAGGTATATGGTGATGGTGTGGTTAATTTACTATAGTACTCAAGAAAC
Organism: Torreya grandis; assembly: GCA_037957365.1. Lineage (NCBI taxonomy): Eukaryota > Viridiplantae > Streptophyta > Pinopsida > Cupressales > Taxaceae > Torreya > Torreya grandis. The sequence continues at coordinate 4,587,814 of JARHVA010000097.1, forward strand.
AAAGGTGTTGATTAGGATCATCTTGAGCTAATGGTAGTTAATTTGTGATCAAGAAAGGTTGGGGCAAGGGAATATTCTATTGAATAGTTGGAATCATATTAAGATTAGGCATGAGTGGTATCTAGTTTGGAATGAGATAGATTACATGCCCTTGAGGATTAAGATTTGTATTAACATGAATATGTTAGTTATGGTGTTCATATCTAGGTATCTATAGAGAAAAATTATATTCCATGAGTCAAGAGTATTTTTTAACATCTCTAAGGCAAGTTGAACATTGGGCCTATACAAAATAGAGACTTGGGCATATATATATTTTGTAATCAAGAAATGAAATTTTGAATGTTCTTTTTGGGGTCTATCTTCATGTTGGAAAACTAATGATAAACTAAACTAGGGTCCACTACTTATCCAAACTAGGCCAAAAAAACATTGTTCAATTTCCCCCAATTGGTAATGGAATCTGATGGGAGATTAAAAAACCAATTGTATGTTACATCCAATAATGTAAATAGGAATAACCTACATGTCAAATATTCATGTTCAACATTCATCAATCTTAAAGATGTATAGGTGACAATATGTTCTTTGTAGTTTTTCCCATGTTAGGTTTTAACATTGGAAGATATCATTTTGGATTCTTTGGAAAATCATGTACGTCATCAGGAACATTAATAGTAGACCCTACTAAACTAATTTATACCATTAGAATATGTATCAGGATAACATGTTGGGGAAGCATGGAGGTTGGGAATTTTAATTTTTTATGTCTCAATTTGATCTTAATTTTATATATGTTTAGAGGGGGGAGAAAATAAACCTTCTATATCTTCATCTACCAGTAGACAATGTAATCTAGGAAGAAGGAGCTAGAGTGACAAACCACGCTTAAGAAAGTAATGTAATTCACTCAAACTTGAAATAAATTGAAGAATACTCTAATAGAGTATTAAAAGGATCATATAATTATAGACATGTTACATGAAGCTTAAGCATTCACCAAAACTAACCAACCAAACAAAATCAATCTTGACTAACTAGAATCTACTGATAATTTTGAAGTCCTAAAGTTCAAGGCTCTCCTTCTAGTGCCAGTAAGTGTTGGTCTTAAAAAAGTGACTCTCCCTTAGAAGTTTCTCATTGGATTGAACATTCTAATAAAGTGCCTAGAAATCAAATCTAGTAATACATATTCCAATTATTTTTAGGATCTACTAGTGATCTAAGGGACAAGTGTTGTAGAAAAATTATGTTATCCTAGTTAATTCTCAATTTATTAAAACTAGGTACAAGCATGGGATAGTCCCTTTGCACTCAAAATTTTAACACTCAGATGTTCTAACATCAATAAACATAAAAAATATGCCTTATGCACTCAAAAGAAGTACAAATATGAAGGAATCAAGGCCTATGTTAGGCTAGTTGTTCCATGGTGAAAGGCTTCAATTAAGGGACTATGTAATTTAAACAAGTTTTAGGTAGATCCATAGGCACAAGCCTTTCATGGACAAAGCCTAGTGTTATGTGTGCACAAGCCTTTCATGGACTATCCTAGTGTCATATAGGCTTTTACAGGGTCAAAAGGTTATTTTTTCTCAAATACTCATGTTAGACACATGATCTTAACAAGGATAGAAATACTTGGCACAAATTCTATACTCATTCTCTATACAGAGCTATGATGATGTCACTATTTATTAAAGGGAGTTCATTAATGAAGTGAATTAGAGAAATTTCATGACTACTAATTAACATATTGTATTGAAATTAAAACATCACCTACATACGCATTTACTTTGTAGTTTAAATAAAAACAAGTAAACCAGAGAGAGTATGTAACAATATTCATCATTTATCAAAGTTTGAAAATAGATTATAGAGTTCATAGCAGAATATATGTTTAGTTCATACTAATTAATGACCTAGAGGCTCACAGATAAGCTTGGGTACTTATAAATGGATTATTCATGACTTATATACTATTCCTAAGCCTAAAATCTATCGAATCAATGTCTATAAAGGATTCATTTTGACAAATTTCCATTACAATTCTTCCTCTCTTCACTTCATCTAGCTCGAGTTCCTTAAATAGATTTTAGGAACATCTTTACTAGGGTGATAGGTACATGTTGAGTTTCAAGCTAAAGCTCGATCATCATAACTTCCAGCTCCATGACTCCATGAATTTTGCACTAAAGTCACCACATTTTGCCATTCTTAAAAGATTCCCTAAAAATTTAAGAGATAGTTAACCTCCTGCCAACTGGCACAAGATGTGTGTTGCACCCTCTAGATGGCACCAAAATGCCAAAATTCTAACCACTACACAAAATGATTCCTTCACACCTAGGTGGATGTCCTATTGGTGTGAATCCTTTACTTAATGAGCTAGGGGCCCAACATTGCCCCATATAAAAACTTTAGTCCATCCTTGGACTAGGTTCTCAAGATCTTGGGATTGCATAAATCAGGTGCATTCTCCTTGAGTTTGGTGTTGAAGTATTCAAATCCCTTAATAGTGAGTTTTATTTCTTCAACAGTGTTATCTATCTTTATGGATGCAATAGTGAGTGTAAGCACATATATTTTCTCCAGATCCTTATGGAAGGCCTCAACATTAGCTTTTATTTTTTACACATTCCTATCTAAGATCACTCTTTGCTCATAAGCCTTAGTCTATAGAGTATAAAAGAGTGATTTAAAGTTTTGATCTTGATCTTTGATTTAGTTACTAAGTGTGTTAAAACTCCCCATGATTTGTGTTTATTCTATCTTACTTGTTGAGTACACTTATGCCATCAACTTCTCCTTCCCTTCATTTATTTGATTTAGGTGTGCATCTATAATTGATGCTTGGTTAGAGAAGATTAATAAAATGGTATATACTACATATATGCCCTCCTATAATTTAGTGAATAATTCTTCTACCTCTTAGAGATTATCAGCTAGCTCTTTCTATAGTGTGACATTGGGATCTTATTTTTCTTGCATCAGATCAGGTTTTAACCTTGGGAGCATCTATTCCACCAACACACAATTTTTTCGACCTATAAAAGGTATAAAGTATTGAGACCAACTAGAAGATATGGTTTGTTTGTCTCTATGCACTCACAGAGCTATTAAATTTTGAATTTATTAGCCTACACCTCTTTTTTGGTATCTTTTAGGATCTTTTTCCATTTTCTCACCTTACTATCATTGATGATGTTTTATCACATAACTTATGTGGACATTCTTATCAATATATTCCAAAATTAGATTGGGTTCATGGTGTGATGGTTAATAATGAGGGAGTCTTTCCCATCTTCAAGCTCTTCTAGGCTTGAAGTATCCACTCTAGGAAACTCAAATTGGGACTCATCCATGTAGTGGTCTAGCACAAATGAGAGTTATTTGTGTATCTTGGTCATGGTGGCTTAAGGGGGCATAGTATCATACATGTATATATATCCATCCACCCATCCCTTCTATACCATCTCTCTTATATTTATCTCTTTGTCATCCTTCTTGATGATGGTCTTTTATGTCTATACTTCTTCTTCTTCACTGGTACCACTGCTCTCTTCAACACTCTCCTCATATGACTCATCTGTTTGATCTTTGGGGGTTTCTTCCTCAGACTTCTCCCCCTCATCTGTTTCTTCATCCTAAGGTTTCTCAATACTCACCTCTAGGTAAATTCTATTATTTTTAGGGTTCTTCTGCTATCTCCATTTGTTATTCTAAGGCACTAGTATTGCCTTTTTTTTTCTTCAAGCACCCCTTCACTACTTGGGCATGATTCTTTCATATCTTCTTCTGCCTTCCTAGTGGGGTCACTTGGTATTTTCTTGACCATTTCAAATACTTGTCCTACACTTACAATAACCTTTAAGGGCCTTTTCTCTATCTTGTCTAATTCCTTTTGTCTAGGAAGTACCCATTTTTCTTCAAGCATTAGTGCCTTATTCATGTCATCCTTGATCAATCCCATCTTCTTCTAAACCCTTCTTTTCTCCTTGAATATTTTCAAAGGTAGTGTGAAGGTCTCCTCACTAGATGTGGAGCTTGGCATTTCCTTTATTTCTTCAAGTGCATTGGTTATGCCACTTTGTAAATCTTCCTATACATGTTCTGTGTTGGGCTCTTCTTCTCCTTCTACCTATAGGATATAGTTCCCTACTTTATTTTCTTTAGTTTCCTCCTCTATTATGGGTGTGATGGTCTCCTCTTTTTCCATCTTTGTAATAGTTATAATTGGGAACATAATAGGTCCCCTTATCTGTTTCTTGTGTTTTTTGGTAGAGGAAGCACACTCTTGCATGAAGGTCACGTAGTTTTTTGGAGTTGGGGGTGCAATTAGTTCTATGGAGACAATATTTAACTAAATGTGCTTCATGATATATTCAATATTTTCATCCTATTTTCTTTGGAGTGTCTGCTCCTATAGTTTTTCCATAGTCTTCCCTTCATCATCAACTAGGAGGGGGAAATCATCATCCTTTCTAGCATTGTTGCCTTTCTTATGCAAATTTATTTCATATTAGAGGCTGAATATTCTCCCATTTATTATCACTCTATAGAGGGGATGGATGTTCATCCTATAGGTGTCACCTTCCTCCTCTTTAGTGGTCTTGGTTCTAGGGCACACAAACTAGCACCTCATCTTGCTTATTTCTTGATCAATGGTTTTGATCAGGATCTCAAGTTGTTGTGCATTGGGGATTATCCTTAGTGATGCCATAAAATACTTGGTTGATAATGCATAAAGAAACTAGATCCACCTTGATAGGTTCCCATCTATGAGTGATAGGCACACCATACAAAAGTGTTTCATCATAGTAAAGTTTATTACTCCCACCAATTATTAAGGAAGTTATTAAGGGATGAACCATTCCTTCCCAAAGTCTTCTATGTACCTATCACACTACCCTTGTACGCTAGTCTTAAACTTCTATAAGAAGCTAGGTAGGCAAATGAAATCTTCAAACTTTATTATAGGGGACTCGTGGTTGGGTGAGAACACCCATAAGTGGTCATCATCACTGTCTGACAAACTTATCTCCTTCATCACTATCAAAATCAACATATACCCCCATTGGAAGGTTTTGTGTAGTTGATGGCACTCTTTTGCATTCTTGACAAAATTCTCAATAATTAACTTAGAGATGATAAATTTCACACTTGCACCATGTGGTGGGTAATACACAAGAATGTCTTGCTAATGTTAGACCACTATCCACCAAGGAATAGTTTTTAGCTAACTAGGTGTGCCACTACCCTTATGATAAGGTCTTATATGTCCTTGATGGGGCACACAAACCCTAATTTATAGTATCCCAAGAGCTTTGTGACCCTTTCAACCTCAACTTCATCCTCCATCATTTCATAGATGTTTGTCCCTATGTCCTAGGTACTCCCATGATTCTACTAATGAGGGTCATTGAGATCCTCATGTTCTATCATATTAAGTAAACCTATCATCATGTATTTTTAAGAGGAGAAATTGTACCAATTCTTCTGGCTTGACAAAGCTTGATAGCTCAAATAGTTGTGTTGTGCCCATTATTTCCAATTTATCTTTGATGGAGACATAGAAGAGTGTAGTGCCCACCTTTGTCTTCTTCCCTATGTTTACCATCAAGTCCTAATTCAACTCTTGTGCATTACTTCTTATCTTGTGGTTTTAATCCTTGAGCTTACACATGTGCATAAATGACACCCACTTCTCCCCCATCATGACCTCTAGAATAAATTGCATTTCTTTATAGTTTAGCTTCACGCTCACTTTTGGATCTATTTTCATGATGTTTATGCCTTCTACCATCTATGCCTCTCATTTCATGGTGGCTACCTATTTCACCACCCATACTTTATTTATGTTATTTTGTACCTATGGTGGACCTGTGATTAGCCTATTTTTTCCCATTCTAAACTTGTTGTTAAAACATGGCTATTTGATCTTACAAAATCCTAAAATCATGCTTGGCACTTATTCACAGTCACAATAAATATGATTATATGTTTAGATATCAAACTTCCTATGTCATTAATGATAGCTTGGTCATTCTAAAAAATTCCTTCTACCATATTTCTCTACCAATGTCTCTCCCCTTACCTCTTTTTCAACTCAAAATGGGATGTAATCTTGTTTGAGGTCTTTCATTCTTACTTGGGGGGTTATGGATGATTGTTTCTCTCTAGTAGCATTCTGTGGTTTTAATGGTTTCAACTCTGTACTCTATTTTGAATTCTTACAAAGGTTAGTAACATATTGAATTCTATCATTCACCTCTTTATACTATGTTTTTAGCTACCTCATTAATGGCTAGCATTATGGGGATTTCTTAAAATCTACTAAACCTAAAAAATATTTTAAAATTTACCATTGATTGCTCATATATTATGGATATTTTGTGCTTCCACCACTATAGCATTGAATTTTATAATGGTTTATTTGGTGAAGTGATAGACAATTCAAATGGTCACTTCTTATCGATCATTAGGTGGGTGCCAGCTATCATGATGATTATTCTCTTGTACTTGGTTCAATTTGGCATGACCTTCACCCTTCTTATGGTAACATGGGCACAGTGTTTCATATGCACCTCTCTTTCTTGGTCAATTTATCTATGCTTTCATGTCTCTTTCTTTGACCTTCCCTACCCCATACAAATCCTTGCATTGGTCCTCTAGTGCCTCATTGTCTCTTCTTAATTTCTTACATATGAACATCTTTTGTGCCTCCCTTCATTATTTTATACTTATAGTTTTTATGAACCTAGAAAACCTCACACACACCTAAAAACTTAGGTTTATGGCCTTAGGAACTTAAAAACTACCATGCTCAACTCACCTAATTATATTTATGCATGTGTAAGCACCAAAGAAGTTCTCCCATAGGCATGAAAATGACACTCTTATTTACTCAACATGAAATAAATAAACATAAAGAAAGATTTGGATTACACAAAAAATTTGTATGGTCAAAATGAACCAACCAACTTATGATCAAAAAGTTAGTATTTAATAGCAGAAACACCATCCTAGGGATTATATAGTTTCAATATAATGTCATTGAAATGCCTATTGGGAATTTCACCCATCAATATGCACAGCTTGAATGTGCCAGTCTCTAATCTATTCTAGATAACATAAGGTCCCATATACCTAATTTATAGATTTTCTAGGTGTTTGAGGTACTTAGAGTCATATAGCAAGAATAGCACACCTTCTATAAATACCTTATGCTTTATGTGCTTATCATGCCATAGCTTTTGACATGCCTTTTTCTACCTACTAATTCTATCGTGCTTGGTTCTTATCTCATCCAGGCACTCCAAGTCTTCCAAGTATGTGTTTAAATATTTATGGTCATAAAACCAACCAATATGTGTGATGTTCAATGAGGGTACTAGGTATTCCATAGGTAAAATTGCCTTTGTGCCAAACACTAGTTAAAATGGTGTATCCTTGTTTAGGTGCTTGTATGTAGTGTGATAGGCCCACAATATTGTTGACACATGATCATCCCAATCTTTGTGACTAATGTCACATATTTTTGTAAGGCATATCCCAAATATTTTATTGAATGCCTCTGTAGTATCATTCACTTAGGGATGGTAAGGTGTTATTTTATGGTGCACCACTATATATTCAATCAATAGTATCTAAACAGTTTCATTGATGAAGTACGTGTCATGATCTCTAGTCAAGATAAGAGTGAATCCATAACAAATGATGATATTATCATAGATAAATCTTTTTATAGTGGTTTCTATACAATCTTTGGTCATTTTTTCTTTAGCCCACTTGGTGAATTAATCTATGGCAACCAGAATGTATTTTTTGCCTATTCATCTTATTGTAAGAGAAATAGGCCCAACAAAGTCAATGGTCCATTTTTCCAATGGCACTTGGGCAAGGATGGGGATGAGAGGAATCTCATTGTATTGGTTTGGTTTTCCTATGTATTGGTAGACATGACAAGCTTTGATGCATTATTTTTCATCATAAAATAGTATAGGCCACTACAAGCCTAATTATAATACTTTACGCATCATAGTGTCTTCATCACAATGGCCTCTATTAATCCCTTCATGTTCTTCTTACAATACTAGGTCCCATTTATGCTCTAGGATGCATTGATTCATGAATTCATTATGGCTCAGCTTATATAGTTCCCCACTAATAAGTTTAAAGGGGGTGGTATAAATGGAAAACTACTTCTTTTCCTTAGTCATCATGGTCTGGGACATAGATTAAAATGTCAAAAATGTGATGATCTCTAGCAAGTCTTTAAGGATCTATTAGACCTTATAAAATTATGCGTCAGGCATATCATCTTCAATAGGCATTACCAAATCTCCAGAGTTGATGCAAGATAGATGGTCTGGGCTAGAGTTCTATTTTCTAAGCTTCACTACAATAAAGAATCGGAATTATTGAAACAAAAAAATCCATCAACAAATGCACTTGTGCAAAATAGGCTAATTCATCATGTACTTAAGTGCCTCATGATCAATGAAAAATATGAAGAGGGTCATCAAAAAATATTGTCAAAACTTTTGTAAGGCATAAACCATGGTAAGCACCTCATGCTTAGTTGTGGTATAGTTTTATTTTTCCTTGGTTAGTTTTTTAATTTCAAAATAAATGGGATGGTCCATTTTTTCACCTGGTTATGTATGACACTAATTGTAGTACTAGAGGCATTGACATGGAGATGGAAGGGATTCACCCAATTGGGAAATTGTAATATTAGTGCACTTACTAGTTTGAGCTTAAAGGTCTCAAAAGCATCTTCCTATGCTACATCCTAATATAATGGTCCATCATTTCATAAGATTTCCTCTAGAGGCACTATAAACTTGGCATAATTTCTAATGAACTTCATGTATTACCCATAATGTTCAAGAAAGTCATGAACATATTTTTACATTGATGGGGTCTAGAGCTAAAGGATGATTATAATCTTTACTAGATCAATGAGCAGACCATCCTTGTAGATGATGTGCCCAAGTAAAGTGTCAATTGGGGTTGCAAAAACACACTTTTTGAGGTTTAATGAAATTTGTAACTACCTACACCTTTCAAACATAAGGCACAAGTTTTCATAGTGATCATTTACTAACCCATAAACTATCTAATCATTTAAGTATACTTGGAGGAACTTGTGAATAAATTATTTGAAATTGGTGGTCACCATTTAGGAAAACATGACGGGTGCATTCTTTAACCCAAAAGGCATTACATTGTAAGAAAAATAACCCCATTCAATCATAAAGGTGGTTTTGAGCTTGTCTTCTTAATTTATTTGGAATTGATGGTATCTTAAGAACCCATTAGTAAAGGTGTATATCTCACAACATGTGACACCATCCAATACTTCATCAGTGAATGGAGTTGGAAAGGGGTCAACCATGTAGGTGATGTTAAATATTTTTTAGTCAACACAAATCTAGATGCACCCATCCTTTTTGATATTTATGACCGTGGGGTTAACCCATTTAAATTCCTACATAGGGTAGATGATGCCTATAGCTATCATGTCATCAATCTCCATTTTGACTTTGGCACAAAGATTTGGGTTCATCCTAGAAGGTTGCTTCTTGATGGCTTTTGCACCATCAACTAGTTTTATGCTCATCTTCTTAAGGGATGGGTGTGTGCCTTTCATATCTTTATAGTTTCAAAGGAAAAAGTCTTGGAATTATTTTAGGATATCTATAATATGTGCTAGTTTATGCCAAACCAATAGATGCCCAAAGTGGAAATTTTTTATTCCCCCTCTGAACTAATATATACCGTGGTAGTTTTTAATGGCACTTGGTATGGTTAATTTTTTCCTAGTGTGAATCCTCATCTTTTCTATTGCCCTCAGTTATTTTTACCCAAATATGGGTAGGTTATTATTCTTATGGGGTACTATCCTCAACTTGATGCACTAATTTCCTTTTACATATCAAATTATTCTTGTTGTACACCTTCCATGTATCATCATCTATTGGCCCCAAATTTTGGATAAGTATTTTGTCCATTTTGGCATGGAACTAGTACAGTGCAAAAGGACCATAGCATAGAAATTCTATGACATGGAACTTGATGAGTATAGAAGCACCGTGGTGTATAACTTACAAGGTACAAGAGGACAAAGGTGTGAAAGCACCAGCACAAGAGGACCCAATCAAAGGATAATTAGTTAGGAGGAACCTAAGAACATAGGACTTATAACAATAGAGGAATACTTGGGGAGTGCATGGGAAATGGGAGTAATTAAGTAATGGTTTTTAAGGGTCACCCAAACCTTATTCATTAGATTTTTAAACCAACTTGTAAAGAGAGAAACACATGGTAGTAAGGATCTAACAGAGCATGAGTATATAGGGGGAACAAAGGCTTGGGTTCCTAAGAGAAGTTAGTTGATTGATCACCATGACTCTCAATTTGTTGAGAGTTCATTGGATAATTACTCTTTTCATTACTACTCTAAACACTTGGTCAAGGATAAATAAGTATAAATACCCCTATGTTTAAAGTACTATAAGGATAGATTGTTGCTTATTTTTTATGCTTATGCTTAATATATGAGCTGAAGATATGATATAACTTATTTTTTTCATGATGAATGGTTGTGTTATGTTTAGTCCAACATAGTGATTGGAACTTGATATGGAATCTAACCTATATTTCCTTTTTCTAAAGTAATAACTCTCAAATAAAATGACATTAGTCTTCATAATCATGGTGGCCAAGCTTAGTAGTCCTACAATCAAAGAATTTTATCTATGATTTTATATAGTATCTATTTAATTACATAAAGAAAGGGAAAATATGACTAAGTTAACATTACTATCCAACAAAACCTATGGAAACCGATCTCTAGTTGTGTACTTCGGGTGAGCATATAAGACCACAGTCTTGTGTGAAAGGGTTAATGGCTAGCTCATTGGGCTAGACTTTAGTGCCAAAGCTATAATAACAATAAAAACCCAAACATTTTTATTCCATTATCAGGACTTATAGCATTTGTTGTATAGTCATGGAAAATGTTTGAGTGTATCACTCTTGACAATATATAACAGTGGATTACTGGAGTTGAATATAATTTTTTGGTTCCTTACCTTGAACAAGGATTTTATATATGGTAATGGGTAGAGTAAAATATCTATAGTGAATTGTATAAAACTTTATTTACTGATATCTTAGTTCATTTGCACACCTATCTATCTACGTATGTTTAAGGATGATCATGAAACCTTGGGAGAAGATAGTCTTGGACATTAGAATAATAAAGAGATTTATCACAACTCATAGCTCCATGAACATGAGCTATCAACATTTGGTGGAGATGAGTTTTGAATAGTTACATTATGGAGTATGTTGTAACTACTTATTCATGTCATGAAGAAGTTAAGTTCTAGTTCCTTAGAGAACTGTGTGGCCATTACATTCAACATTTTCCATTAGAAATAAAGAAGTAATTTATTGAATTTGGAATTGAAATTATGATGATGGAGAGCTAAATTCATTTTTTTATGAGCCACACATTTGGACAAGGAGTGAAGAGTTGGTAACATATTGTAGATTTATAATAGTAACTAGTCAATAGGCATTGCAGAAGTGAAAGTATGATGAAGTTTGATAGAGGATTATAGGAGTAAGTAGTGTAGGAAGGGATAAAGAAAATTTAGGAATTGTTGTTAGGATCCATGGGGAAGTGTAAACACACAAAAATACCCCATCAATTTCAAATTATGCCCTATACCATTGATATCATATGAAGGAAAAACTAGTTGGATGGCAGGAACCAAAGAACCAAGTCTAAACCAACTAGGCTCCCCAACCAAAGTGCACATTAATGATCTTAAATTAGATGAAGTACACATACATAATTTGGATATAGTTAGTGTGGAATTGAAGACTGGGCTAGTAAGGGGTACTAAAACTGAGCCATTTGACACACATACAGACTTAACACTTTCTTTCCCTCTTAAAGGGAATTTCATGGTGAAATTTGGGATGATTGGAGGACTTGACCTTTAAGGTGGATAGAGTATATGCCCAAATTTTTTTAATCACCAAACTACCATTCCTCATATCATGAGTGTTGTTGTTGGAGGCATTAGAGGTGGACTAGATGGTGACACAGGAGGAGGTAATAGACTTCCCCCTCAAGGGATAGGGGCTAGAGGTTCTCAATAACCACCAGTTCAAGAACCTCATACAATAATGGTATATTTAAAAATGATGCTTCACTTACCAAAATATCAATGCATGGAGAATGCAACTAATCACATCCATAAATGTGAACTTATTTGGAGGGCATAAGGCATCACCTCTTTTGAGCATAAATCCACATAGTTTATAACTACACTTTTAGAGTGTAAACATAAATGGTATACAAATTTTGACCCTCAACAAGTCGAGGTCAACTAGGATAAACTTAAAATGGAATTTCTTTATGAGTTTGAAATTCCTTAATTTGAACAACAAAGCATAACCGCACTAAAAGACATAAATCAAGAACTTACTGAAAGTGTGAAAGAATGTGATATAAGGTTTAAAATCCTCATCAAAGCTATCATTTAATATCAATGTTGGTTATCATACATAATGGTTTATGGGAGATTTATTACTACCCTTCTGAGAAACATTGTCTCAAAATACTTTCACTAGCCCACACAAAGCTTTGGAAGATGCCTTTCATGTTGAAGTAGTTAAAAGTATCAATATAGGGATCAATCCTTTCATGGAAGATCAGATAGCTTTAATGGTGTTTTATCTTGAAAAAATAATTTAAAATAATGCGCATGATACTCATAGTTGTCTATGGTGCATTGATTGTAAATTTGAAGGTCATACCTGAAGTAATTGCCCATGCAAGAACATCCACATTATACTTAAGTAGTCATTTAAAATCTATCATAAAGAACATTATGTATTCTCTTGCCCTTTTTTCTAACAAGAAACACACTCAAAGGTGTCTGACTATTGTAATATATGTGATGCCTATACTCATGACACTAATGACTATTGGCTAATTAGTGACATCTATGATTCATGAGTACACAGAACATGCCAGACTTTTATAGCTAACAATAAAGATAATGGTGGATATCAGGGTTGAGGTAGAGGATGAGGAAAATGAGGTGGTCATTTCCTACCCATGACATGTTACAAATGTGGATCCCTAGAGCACTATCAAAGATATTATTCAGACTACCCTACATATGCTTTCAATAAAAAAGACCACCGACTAAAAGAGTGTCTTAACTTGTACGCAACTATCACTAAGGATCAAAATGAAAAGGGTGCCAACATGATAAAATTTTAGAAACCACATTGGCATGTATTTTTAGGCACCCCAACTATATAACAAGTGGATATTACCATTCATAGTGAATAGTCTCAATCTACCTCCAATCCTATTGAGAAAGTTCAATGTGAAGAACCATGAGAAAGAAAGTATCATGATTCCCAACAATAAAAATATGTGCTTTAGGACACAATGATGTTGGTGCAAGAACTCCAAGGAGATATCCAATTTCTCAAAGATAAAGAAGCAACACATCATGTTGATATGTAGAAAGAAACTAAATTTTAGAATGTCTCACATTATGACTTTTAGGAGCTATGCAAGTATATGCTAGAGGAGGACATTATTCCAAATCTAAGTGTTTGGCTTAAGAATCATGCACAAGCACAAAATTATGCTCAACTTAAAGTCAGTTGAAAGACTAAGGATCATTACTTGAATCATGCTCAGTGGCAAGAAACTCCTATTCCCCTTACCGCCTAGAAGATAAAGAGATACTATTCAATTTTGTCATTAATGGATGGGTAATCCAGGACATACTATTTGACACCAAGGATGCATGGTAAAAAATGGCTAGTCTAGTATTGTAGCCATCACCTCATGTGTTTTTCATGGCTAATAAGACTTGTGCTTTACTAATTGGTGTCCTCAAGAATACCATGGTTGATATACTTGGAGTACCGTTTAAGGTGGATTTTGAGGCTATTAAACTAGATAAGGCAGATGACTTCCCAGCTCTATTGGGATGAGCCTAGTTCTATGGAAATAATGCATACTTGAGTTTCAATAAGTGGTACATTATTTTTAATAACACTAACAAGTGTGTTGTTATTCCCTTAAATCAAACATAAGGCCCCCCTTATATATAACCTATCAATATGGAAGAAGACATTAACCACATCTATAATGTCACTGCCAAAGATGATGACCAACATGATCCTACTCTTGATGGTATCCTTTGATGGATGGATACTCTATCCTTCTCTGACACTATAATGAATGCTTGTAATTGTTAGGAACATAAAAACTACAACTTCACTGGAAGTGTGTACATAATAATGTGATAAGGGGAGATTAGTATCATGCTATTATAGGAAATCAAATCCAAAAAACACACTAATAAGTTAACACCTTAAGCCTAGATCTTAGGGGGAGATTAGTGAATAAAAACCATTGACAAAGCACAACTAAAAATGCAATAAAATTAACTTTCTTACTTTTCTTGAATGCTTCAAGAGTTCTCTTCATTGGATTGCTTAGATTTGTGCTATGTTTGTGGAAATAGAGCTTGGTTGTGTCCTTCTCTCCTTGGCACCATTGGCTTTGTGGCTTTGGCTTGTGAAGATTGACTCAATAATTTGGCATAATAACACTATATCAAAATAGATTTTTAAATAATTTGAGAATGACAACTTTACACCAAGATAGCTTAAAATTATGAGTGTGATGTCTTTTATTTATAGATTTTCCCATTTGATCATAAAGAACTTACACCATCCATCTCAAAATGCAGATATGTGGCCAAAAATTCATTTAATTTTGGAGGATAAAATCAATAAATTCCTTCATAAATATTTGGGATAGAGAGGAATTAAAGAGGTATGGGAGGGCTTAATCAGATATTTGTGGCACTTATGGCTTGTAGATGACACCCCATAGATGATGTCACTAGGTGTTGTAGTTATTCACAAAAAAATTCCACTAATGAAATAATCAATAACTTCCATGGAAAATCTACTTAAGCTATTGATTCAAACTAATTCGCTTTAAACATGATTAGTCATTTTTATTTTAATTCTTTGGAAATTGTCAAATTAATCAAATTGGTCAGAATGTCATATTATTGGATCCAAATTTGACTAAAATGGAATTAGAATGTGATGTTAGATGCATTGGAACCATTATCCCATTTAGGATTTTGTTAACACAAAATAACAAAGGCACATGTCTTGTGTAATAAAATTGGTAGAAAAGAGTAATCCAAAGCACCCAGGTATAAAATTGTCATTTTGACTCAAAATGAATTGATCAAAGTTAGGTATCACATAAAATACATTTTCAAATTTAGAGATGCATTAGCCTAAACAAGAAATTGTATATGACAAGCTCAAACCATTTAACATGTTTAGGTGATTTTGGCCTAAATTATGCATTTTGATAAAAATTGGTCTAAAGCTTGGCCGGAGGTCATTGGTGGCTAGTTTTAGGTGTCTATAATTTACCCCTATTTGGGAAGGCATTTCAAGCTATATTCATAGTAACATCTTCTCAAAAAATGTAAAGGTCATGTATGCCTTTGACTTCAATGGTAATGGGTGAATTATATGTGCCCCCTCAAGGGAACGGTTGGTAAAGGGGTCAGTAATCAGTCCCTCAAAAAGAGGAAAAGATTGGAATAAAAGAAAGAAAAGGATGGGGTAGAAATATAATGATATGCCCAAAGTTGGGAAAAATCACTAAGAATGCAAGTAGGATGGTGTATAATGGTTTTCCCAAAGGTGGTTATAAGCATTTTACCTTGATAGTGGAAATATGGTATGATAACACAATGATTTGTCCAAAGGTAGTTATAATCATTGAGAAGATGGAGTTACCCCAGTTAGGATAGACTAACAAGAAAACAACATGCCCTTGTTGGGTAGAAGAAAGTAAATTTGGTGATAACACAATGATTTTCCCAAAAGAGGTTAGAATCATTGAGAATGCAAGTGGTATGGTGTACAATGATTTGCCCATAGGTGGTTATAATCATTGGACCTCGATTATGGAAAACATGATTGAGTGGTTGATGATTGAAGACATGATGATGATAAATCGATATAGAGGATAAATATGAATTAGGACAACCTGCTAATAGGGAGATGTTCATCTGAACTAATAAAGGGTGCAATTTTTTCATTATTTAATTAATCTGTTTGGGATATGATTGAGATTAGATCAAGATGTTATGAATGCCAAAGAAATGTAAATGTTGTCATTGCTATGTAGACTTCTCAAATCTAATTTTTTCTATAGAATGTGGTGGTAGACATCATGATAGAATACCATGAGGACTTGGCTAAAAGATGCATAAGGAATGACTCCCAAGATCCAATAATCAATTAAGAACAATGCAATAATGATAAAAAACATGATGATAATTTAGACATATGGATATGGATGGATTCAAGTATAAATGTGCAAGGAATCACCCAATGAACACACATAGACTAAATCAAGGCAACAATATTGAAAGCAAAGAAATAGGCACATAAACAACAAAGAAAGAAAAAATAATAGATAGTCCCAATGTTAGTATAAATAACATGACATGAACAACAAGATGAATATTTCCCCTAAAAAATAGGTGAAAACTTAAAAAATAAATAATATGGGGGCATATAATAAAAATAAGGGGGTGGTCAAGCTATCTTCATATACAATAGGCAAGTGGATGCTACCTACATAGTTCCATGTATGATATATCTAACAAAAAATTTAGGCCGAACATAGTTCTCCCAATAAATGGGAACAAAATGATAACTGATGAAAAATAAACATGATGGATGTGATAGAATAATAGGAATAGTCTTGAAAAATGACAAGTGCATGGGATAAAAGGACAAAAAGAATGGGAAATGAGGTGAAACATGATTTGCTTGTGACTTAGTGAGGGCTCTCAGAATCCTTAAGGCAAAGAAGTGGTCAATGTTTTTAGTTTTTCTAAAATATCTTTTACAAATGTTTTTGGAATTTTGGAGTATCTCAACTCAATCGAGAATGATGAGACACTAAATGGTCTAAGATCATAAAATGGTGAGAACATTATTTAGATTGCTCATAAAATGGTGAGAGTGTGGCTTAGGTTATTCACAAAATGGTGAGAGTGTGGCTTAGTTTGCTCAAAAAATGGTGAGATCATGGATTAGGTTGCTCATAAAATGGTGAGAGTGTGACTTAGGTTTCTCACAAAATAGTGAGTGCATGGCTCAGGTTGCTTGTAAAATGGCAAGAGCATGGAGAAAGGGGGATGGATCTATCCTCATTATGAATTAAACACAACCCACATAGTCCTAAAATGGCTTTAGTTCATAGTAGTTCCACCTTACAGAGGAGGAATCTGACTAGTGTAGCAACCAATTCAAATAAGAATAGTTGGTATAAAGGCACAATACGACATAGGAATGGCTAGGTGGTATTTCAAGGAATGATAAACAAGTGTTTCCCCTAATTTTCCCATAGGTAGTTATAATTATGAAATAATGGCATAGTTCAATGATAATAAGTTACCCATGGGTGGTTATAATTAGTAGCATGATAATGAGAAAGAATGAAACAAGAAATGTAGGATGCAAATACCAAACTATTGTCTACCTACTCCAAAATATTGCCTCTATCTAGAATGTTTGAAATAACTACCAAAATTGAATCTGAATCTTTTTACTGAAAGTGGTTATGGAACTAATGGAATGGAACCAAGGTCAAATGGCTAGGTAGGGAGGGAGAAAACAACTCAATTGGTGGGAAAGGTATGGTAGAATGATAGATGATATAAGGAAGAATATGGATAATATGGTACATCTTGAAATGGTCATTATAGACAACACACCAAGTCACTCAAGTGAATTAATACTTGATGTGTATAATGTTCATCATCTCATCAAGTTTTTCTCTCATGTAGTGTAGCAAACTTGTATGCTTTAGTGCTAAATTTTTCAAAAATGATGAAAGGACCTATCCAGTTTGGTTTGAACTTGCCTTTATGCTTCTTTTTGGTCATGATATGCTTTTGGTTCTCTTTAAGGACAAGATCACCAAGTTCAAATTCTCTATACTTAATATGCCAATCATACTATATATGGAGGTGGTTCTGGGATGCTTACAAAGTGTTGAGTGTGGTCATGTATTTTTCATCAAGTGGTTCTAGCTCTTTTAGGTGTGTTACACAGTAGTCTTCATCATCTAGGACATACTTCAAGGAGATGCATAGAGAAGGTAAATTGACCTTAATGGGAAAAATTGCCTCAGTGCCATAAAGAAGTGAGTATGAAGTGGCTCTTATGGGGGTATAGTGATTAGTGTGGTATGCCTAGAGGGTGCAGAATATTTGGAGGTGTCAATCATGGCCAGTATCATTGACACTCTTATTAAAGATGTTGATAATGGTTTTATTGGATGCTTCTACTTGGCTGTTATCTTGTGGGTAATATACCATGGAAAATGTTGATTAATCTTTTGCTTGTCACATAATGATTTGAAATATTTATTTCTGAATGATCTACCATTATCAGATATAATTTTAGGGGGATACCATAGTGGAATAGAAGATGGTTATAAATGAACTTGGAAATTTGCTTTCTAATCACATAAGTGAGGGGTATAGATTCAAACCACTTAGTGAAATATTCTGTGGTGGTAAGGATATTTTTATGGCCATCTGATGAGGTGGGGTTTATCTTCCCAATGAGGTAAATTCCCCATATAGAAAATGGCCATGGTGTCAACATTGGTTTTAGTGTCTAGGTGAGGGCATGAATCAAATTAGCATGCCATTGACACTTGTCAATATTTTCACATATGTAGCTACATTTGCAACCATTATTGGCCAATAATAACTAGTATGTACTAGCTTTTTGGGTAGGACTACCCTACTGGTGTGGGCTCTACATACTCCTTCATGAGCTTTCCATAAGGCTAGTGTAGATTCTACTAAAGTTAAATAATGAAGTAGAGCTCCATCAAAACTATGGTGTTAAAGGGTTGATTTGAGTAAGGTATAATAAGTGGTTTGGTGAATGAAGGCTTTGGATTGTTTGTGGGATGGGTTAGGTGGTATAATTTGATCATGGAGGTAGTTGTACAAGTCTAAATACCAGATAGAGCTAGGACCAATAATATCAAAGATCATTATGATAGTTGAAGGTGTATGAGCTAGTACCATTAAATTCTTAATGGGGAACTGATACTCTTTAGTCATGTTTATTTGTCTAATCATAGATCTAATAGTATCCATAGCATATGTGATTCTATTACTTGCCCTTGGTATATGTTTAAATTGGACATCAATAATTTTCCATTTGAGAGTGTTAACCATGGCCTTATATGGCACCAACTTGTCATCTTTGGTCTAAAAATGGTATGTAACCTGATTGATGATTAATTGAGAATCACCGTAAACCTTGAGATGTTTTATGTTTCATTATACCACTTGGCGAATCCCTATAACAAGTGTTTCATATTCAACCATGTTGTTAATACAAGGAATGTTGATCTTGAATTATTTTGGATTAGATCCCCTTATGGCATAATAAATAAAAGGCCTACCCCTAATCCATGTGTTATGAATGATCCATTAAAATATAGCTTCCAAGGTTGCTCCTCAAGAGGTGTGTTAATGATTACCATAATAGATTCATCAAGAAATTAGAATGTGAGTGGTTTTGTATTGGCAAGTGGTTCTTTAGCAAGTTGATCTATAAAAACTTGCCCCTTAATGGTTTTTTATTTGATGTAATCAATGTCAAACTCATTGAGAAGCATGATCCATTTGGCCATGTATCCTTGTAAAGATGTTCTAGATAGTAGATACTTGAGAGGGTCTAATTTTGAAATAACCATGGTTTTATTTTTCAACATGTAATGTCACAGTTTTTGAGCTATGAAGACCATAACTAAACAAGCTTTTTCAATGTGTACCTAATTATGTTTATACACTACCAATGTACGAATTAATTAGTACATAACATGTTCCTTTCTATTATAATTATGTTGAGTTAGGAGTGCCCCCAAGGCATTGTCTATAGCTGATAGATATAATAAGAATGGCTTTTCTAGCATATGAGGTAATAAAATAGGTGGATTCACTAGATAGTCCTTTAACTACTAAAAAGGTGTATAGCAGTGATCATCCTAGTGAAATGTGACTCCATTATTAATAAAATGCATATAAATATGGCATTTGATAGCCAACTATGATATGAAGCGTCATATAGACTAAATCTTTCCCTAAAAATTATGGAGCTGCTTTAAATTAGTTGGTGGTGACATCTGAGTTATGGCTTATAATTTGGTTGGATTGACTTCAATGCCTTGACAAGACATAATGAAGACAAGCAAATTTCTTGAAGTAACTCCAAAAAAACACTTCTTAGGATTTATCCTGACTTTGTACTCATGTAATCTTTCAAATATTTTGTATAGCACTACTAGATGATTAGCCCTAGTTTTTTATTTACCAAGAATGGCGTAAACATAGTCTTCAACAATGTCATGCATCATATCATGAAATATGATGGTTATAGCTCTTTGGTATGTGGATCTATAATTTTAAGACCAAATGGCATAACTTGATAACATAATTATCCCCATACAGTGGTGAATGTTGTCTTATGATAGTCTTCTAGTGCATTTTTATCTGATTATAGCTTGTGAATCTGTCCATCAGTGAAATCATCTCATAACCTATTGTGGAGTTGATTATCATGTTAATTTTTGGCAATGAAAAATCATATTTAGGGAAATCCTTATTTATGTACAAAAATTAATAAAATTTTTAATTCCTTCTAGATTTTTATTAAATGGCACAACATTTGAAATCCACTCTAGATAGTTGATCAACCGAATACATCCTACTTCCAAGAGTTTTCACTAATACAACAATGTGAAGATGCATCTTACATAGCTTTTGTTTCACCAATTTGGCATCAGGATGTACCACAAAGTGGTGCATAACTAAGGTGGGGCCCAAACCTAGCATGTCAAAATAGGCCCATGTAAATATGTCAACAATTTCCCTCAAAAGGGTTGTAAGGACTTCACACTCCTCTTTAGTAAGGGACACATTGAGCTTGATCCATTTTGGGTCATTACAATTCTCAATGTTAACCTCTATTATGTCCTTTACTACAAGGTTCTAACCATCTTTGGGAATAGTAGGCAAAGATTTAAACTATTTGGCTATGTTAGAGTCCTCTATTAGGACTATTTCTTCAAGTTCTCCTAGGCATGATGAATCAAAATCCCTTAATGGGAAGGATGGCCATGTAAAAAATATTTTTGGAAACTCCTAAATAATTCAATCAAAATCTTGTTATTCTTTAGAACTAAACTCAGACTCATAGACAATTTCCTCATTAGTGGTTTCCTAAGCTATGCTTGAGGAATATTAACACCCCCATCTAATGGAAACTATAATAGGTTTTCACCGCTACACTAGACTTTTTCTTTACTTTTTCATTGGTATAAAAGTGCCTCAAAGAGGTTTTCACATTGGGAACTCAATTTTTTATTTATTCTCTTTTGACTAAGGGCATTCACTCATTCTCCAAAATATGCTTTAGGATACGACTTAATTGAGAACCCTAATTTATGGTCCCCCAATGGAACATTATCCCTAAGGCTTAAAAAATCATAGAAAGCCTCATCATTTTAAAAATCATCAATTAGCACATTGTACTCTTATTGGTCCTATTGTATCATTTGGGGATAATATAATGGAAGTGGGTTGTGATAAGTGATTGGTCTAAGGGTACAAATGAAATGAGTGTTAAATATATTAATCTTGAATATGTCATCAAAAAGGCTATGATTAGACTTTGCTTCATTGTCATCATCATTTTCACTAGTCATAGGCATTAGAACATGATTAAGGTACATGGGGTCAACCCCAGAAAATTTAAATCCAAGTCTATAAGGTCTTTTATACTTAGTCATAGAAATTAGCTCAAATGTTCCCTATTGATTTGGTCTAAGGCCTCCTCCTTCATTGTCTTGATTCTTCATGATCCTATTAGGAATAAGATACTTTGAATTTTTATAACAATCAGCCTACTTATCATTATACAACCATGAATCATCACCTTTGAGAGGGTCTTGTTCTTAGCCAGAAGCTAATATGAAAGTGACATGTGATAGACTATGAAGGTTGCCTTTTCCATTTCTTTGCCATTCCATGCAAAGTGGTTAGGATTTGGGTCTTCCAAATGACTTTGGGTTTTGTGGAAGGTTTGTAATGTGAATGGTGCCATGGGTCAAATACTCTCCTGGGACATTAACCAAGATGGTATAATGATTTAATATTTTAGGAGGTAGTATGTGGGAAAGTAAATCAAGGGTATTAGGATCAAAGCAGTTGTCCTTTGGTATATTAAATATTATTTCCTTTCCCTTGTCTTATTTGGTGATTGGATTCATGTCAAAATGGTAGTTATAGCTCTTGAACTCAGCTTCTAGATATTTACAATACTCATATGGATGTAAATCTCTTGGTATATAGATCTCCATTCTTGAATGGGATAACTTGATATGTTGGTGGAACATCGATGGGACTAAATGAATTTCATGTAACCAAGGTCTACCCAAAATAATATTATATGATAAATTGAGATCAAGCACATGGAAAAGTGTATCATGGGTCAAGGTCCCAAGGATAAATGGTAAACTGATAGTGCCTTGTGATTCTCATTCTTCATTATCATAAGCTTTAATGGTTATTTTTTTGCTTGATGAGATTTAGAGACACTATGTTTAGACTTGATCCATTGTCTATAAGGACACATTTCACTTTATGTCTCTTTACATAAACTTCAATATACAATGTATTATTATGCAACAGGCCAATGGATGACATATCATTTTGGTTGAAGGATACTTATTGGGTTGGAGATAGGTGTCCAACCAAAACTTGAAATTGGTCAGGGGATATGTCATTTAAAACTATGGATTGGCTAAGGAACTCATTTAAGATGTTTTTATGGATTGTTGATGTATGAAAAAAATCTAAAAGGGAGATTTATGCTAGTGTATTTTGTAATTATTCCATAATGTCAAACATATTTTCTTGGATAGTGTTAAATGGTTTATTTTTAACCAGAATAGATGGTTGGATGGGTAAAGTGGTAGATGTTTATGGGCCTAGGATGGTAATATTTGACCACCAAGTTGTGATTACATAATTGGTTTGGCATACAGGACCATGGTTGCTAATAAATGATAGTGGTGGGGGTACCAGATAGGATAAGTCTCAGTTGATGGTGCACTTGTGAGTGGTCATGAGGCAAAGATGAGATATCAATATAAGGTCTAAAATTAGTAATCCCTACTTGTTGGTATGCATATATGGGTCCCGAGTCAAGGAAGGATTATCAGTGTGATTCAATTGATTGGCATTGTTTAGCATAGGTCTTGATTGATTGGTATTTGGTCTTTGAGTGATGGAGATGATGGAAACATGACCTCTTACAATATGGCCTACAACCCTATTGTAGTCATGTGCAACTGCATGGTAGGTTTGTTGGTTATTATTATTCTGGCCTTGGTCCCATCTATTAGGTTGATGTTGTTGGTTTTACTATTGTTGATTTAGTTGAATATGTCTTGGTGGTTTATATTTTTATTGTTATTGTACTAGTTTTTATTTCTATTATTGTTTTTTTGGTTGTTTATTATGTTATGGAAAGGAATTTTATTAGATTCTAAGGTTTTGATTAGAGGTGGAAGTGCCAGCATCCAATGTTATCTCCCCATTCTCCAACATATTTTGAATCAAATGTTTAATTTTCACACATCACAAATTATGTCCCTTTACCCAACGATATTCAAAGAAATCATCATATCAATACCAATCAAGATAAGTAATACCATCAAGATAATGTTTTAGTATAGGCCAACTAATCATATTAGCAATGGTGAGATTATAAAACACATAATCAATAAGTTCTCCAAGGTCATTAAAAATGTGATGAGTAGGCACTTTTCTCCTTGGAGGAGTGGTTTGTAATGGCAAAGGTTGTTGTAATTTTTGTGCGAGCTTAAATTATTAGGCTTACTAAATTTGTTAAAAACATTATGGGTTAGGAGTAATTTTTATATGTTACATGGGCTGAGCAAATGGTTTTTACACTGTTGGTTGAATATTTTGTCAGTCAGCTAATTGATGAGCAAAATAGGTCTTATCAACCATAGCAAGGGAGATTGGTCAGCCATATGTGTAGGTTTACTACATCAAAAGGGGAAAAAACTCTCCTCTCATCAAGGGGAGGTTCCCTATTAAATATGAGGAGCTATATACTATATATATAAGTATAAAATAACACTCAAGGGTAGGATAACACCATCCATCTCATTTTTTTCAAAGATGATGTTCATAGACAAAGGAGAAAAAACTTGGTGAAAACACTGAAGGCACTTCTCTTCTTTCAAAAGTGATCTTGCAGGAAATAGCAAGAATTCTTTTAGGTAGTGACAAGTGACTGGTAAGAAAGGGCATAGTAACCAGCAGGATGAAGTGTAACTCAAAGTCTACACCTCAACTACCCAAAGAGTGAAAAACAAAGGATAATGGGGGCAAAAATTCATCCCAAGATCCTTCACACAAAAATAGAAAATGAAAACACACACTAAAAATAATTATGAAAGCACAAAGTCATTCCACTATTAGCTTCAGGACACCTTCCTAATTACTTTTACTAGTTCTGCTTGTTAAATTGAATAAACAAGAACACATTTAGAAAATAGACATAAGAACAATCTCCTAAAATGATACAAGCTATAACAGCATAAAGTCTGTAAGTAACTTGCTTTCTCATTCAAACAAATAATTATGAAGAATAATCTGAGCTCAAAGTCTCAGTAATCGCCTCTCAATTTGGGCAAAGTTCTGCTTCTATAATGGAAAAGTCTCCCTTTGCATAAGACAAGAGATTACAATATATGGAAACCAAGGAAGGCTTGGCACTTTTTTCCATAGAATGGCCCATGCTGCGGTCAATGCATTGAATGCATTTTCAGTTCTATTGAGGGACCATGCTTAGAACAGTGCACTCACCTTAACTGTGGTGTGCCAATTCATCTAATATGTCTCCTCCAAAGTATAAATTGTTTGGTCCTTTCCTTCTCATTTGTGTAGCTATCCACATTTGCCTTTACTTCATGAAAGAAAAATAGGCTAGATCCTTGATTTGGTGAGCTCAGATGACTACTTGGTGAACAGTTTCACCTACTGGAAATAAGTCCCTTATAGATATTTTTGATATTTTTTTAATATTCTCTCTTCCTTGTAGCAATCGAAGCTCTCGAGCTATCTTCTTTAGCTGGTCACTTGGTTCATTTTTCAAATTCTGTGCCATATTCAAAAACTAACAGATATTCCATTACCTTAAATTTGATGTTCGTGGGACCGTCAATGGTGGCTGGCTATTTGAACCATGTTGAACCATGAACCTTTGAGCCTATGAAAGTTCATTGGCTCAATGGTTCAATGGTTTAAGTGATCTTTTTTAGCTCCCTATTTCAATCACTTCCTTGTTCTTTACTTAAACCATCCCTTTGAACCGTCTCTAGAATCTTCCATTTATTTCTTTCCTTTTGTCTGAAGTTTCCTTTGAACTGTTGAACCTGTGAACCATTAAACTTTGAACTCTTTCGGTTCAAGGTTAAATCAGTTCATTGGTTCATCCTTTGTCCCATTGTTTCCTTTATCCTTCTAAGTCCCTTTGAGGCCTTGAAAATCCTTTGGCCTTTGTCTTTGGAACACCCCGAAGGGAAGGTGTCCCTTCGAGCTTTGAAAAAGGTCCTTTTTGTTAGTGCCGAGAGCCCCCCACAAGGGTACCTACCCTTTGGGGTCTTTTAGGTGGCCTTCAGGCTTCATTCTTTCAGAGAGTGTTCAAGCTTCAATTCCTTCAGACAAAATGTCCAAAGGAATTCCATTGAACATTTTGTCTGAATGAATTCTTCACTTGCTTTAACCATTTTCCCATTAGGTTTTTAACTATTCCTTTAGGGAAAATGCCCAAAGGAATTCTTTCAAACATTTTGTCTGAAGGAAATCTTTACTTGGCTTTGTCTTTTTTCATTGACCTTTTATTTTCAGGATTTTCCTTTAGACAAAAGTCTGAAGGAATTCCTTCAAACATTTTGTCTAAAAGAATTCGCCTTTGCCTTATCTACTTTTTCAAGGAAAATCTTCCTGAAGGAATTCTTACAATTCCTTCACTTAGTAATTTTCTCAAACAAAAAGTCTGAAGGAAATGTTCCCTTTTAGCCTTAGTCACTTTTTGATCCTTTGAACCCATGTTCCTTGCCCTCCGCAAGGCCACTTGTCTCTAGTTCACTACCCTTCACAAGGGCATTTGTTCCTTCAGTTTTGGGGTAGTCCTTTAAACCAACCATTTGAACCAACTGATTAAACCAACATTGGTTCAATGGTTCAATCAGTTCAATCTCTTTATTTTGGCTAAGTCTTTTGACTGCTTGAACCAATTACGTGTTGAACCTATTGAACCATTAAACCTGTTGAACCTTTGAACCAAAATGGTTCAAGGTTCAAAGGTTCAATGGTTCAATCCTTCTTTTTGCAAAGTGTTTTGAAGTCGTTGAACCTTGAAGCGGTTAAACTTGATGAACTTTTGACAAATCTCTTAACTCTTTAAGCTTGCCAATGGTGTTGAACCTTTGAACCTGTTGAACCCATTAAACCTTTTTGGTTCAAGGTTCAATGGTTCAATCCTTGCTTAGAAGCTTATCGATGAACATTTTTGGTTGAACCAAGGCATTGAACCAATCTTGAAATTGCCCAAGTGTTGGAAACTTGCTCTTTTGAGAGAGCTCATCTATTGAAGCCCTTTGAACCTTTGAACCTGTTAACCCCTTAACTAAAAAATCTTGAATAATGAAGAATTTGAATGCTCAGAACAATTTTTTGAGAAGGGAAGAGACTATTTTGGCTTGCAAGACCAAAATAGTTTATATGTTGTCCCAAAAATGAGTGATATTTTTGGGGACAATAGCTGGCTCTAGTTGGGGAACTTTCTTTAGTTGAAAACTTGGAATAACTAAGGGGAATAGAAACCAGAATCTCTAGTGCCTTGAAGTATGCCATTGGACTATGGAGTCATGCTACCCAGAAAAAAAAGGTGCCAAAAATGAAAATGAAAAGCACAAAATAGAACTAAAGACTTTACAAATATACATATGTACATGTGAACTTATCTGATACTTCAAGAATTGAAGTGCTTCAGATGATGTCCATTATGAGGAAGAGAAAAGAGTGTGCCATCTTGATACTTCAATAAGAAGCTATTTTCACCATTGAGCTGATGGATAGTAAATGGGCCTATCCAAAGGGAATCAAATTTCCCATGTATTCCCTTTGGTTCTCTTCTCTTGTCCCACAATAGGACTTGATCTCCAATCTAGAAATCATAGTTTTTTGCCTTTTGGTTGAAGAGCTTCTTCACCAGACCTTGATGTATAGCAATTTAGTCCACTAACATGGTTCACTGCTCATCCAGCTTAGTCAAGCACATGATCCTCTTATCGATGGAGTTTTCATATGTCTGATCTTCAACTGCTTTAGCCAATTTCAATGCTGGCAATTCTAGGGTGATTGGTATTTTAGCATTGAGTCCATAAAGAAGTTGTAAAGGTGACATACCAATCTCCCTCTTGGGTGTGATTCTTTCTTCCCATAAAGCATCAAGTGATGTTTTATACCATGTTCATTGGTTGTCATCCACCAGCTTCCTGATGATAGTCACCAGGTTCTTGTTGCTTGATTCAGCTTGGCCATTCCCTTGTGGAAAATAATTAAAAGAGTGGGAGAGGGTGATCCCATAGTAAAAATAGAACTGAATAATCTCCTGAGTAGAGAAACAAGATACATTATCTGTGATAATCTTGGTTGGGATCCCAAACCTAGAAATGATGTTCTCCTTGAGGAAATTACACAGTACTTCTGAAGTGGCCTGTTTGGTGCGAATAGCTTCCACCCACTTGGTGAAGTAATCTATGGTTTTGAGGACATAATCATGTCCAGCACTTGAATATGGGTTTACAGCACCAATGAAATTGATTCCCTATTTCTAAAATGGCTCTTCTATCACCACTGGCTTAAGGGGCAGAGTAACTAACTTGGGTCTTCCAATGAACTGTTGGCATAGTTCACATTTTTGCACCCATTTGTATGTATTTTGAAAGAGAGTAGGCTAGTAATACCTGGCTCATAGAATCTTATGGGTAGTTACAGGAGTAGAAAAATGTCCTCCATAGGCCAAATTATGGAAAGATCTCAATAGTTAGTTCTGATACTCTTTATCTACACAGTGAAAGAGCACTCCATCAAGGCTCCTCTTATATAGACCATTGTCCTAGAGGACAAAATTGGCAGCTTTCAACTTGACAATCCTCCTTTCTTTATGAGATAGGTGATCAAGACACTCACCATAAGCAAGGAAATGATCAATACTTGAATACCACTCATCTGTGGTGGAGATAAAGAGGATTGTTGGCATGTCTTCAATTCCTTCTTTTCCATGCTCTATTTCTTCTGCTCTATTGTCAGCCATCAATTGATAGAGGCCATTTCTCCTCACAATATTTGTCAGTTTGATAACTAGATCAAACTCCTAGATTTTAGAAATCTAATTGCCTCTTTTTGTTCCAAACTCTTACTAAATTAATACATATTTGACTGTGGTGTTAGGAACCAGGGCAGTAGTGTGTCAATTCAAGATGTAGAAGCAGAAATGCTTCACTACCTTGACCACTGCTAAGCATGTTTCTCCATGTTTGATTACTTTAGCTCATGAGCTTTGAGAAGACAACTCATGAAAGAAATGGGAGATTCTACACCTTCTTGGTTTTATTGAACCAGAATGGTTAAAAGTGTGTGTTTGGAAGCATAACTATACACTATAAAATCCTTGGTATAATCTAGACAAACCAAAATTGGGGCATGGGTAATAGATGTCTTAATATCTTGGAATGCCAATTTACCTTCTTCATTCCAGCTAAAAGTGGCCTTTCCTTTCATCATGTTTACAATATGGTGAGTCTTATCAGCAAACTCGAGGATGAACCTTCATAAAAAATTCACTTTTTTGAAGAAAAAGTGAACTACAGTCTTACTTTTAGGTAGGGTAAGCTCCTAAATATACTTGACTCTATTTGAGTCAATATTTATGCCTTCTTTGGACATAATGTGTCTAAGAAGTTTCCCTTCTATTACCCCAAAAATAGACTTCTTGGGATTTAGTGAAATGTCATTCTAGCAGTAGCATTCCAACACTTGTTACAAATGGTGCACATGGTTAGGGCGATGCTTAGAAAAGATGGTTAAATCATCCAAGTACACTATAATGATCTTACCCATTTCATTTTTGAAATCAAGGTCCATTGCTCTCTGAAAATTGGTGCCAACATTTATCAGGCCAAATGGCATTCTTCAATAGGTAAATGTGCCCCAAGGTGTGGTGAAGGTATTCTTATGCTGGTCTGCTTTACCAACTTCAACTTGATTGTATCCTAAGAAGCCTCTATCATTGATAACATCTCTGGACCAATCATCATCTGAAGAACTTGATCCATGATGGGAAGGGGATAGTTATCTTTTAAGGATGACTGATTCAAGTTCCTAAAATCTACACAAAGGTGAATCTTGACATTCTTCTTCCTCATAGGGACTATGTTGGCAATCCATGTGGAATGATAGATTGAGAAAATTATCCTAGCATTTAGCATTTTTGTATTTCAAATAGAATAGTACCTGATATCTTTGGATTATAATATCTAGATTTTTGCTTTTAAGACACTGAATCACTTTTGAGATGAATGTCATGGCATATTTCTTTGCACCTGAGTGACTTCAAATCATCATAAGAGTATGCTAGGACATCCTTATACTAGCAGAGTAGAGCAGTGAACTTGAATCTCTCCTCAAGAGTGCAGCATTTCCCAATGTTCACCATCTTGGGATCTTCTTTGGTACCCAAATTTATGTGATCAAACTCTTAGGAGGAGCTTGAATCTGTTTGCTACTATGTGATGAATTTGTCATGTTTGTCAAACAACTTCTCAATCAAAAATAGGCATTTGGGAATCTTATTCCCTTTAAGTTGTAAGAACTCTTCACCTGCATCTACACTTGATTTAGGAGCTAGTTCAAGCTTTTGAGGCTCACTACCTTCAAAATGAAGCTATTCAAAGTTGTCTTTTTACTCTAGGAAGGCAATGATTTGGTTGTCATTGTTGAACACCTGCCAATGACTGGCATTATTAGGTACACTTGATCAAAAGACCAGTTTAATAATCTACCTATCTCCTTTAAAATTAGGGTGAGGGACCAGAAGAGTTTTCAAAATAGCTAATGCATCAGCGCTTTCATTATATTCCCTGGGTATGGCAAAGATGTTGAAAGCATCAAAGCTTTCAATTTGATCCTAGACTAGATTGTGGTAGTGGTGCGACCTCTCATTCTTGGTTTGATATAGGTTTCTCACCTGACAAACCACCAGTTCAACATCTCCTTTGGCATGAAGGAGCTTGATGCCTTTATCTTGAGTAGCCTTCAATCCAATTAATAGAGATTCATATTTAGGTGTGTTGTTGGTGTTGCTAAACTACAACTTGTATGATGAAGGAAAAATATCTCCCTGAGGAGATATCAACATAATCCATGTTTTGGAACTAGTAGAGGAGTAGCTGCCATCAAATTCTAGAATCCATACCTCATCAGACACTAATTTTTCTTTGGATTCTTCTTTATTAGGAGAGGGGGATTCTTCTGCTCTTACATTACGCTCCACAAATTCTTCTATTGTTCTAGATGAGACCATTTTTAGGCTATCATTTTTGGAAGATTCACTAGGTGCCTCATGGGCTTCCTCTATGGTTAAGAAATAATTACCCATGCCTAAAGACTCAAATAGAATTTGAGCTTCAGGTGCCAATGTTTGAGTAACCACATATTTTGCTTCTTTATCAAGGAGAAATCTTTGCATAATGCCTTTGATAGGGATTCTCACCTCAGATAAGTCCATGCTCAACTCACCACCAACATCCTTGCAAAAAATTTGGCCAAGAAGGATGTTGTATGATGCTGGAACGTCAGCCACCAAGATAGTCATCTTGATTCTTTTGTCTGGGAATGCTACAAATGCAAATTGGGCATCCTTAATTTGTCCCAACAGTGGCACTTGTTTATTCTCCATGAAGAAACATCTCCCAAATGTCTTGTTTAGTGTGAGACTAAGGTATTTTGCCACTTTAGTAGGCATGACATTGTCTGAAGCTCTGGAATCAATGATGCAATTACTCATCTTGTGAACGTTTGTCAACAGGGAAACATAGAAAGGCTCTATTTTCCCAAGGGTAGTAGGAGGAGTAATGAAAAGATTGTTTGGGATGGACATGTTCCTTGGGGGATCATGATTTACCTTCTTAGCATCTTGTCTTGTATGGGTGGTTTAGTTCTTTACACATTGAACCAACTTGTCCAACTGCTCAGGGTTGGACTGTAAGAATTCAGATTCAGACATTTGAATTTTGGTTTTCTTTATATGGTCAATTATATAAAATGTTTGAAATGAACTATGAACATAGGATGCAAGTTCATCTTTTTGGTTTTTATAAGGGAGAGGATTGGTCTATGAATTTGAAATTGGAGGTGAAGGTGCAATTAAGGTACTCACCTTTTTATCAGTCATCGGGTCCTTTGGCTGGAAGGGCAAAGTGGTTCCCCACTTAGCAATTAAAATTGTAGGCTAAATTCATTCCTCTATTCTTTCCTTATAAGCTTGCTGGGCTAACTGGTTCTTAGACTGGGTGAATATAGCGTAAGTTCTTTCAACTATTCCACCTTCACTTCTGGGTTCATCCTGGTAATTTAGGAAACTAATGTTGGAGTTGCTAGCTAATTTTTCTTAGTCTGCTGCAAAGAAATTAACATCATTTTCTTGATCAAAATCAGGTTGGAAAGAGGAATCATGTTCTATTTTTAGATATCCAACTACTAAGTTGGTTGGAGGTGCTTCAATGGAAAGTTTATTCCTCTGAGGGGGAGGAAGATGATTTTTTTTCCCTTGATTCCTAGCAGCATTGCCTTGGTATGGCTGATTTTGAAATGTTCTCCTTGTCATATCTCTATATGGAGGAGTGGATGACATCCCTTATGCCATTTAATTTTTGAGAGCTAGCAACTCATTTACCAACTTTTGCACCATTGGATCAGTAGTGGCTGTAGGTGAGTATTCAAAAGATGAAGAGGATTTACCTCTATTAGGATCTCCCTTTATCTTTCCTACCAAGATAAGGTCATCTTTTACCTTAGTAGCCAAATCTTGAGTAGCAAAAAGGTTTATGTGGCTAACCTATCTCAGTAGAAAACTCACTTTAGGTATTTGTGAGTTGATGAAGAAGAATTTGAGGTTTTCAAGTGTTGGCTGAGTAATTACAGGAATCCTATTCCTCAGCTTGTTAAACTTTGCTATGAAATCCCTCAGAGGCTCATGAGGCTCCTTCTTCATATGTGTGAGTTGGGCCAACAAGGCATGCGCATCTTCTACAGCCTTGAACTTGGCTTCAAATTTAGCTTTAAGAGTGTCCCAGTTAGTCACTAACTAAGCCTGTAGATGGTAAAACTAGTCTATAGCAGTGCCTTGTAGTGTTTCCACAAATAGCCTAATGGCTATATCTTCGTATTCCACACCTATCATGCCATAGGCTATGCTGAAAGTATAAATATGTTCATCAGGATGAACTTTCCCATCACCAAATAATTTGGTAAAATTCTTCCTTGAACTTCATGGAAGCTCATGTAGAGGTGGAGTAAGATTGAGTAGACCAAAAGAGTTACCCCAGGGGGGCTAAGATGCCATGATTTGATTATGGAAAAGGGGGATAAAAAATCTAGGTGGAGTATGTATAGACAAATCTCTGCTAATAACAAAAAAAGTAGCTCTACCTTGCGCTAGTGACCTGGTATAGGTAGGAAGAACACTCCTAGATCGTTGAAATTGAGGTTATGGAGGGAACAAATCAAAATTGCCCTATTGCACCAACTTAAAAATAGGGTCAACAACACCTTAGGCTCTTTGATTTTTGGCATAGCATGGAGTTTCTAGATTGTAGAATGAAAATGGAAAAGAACTGGCCCTGCTTCAGCTTAAAGCTTGAGGCTTCAAACTACTTGTTCTCTCCCCAGCAGAGTTGCCAAAAAACTATTGGGTGAATATTTTGTCAGTCAGCTAACTGATGAGCAAAATAGGTCTTATCAACCACAACAAGGGAGATTGGTCAGCCAGATGTGCAAGTTTACTACATCAAAAGGGGACAAATCTCTCCTCTCATCAAGGGGATGTTCCCTATTAAATATGAGGAGCTATATACTATATATATAAGCAAAAAATAACACTCAAGGGTAGGATACCACCATCCATATCTCTTTTTTTAGAGATGATGTTCATAGACAAAGGAGAAAAAACTTGGTGAAAACACTGAAGGCAATTCTCTTCTTTCAGAAGTGATCTTGCAGGAAATAGCAGGAGTTCTATCAGGTAGTGACAAGTGACTGGTAACAAAGGGTGTAGTAACTAGCAGGATGAAGTGTAACTCAAAGTCTACACCACAACTACCCAAAGAGTGAAAAACAAAGGATAATGGGGGCACAAAGTCATCCCAAGATCTTTCACACAGAAATAGAAAATGAAAACACACACTAAAAACAATTGTGAAAGCACAAAGTCTTTCCACAATTAGCTTCAGGACACCTTCTTGATTACTTCTACTAGTTTTTCTTGTTAAATTGAATAAACAAGAACACATTCAGGAAACAGACATAAGAACAATCTCCTAAAATGATACAAGCTATAACAACACAAAGTTTGTAAGTAACTTGCTTTCTCATTCAAATAAAGAAATATGAAGAACAATATGAGCTCAAAGTCTCAGTAATCACCTCTCAATTTGGGCAGAGTTTCACTTCTGTAATGGAAAAGTCTCCCTTTGCATAAGACAAGAGATTAAAATATATGGTAACCAAGGAAGGCTTGGCACTTTTTTCCATGGAATGGACCATGTTGCGGTCAATGCATTGAATGCATTTTCAGTTCTATCGAGGGACCATGCTTAGAACAGTGCATTTGCCTTAACTGTGGCATGCCAATTCATCTAATATGTCTCCTCCAAAGTATAGACTATCTAGTCCTTTCTTTCTCATTTGTGCAACTATCCACTTTTTCCTTTACTTCATGGAAGAAAAAAAGGTTGCGTCCTTGATTTGGTGAGCTCAGATGACTACTTGGTGAACTATTTCACCTACTAGAAATAAGTCCCTTATAGATATTTCTGATCTTTTTGTAATATTGTCTCTTCCCTGTAGCAATTGAAGCTCTTAGGATATCTTCTTCAGCTGGTTACTTGGTTCATTTTTCAAGTTCTACACTATATTCAAAAACTAACAGATATTCCATTACCTTAAATTTGACGTCTGTAGGGCTGTCAATGGTGGCTGGCTATTTGAACCATGTTGAACCATGAACCTTTGAACCTATGAAATTTCATGGTTCAATGGTTTAGGTGAACTTTTTTAGCTCCCTGGTTCAATCACTTCCTTGTTCTTTGCTTGAACCATCTCTGGAATCTTCCATTTGTTTCTTTCCTTTTGTCTAGAGCTTCCTTTGAACTGTTAAACATGTGAACCATTAAACTTTGAACTCTTTTGGTTCAAGGTTTAGTCGGTTCATTGGTTCATCCTTTGTCCCGTTGTTTCCTTTATCCTTCTAAGTCCCTTTGAGGCCTTGAAAATCCTTTGGCCTTTGTCTTTGGAATGCCTTGAAGGGAAGGTGTCCCTTCAAGATTTGAGAGAGGTCCTTTTTGTTAGTGCCAAGAGCCCCCCACAAGGGTACCTACCCTTTGGGGTCTTTCAGGCGACCTTCGGGCTTCATTATTTTAGAGAGTGTTCAAGCTTCAATTCTTTTAAACAAAATGTCCAAAGGAATTCATTCAGGCATTTTATCTGAATGAATTCTTTTCTTGCTTTAACCATTTTCTCACCAGGTTTTTAACTATTCCTTCGAGCAAAATACCTGAAAGAATTCCTTCAAACATTTTTTCCAAAGGAAATCTTTCCTTGGCTTTGTCTTTTTCCATCGGGCTTTTGATTTCGAGCTTTTCCTTCGAACATTTTTTCTAAAAGAATTCACCTTTGCCTTATCTGCTTTTCCAAGGAAAATCTTCCCGAAGGAATTCTTACGATTTCATCACTTAGTAATTTCCTCAGACAAAAAGTCTGAAGGAAATGTTCCCTTTCGGCCTTAGTCACTTTTTGATCCTTTGAACCCATGTTCCCTACCCTCCACAAGGGCACTTGTCTCTAGTTCACTACCCTTCACAAGGGCATTTGTTCCTTCGGTTTTGGGGTAGTCCTTTAAACCAACCATTTGACCTGACTGATTGAACCAACTTTGGTTCAAAGGTTTAATGGTTCAATTGGTTCAATCTCTTTGTTTTGGCTAAGTCTTTTGACTGCTTGAACCCACTACGCATTGAACCTATTAAACTGTTGAACCCATTGAGCCTTTGAACCAAAATGGTTCAAGGTTCAATGGTTCAATGGTTCAAGCCTTCTTCTTTTCACTAAGTGTTTTGAAGCCATTGAACATTGAAGCAGTTGAACTTGATAAACTTTTGACAAAGTGCTTAACTCTTTAAGCTTTCTAATGACATTGAACCTTTGAACTTGTTGAACTCGTTGAACCTTTTTGGCTCAAGGTTCAACAGATCAATGGTTCAATCCTTACTTAAAAGCTTGCCGATGAACATTTTTGGTTGAACCAAGGCATTAAACCAATCCTAAAATTTTGAAAGTGTTGGAACCTTGCTCTTTTGAGAGAGCTCACCTATTGAAGCCCTTTGAACCTTTGAACCTGCTAACCCCTTAACTAAAAAAGATTTAATAATGAATAATTAGAATGCTCAGAATAATTTTTTGAGAAGGGAAGAGACTATTTTGGCCTGCAGGACCAAAATAGTTCATATGTTGTCCCAAAAATGAGTGATATTTTTGGGGACAACATACACCATTTAGACATGTTGTGACTTCATTACTCCATTTCCCACAATATTCTTGTTACAATTTAATGGCTTGGGTTTTTCATAGTTATTGACCTATACCAATTGTGATGATTTTGTTTGGACTTGGTTTTGGTTTTGGTTATGGCCATTTCCTTGATTGGTAGCTTGATTTTGATTTGATGAAGTAATATTGATGATCCTTTTATTAATAAGGGCTCACTCAATCAACAAACCTTTTTCAATGATCTCTTTAAAATTATGCACACACTATAGTTCCAGATGATAGGATATCTCATTGTGCAAATTTTTGGTAAACATAGTGGCTAATTATTTATGTGATAAGTTATGGGTGAATTAGCTTTAAAGGGATCTCGATCACTATAGATAACTTTAAAAAAATTCATCAGCCTTTTACTTATCTTGCATTAAGTTGACCAATGAAATCTCATGCTCAAGATTGTATGAGAAGTGTTACACAAACTTATCTAAAATATCATCAAAATCTAATACTAAATTCTTGGTCAACTTCAAAAACCATTCCAAGGCTTGTCCAACTAGACTTCTTTGAAATAATAACAAGTATATGTTGTTATATGCTATCAACTATCATGAGATAAATAACTCCATCAGATGTGCTTTGAGGACACCTTTCCCCTTGTATTTGTCAAACTTGGATGGCTCATATCTTAGAGGAAATCATATTTTCAAGTAATCCATATTAAAAGGATATGAACACACATCATCCAACTTAATATTTTTGGTTTATTTCCTAGCTTGTATGGTGGCAATGGCATCCTTAATTTATTATAGCTCTTATTCAAGTAAACTTATGGGAATATTGGCCTAGGTAGATGGTTGATTGGTCCCAAGTGGAGTACTTTGACTGAGGTATGATGGAGGTATTATCTGGGGTATATTGGATTAGTTAGGGAATGGACCTAGAATATGGATGCATAGATTAGGGTGTGATTTTTGAGATTGCACATATTTTAGTGTGATATTCTAGTTGGGGAAGGGTATGTAGGCTTGGCTTTGAGGATTTTAAGGTTGGGATGGAGAGATATGTCCATATTGTACCTATTGAGGTTGAATAAGGACATGCTACTGACTAATCAAACTTTGTTGTTGGGGGGGACTTATGAACCAAGACTTTATCTCTAAACTTGTGGCACATTCTACATAAAAGGTAAAGGTTACCTAATAGGTACTTAAGGAACATTAGATCCTCTTTGTTACATGAATCCCTATTGAGAATTAGATGCATGCTGGAGATTCAACATCTATCACTAACCAATATTTATACATTATTGATTAGACATTATTTGGTTTTGGATTGGTATATTAGTTTGTGAGGAAAGAGGTATGTTTACTACTACCTAGCAAGGTGGAACATTAGTTTCCCCATGTTGAGGTGGCAATATGTTATGCTTATACATTGTAGGTTAATTGGATGGTGCTTACTATTATGGAATATTACTCATCACCTATTAGGGAGGAGTAAGATTCATCACACTCTATTGTGACATCGCACTAGTTATTGTTTGACTACCTAATCCTATTGGTTGAGTGCTTGAAGAAGCATTGGTTGAGGATTAGTGGTAGTTATTTTAGATTGGGATGTATAAGCCCTTATTCCTTAATTTTTAGAACCACTAATGGTGCTAGCTAAAGGCACATTTGTTTATAGACTAGTTGTTTATATGTTAACACCACTTTGGTTTGGATTGGACATTACTTGTGCAGTATCCACTATGTTTTGCTCAGTGTTCTATGTAGAAGCAGAAGACACTTCCTCGATGGCTGGGGTATGGAACATGTTTTCAACTAAAGTATTTTGTGTAAATTGATCTAAACCCTAATTTTCTTGACTATTCAATTCTAATAAAACTCTTATTAAAGGAGATAAATAAATAAGAGGCATGTTTGTCATGGTTATATTATTAAAATTGTGTGTTATGTTCAAGTAAGTTTGGTATGTTGTTTGCATCTATATAAAGTGATCCTCCATGAGGCCTTTTCCTTTGAAAATCATATTAGGGTATTTATATGCCATTAATACTAGAGATAGAGGGTTGATATAAGAATAATTTTGACTATATAATATGCTATGAGGCATTCTTACTAGACTTGACAAATTATCATGGGGGAAATCTATCAAAAACATAGCCTCTACATCTATAGCTGTGAACAGATTCTTGTCCTTTTTTTATAAAAAGTGGCACTCAAATAGATAAGGATCATACATTTATGACATAGTAACATAATATGGTTTTTGAGGAAATGGTTCTTCAACTAAAGGTACTACAACTAGGTATTACTCTATTTGTTCTTGATCCTGCTCTGAGTATGGATGTGTTTGAACCAAATAGCAAGCCAATGGGTCTTTGTTTTGTGCCCCTATTTGAGTGTTATAATATGGATAAGGATCCATCTCATTAACAACATCCTCTACATATGGGTCTTGAGCAATTTCTTCTTATGTGACTACATTACTAAGCCTTGGATTGTACATGATGCCACTACGAGTGTAAGAAGACATGTTGGTATCAGTAGTAAATAATTTGCTACCAAAATGGAATAGAGTTCTACAAAATATTGAAAAATCAATGTCAAAAGGTTCAAACATGGTCTAATTTGTTCAAAAGGATGGATATGTATATCCAAAAAGATGTATGTAATGACTTGTGATAAAACAAGCTAACGTCAAATGTCTAATGTTAAACATCTCACATAAAAAGGTCAAGTAGATGGACTAAAATTCAAAATGACAAATTTTAGGATCAAAGTGTTTCAAATAAGTCTAATATAAGAAAAACAAAGGTTTATAGGTCTTTTTTCCAAATGTGGCATCAAAATCTAGGCTCAAACAAAGGTAAGTGCTAGGTTTTTTGGCCAAACATGGTGTCAAAAGATAAACTTTAAAGGAAAAGTGAGATGTTTAATCTAATAGGTTTGAAACACTTCAACATAGACTAGGAATTTGAATTTTTGGACATAAACTTGATCAATAGGTATGAGGTATGAAAAAAATGCACCTAGAGATAGATTATTTTCTCCCAAATAATGGCACAAACTAGACTCTTTCAACCAATATGCTAGATGAAAGTGGATGGTATAAGTAAACTAGATAAATACTAATAAAGTATAATTGAATTGGCTGGAATTTTGGAAAAATATGGAATCTATGAGAATAAGTATATTAAATAATTTGAGAATCATAATGATGATACAATTCTCAAAAGGTGTGACAAATGTTTGCTTCAAGACTCTAAGTCAAAATGGTTTGACATGTTTTGGGTAGTGTGACGTTGTGCTTCTCAACTCAAATCACACACACACACACACACACACACACAAAGTTTGACAAAATTCTAAAGAAAAATGTTTGTATCAAATGGACTCAACACTCACTTTATCGTGGCACAACAAGAATGGTAATAGTAAAGGTAGTATAAAATTTATTCTAGGACTCAAAGCGTGAGCGACATGTAAGATGACTTGAGTCCACCAATGATAAAAATGATAGTGATTCTATAAATGGCCTTCAATGCAAATTATAAATTAAACCCATGTTCCCTCAAGTTAAGTGCAAATGGAAAACCCAAATTAACACATCACCCTTATGAACTTAGAAAAATGCAATTTCAAATTTAAAATATCAATGAAAGACTTAAGAAAATTTGGCAAATGGGAAACATAACTATTCCATTTAGATGATATGACATAATTTTTTAAGATGACAAATTTTAACAAGGAAAACTATTATTTTCACTCAAAAAGCATAACACCTCCTTGTTTAAGAAATTGTGGATAATGTGTTTGGTTATGGCCTTTGTTAACAAACAAGTTTTGACTCAAATCAAGACCAAGTAATCTAATAAAAAGAAAAATTAAACTAAGTAATCATCCTAAGCCCTAAACTAACAAGTTTTCATGATATTATTGAAGTCCATTTTTATACGTGCACTTGAGAGTAAATTGAGTGTTCATCCAAAATAAAAGCACAATATATAGTAGGTTTTTACACCCCCCTTCTCTCAAGTGACAATATGATGATATGGACCTTGGGGTGCACCTCACATCAAAAATATTTCTATGACAAGTGGGGTTTGTCTAAAACTCTAGAATTTTAAACCATCTAAATGGATCCCATGTGTATTAACTTTCATGTTAGCACACAAGAGAAGTAGCACATCATTTGGGTCCATGTCAAATGTCTTGTTGTGAAAAGGTCTAGTCCTTTTCATAACCACTACATCTATCACTTTATTAGTGTAGTGGGATGTCCAAAATGATCATACATCATGGGCTTAGCCTTTATTAACAAAGATGGTTTAATCTCTCAAACCACTATCTCAATGAGGGGATCCTAATTTATATACCCCCCATAGAGAGGTGTTGAAGATGATGTTGGGAGATGAAACCCTATGTCAAAGCTTCCCTATAAAACTTATGGGAGGTAATGAAGTCCCCCTCACAATCCAAAATGTGTGAAATTAAAAACTAAAAAAAAAGGTTTTATGGTTGTTTCTAGATCACCCAAGCCATGTGGATCTTGGGGAGAGCCTTGATAACATATTTTTTATGTCTTTGAACTAAGGCACAATTTGCAATAAAGATGTCACTTTTGATCCCACAAGTTCCCTATAGGGGATGGGGGAGAGCATACACATAAATTCCTTTTTTCTCAAACAAATTTAACTAAACAAATGATAAATGACTTATTCAAAACAAAACTTTGAAGTGATTTTAGTTTTAAAGCACTAAAATTGAAAGATTTGGTGGTGTTCTTTATCTGCTTGGCCTTATGTTACAAAAACTTTTAAAGATAACTAGAAAACATTCAACATAAACATCCAAGTTTTTTTTAAGCACCAAATGGAAGTTCCTAATTATTTTTAAGCACCTAAAAGAAGTTTAAAAAGACTTAATTAAGATTGATTTGATCACTTTCTAAGTAGGTCCTATAAAAAAATTGTTAGAGTTTTTTTTAGCGTTGAAGATATTTTGTGAATGAGATAAGTAACTTTGAAAAGTATGCTCTTGGGTTTGCACAGTTAAAAACTGTAGATACATAGTCCAAAATTGAAACTCTGCAAAGCTAAAACTGGTTAAGATAAAATCATAATTCACTGTTTACATAGTAAAAATGATAAAATCACTACTCGACCCAACAAAATCACAAGTCACAAGGAAAAACTGAAACTTTAAGAGTTATAATTTTATCACTTAATCCTAGTGTCTAAGTTAACACCTAGTGATTTAGCTACAAAATTACAATTTGAACCGATGATATTTCAACTTTAAAAATCATGGTATTTTAATATCATGATTATAGAGTCATGGTATTATAATGTCATAACTTGACCTATAGATAGAGAACCTATTAGTGAAAAAATATAATTAAAATGCAAAATTGTGACTATGATGATAAAACTATAACTATCTCACATGCAGTTTTGTGGTCTAGAGGACAAAATTGCAAGTCCATAGTGACAAAATTATTCCAAAAAATGTATTTTTTCTCAAAAATTTCACCCATTTTGGTCTCAAACTCTAATATTTTTCACGAAATTGGGTAGTAGTATCATTGTAGGCACCATTTGATCAAATTCATGGGGTGCAGTCCCACTGGGCATACCATTTGTGAACATAGGAATGTGATAAAGGTAGATTAGTATCATGTTAGTAGAGGAAATCAAATCTAAAAAACACACTAATAAACTAACACCTTAATACTAAATCTTAAGGGGATCTTAGTGAAGAAAAACCATTGACAAAGTACAATTAAAAATGAAAGAAAATAAACTTTCTTACCTTCCTTGAATACTCCAAGAGTTTTCTTTGTTGGCTTCCTTAGATTTATGCTCAATATTTTTGTGGTAATGGAGCTTGGCTATCTCCTTCTCTCCCTGGAACCATTGGCTTTGTCATTTTTTCTTGTGAAGCTTGACTCAATAATTTGGCATAATAAAACTATATCAAAATAGATTTTGAAATCATTTGAGCATGATAAATTTACACCGAAATAACTTAAAATTATGAGTGTGAGGCCTTCTATTTATTTATTTTCCTATTTGATCAAAATGAACTTGGACCATCCATCTCAAAATGAATACATATGGCTAAGAATCCATCAATTTTGGAGGCTAAAATCAATAAATTCCCTCACAGATATTTAAGATAGAGAGGCATTAAAGAGGCATGGGAGGGCTTAATCAGATATTTGTGACACTTATGGCTTGTGGATACCACCCCATAAATGATGTCATTAAGTGATGAAAATATTCACAAACAATTTCCATTAATGAAATAATCAATAACCTCCATGAAAAATCCACTTAAGTTCTTGATTCAAATTAATTAGCTTTAAACATGATTAGTCACTTTTTTTGTGATTATTTGGAAATTGGTGCTCAAATTAATCAAACTAGTCAAAATGTCATATTATTGGATTGAAATTTGATTAAAGTGGAATTATAATGTGATGTTAGGTGTTTTGGAACCATTATCCCATTTAGAATGTTGTCAACACAAAATAACAAAGGCACATGTTTCATGCAAGAAAATTGGTAGAAAAGAGCAATCCAGAGAACTAAAGTGTGAAATAATCATTTTGACTCGAAATGAATTGATCAAAGTTAGGTATCACATAAAATACATTACCCCATTTAGGGATACATTATCCAAAATTGGAACTTATATATGATAATATCAAACCATTTAGCACTTTTAAGTGATTTTGGCCTAAATTATGAATTTTGATAGAAATCAATCTGAAGCTTGGTCGAAGGTCATTGGTGGTTAGTTTTAGGTGTCTACAGGAAGTGTGTATTGCCATTAGAAGTTGAGAGACCAGTCTATGCTAGTTTCATAAATTTCACAAGTTTTTTCACCTTATTACTTAACAATTCATAAGGGGGCCAATATTAGATGCACCTTTATAAGGACTTGATGGGGCTCCATGCTTCTATGGACAAATGGAAGTCCACAACTTTGTGAGATTTTATCACACTAACACTGATTGTATTTGATCTTTGGTTCATCTCTTAGATGATACATCTACAAGATAGTGACAAACCCAACATAAGTAACTCCTTAAATGGGAATAAGTATGCTTTGCCTTGCATCATTGGTTTCATCATGATAACAAAGTCAGGGAAGCAACCATATATAGTAGAGTCCTAACACCTGAACCCGATATAGAAGCTTGTAAGAAAATGTGTAAAAATAAAGAGTCATACCTACAAGATTACTTATAGGTACATGAATTCTATGGAATTTTATGAACTTGGGCATAGGCATGGTATGTTCATAAATAATGACACATGGGAAACCAATTTTGGCATCTCTTAAAGGAGAACATGAAATCGGCCCTATTTTATTATTCTCCAAGGATGGATTTATGCCTCACCCTCCAAGCCATATGGGAAGAAATTTTTAGTGACTTGAGTCCCATTGAATATCATCTAATAAATATCCATCAT
The DNA here is from genome assembly GCA_037957365.1 of Torreya grandis. Lineage (NCBI taxonomy): Eukaryota > Viridiplantae > Streptophyta > Pinopsida > Cupressales > Taxaceae > Torreya > Torreya grandis. The sequence continues at coordinate 4,631,422 of JARHVA010000097.1, forward strand.
GTTCCTAAATAATGTCTACATCTCTTCAATCAACCATCAACACAAGTTGTTTCCACACCAAAACTAGTCCTTGATCAAGATCGGCATGAAGAGATGCATCTATGAAAATAGAATCTAGTGTTTCACATGGAAGAAGGTGAAGGATATAATCCACTTGACCCTTTGACAAACCATTTAGATGTCCCTATGGACTATGGCACATGAGTTATTCATGATACTGGTGTCATTATAGAAAAACCTTACAATGGGCCCATTCAGACTATTTAGTGTAATATTAGCATGGAGTAATAACCAAAGATGGCTATGGTAAGAAATTACTAGAGTAACACTAAAATTTCAAAAATATTTAGTTATTAAAGGAATATTAGGATGTCTCTCTAAGAAACTATAGTAAAATGAATGGAATCCATCATCCTTAGGAAAAATTCATATCAAGTTGATTGATGTAAATTGACCAGTCAAAAAGTGGCCATATAAAATGAATCCCAATCTACGAGTGCACGCCAAAGAGGAAATTGATAGTATGTTGCATGCTAGAGTAATCAACCCCATTAATGAATCTGAATGGGTTAGTCCCATGGTAATTAGTATCAAAAAATATGGATGCATTCATATTTTCATAGACTACCAAGTACTTAATGCATCATGTGTCCTTGATCCCTTCCCAATGCCTTTCATGGAGGAAATCCTTGAAGGTGTTTTTGGATGTGAGATATATACTTTCACAAATGGATTCTCTAGATACCATTAGGTCTAGATAGATGAAGAAGACCAATTGAAGATGACATTTACCATTAAATGGGGATCTTTCACATATATTGTCATGCCCTTCAGGTTGAAGAATACCCTAGCTATGTTCTCACAAGTAGATGTTGAAGCCTTTCAAGATTTCAACCATAGGTTTCTTCAAGTCTACTTGGATGATTAGATAGTTTATGGCTTATTCAAGGACCATTGCTCTAACTTGAGGCCTATGATTGAATGTTTTTAGGTCTTACAAATATCATTAAACTTAAAGAAGTGCCTATTTTCTATACCCTTTGGTGTGTTCCTAGGACATATTATTTGTAAGGAAGGACTTTTGATATCCCTAGTAAAGGTGTCTATTATTCTTCACAAGGTCTATGAATTTTTGGGCCATATAAATTATTATAAAAAATTCATCCATGAATATTCAAATATTTTCATGCCATTGGAAGAAATTTTAAAGCATAATAATATAGACTTGCTCTTGCAAAGAATCTTTTGAGACACTAAAAGACAAACTAGTCACTGTTCATATCCTTCAATTTCCAAATTAGACATTCCATGTCCATGTTGATGCATTTTAGAATGGCCATTGGTATAATCCTTTCATAACCAAGTAAAGGTCACTTGGATCATCCAATCTATGTTTCTAATAGGAAACTCACTCCAGCTGAAAGGAATTACACCACTATGGATCATGAAGCATTATTGATGGTTTATGCTCTATATAAGTTATAATAGTACTTATTAGCCACTCCTTTTATCTTTTATACAAATTATGAGGCTTTAAAATATTTCATCAATAAACCTATTCTATATGGATGGATCTACCACTAGATAGTGTTGTTCCAAGAGTTCTAATTTTCCATCATGGTGAAACTTGAGAAAGCCAATTATGGACCTGACCACCTATCCTAAATTGAGTTAAAATAACTACCATGTGCCATTGAAGATGAATTACCTAATGTTCAACTCTTCTGTGTTACTCATGTACCTAAAGAACTAGAGGACATTGCCACCTTTTTGACCACTGGATCATACCTGATTGTCTCACTCTTTAGGCCAATAAATAACTCATGGTCCACACTGCACCTTTTCAACTCATTGCAGAGGATATTTACAAACTTGGCCATGATAAGACTATTTGGAATTGTGTTATGAAACATGATAATCCTAAGGTACTTTGAGAAGTTCATAAAGGTATTGCTAGAGGATGCTATGTTGGAGAAGCTATTTCACACAAACTTCTACTCATTAGATTATGGTGGCCTACTCTTTTCTAAGATGCTAAGGTTTATGTTAAATAGTGTGACATATGTCAACATGTAAAAAAACCTAATTGATGAGAAGCCATGCCTCTATGACCAATTCCTTCTCAGGAAAAATTTGAGAAGTGGGCCATTGATTTTGTTGGCCCCATCACTCTAGTTGGATGAAGAACAAGTTCTCAGTATATCATAATAGCAACTGACTACCTCATTCACTAGGCTGAATTTGTGCTTACAAAATATTGTACCACTATGCACTTTATTTGGGAACATATCATATCTTAGTTTAGATGCCCATTAGGTTTCACTAGTGATCAAGGTACTCATTTCCTAAATGAAACAATTCATGTCTTATTAAATGATTTCATCATTGCACACCACAAAATGATGCCATACCACCACAAGCCAATGGCACTACTGAGGCCTTTAATAAGATCCTAGGCACCACCCTGATGAAGATTTGAAATATTGGTCAAATAGACTAGGATGATAGGGTATTTGTGGTCTTATGGGTGTACCAAATGACTTACAAGTGTTTGAATAAAAGCACCCCATTTAATTTGGTATATGGTATAGAATCAGTCCTTCTAGTTGAGTTTTTAGTACCATCTCTTCAAATAGTGCACATAGGAAAAATGAATGAAGAGACATCCTTAAAAACATGCCTAGATAATTTATTACAACTTGATGAAACTTGTTTCCTTACTCATTGGAGTCAAGATATGGAAAAGCACAAATAGAAGGCATGGTATGATCGTCACATAAAGCAAAAACCATTTTCTCTAGGAATGAAGGTCTTGCTATATGACTCTAAGTTCATATTCCATTCAAGAAAACTTTAGATTCACTGAGATGGTCCTTTTATCATCCATAGCATTCAACTAATCGAAGCTTGTTTGTTATAAAGGCTAGATGGCCAATTCCTTATTGAGCATTAAAATAGTAGTTAGCTCCAGTTATATCTCACTTATGAGTTGTTAAAATTTTTGTAACACAATAAGGATTATGCCATTAGTTTAGGATTTTCTATTTTTTAATAAAAGTGTTGCCTCTATTGTGCACAATGTTTCTTTAATTTAATTATTTTTAGGTTTTTATCTTTTCATGGATGACCATGACTCTATTTTAGTGTGGGGTAAGAGATATGAACCCTTAATTAAAATATAGGATCAAAAGTTACTTAGGCACATGAATTACATAGGTGTGTAAGGTTCTTAGGGCATGCAAAGAACCTGAGCGTGCAAGGTGTATGCATGCAAGTTATTTAAAACACACAAAATACATAGCCTAAGGATAGAGTGTTCCCACCATAGTTTTGAAAATTCAAAAGAAATAGTTATCTCCCACTCCAAGAAAAGAATGGGATACAGCTATCCTTCATCTCAAGGAAGGCACAAGATAAGGCATGTTATTAATGCATAAAAGAATAATAATGGCAAGAATTGTTCCAACAAGATGATTTGAAAATAATGTTAAATGCATTAGTCGCTAAAAGTGATGATAAAATAATGATAACTATAAAATAATGCATTTATGATGAGAAGTGATGGGTGAAGGGAAAGGAATAGTAATTATAGTGAACCCTATTGAGCCTATAAATAGAAAAGTAATCTCATTTTTATGGTTTACCTAAGCATTTATTTACTAATTACAAGAGTCGAGAACAAAGAGAATACCAGAGCTGAGAGCGAAGAGTGAAAAATTAAAGCTAGAGCTAGAATACAAAAAATCATGGGTTGAGATAGGTATTGAGGCAAGCATCAATCCACTCTAGCAAGTTAAAACATGAGAACTTTTGGACATAGCCATGACAAAGAGAGCTTGTAGGTTGTTGGTTATAAAATTCTACCATTAGAGGGCATTTGAGATCATAAATCTAAAGTCCTCAACTGCAATCACGTATTCACTTAGAAATATTGGATGACTATGCATCAACCTTTAGGCTCCACAAAGGGTGATGTAGCCTAATAAAAAGGCCCTAAGAGCTAATCCATTACATATAAACTATAAAAAAAGGAGGTACTTAGAGGAGAACTAGTCTTTATTAGAAAGGACACACCAAAAGAGCAAGCTCAGCACATAAAAAAAGGAGGAAGCAAGTATGGCATGGAAAGCTAAGAAAACTCAATCATCCCCACCACTACCTCTATTGATTAAGGAATTGCAGTATCTAGAGTTATTTTTTCATGAAAAGAACTACGTCTCTAAGGTGCCCTCCTATATAATCTTTAACTACAACCATCATCAACCTAGGAATGAGGTTGAACTATAGAATGATTATAGGGGCACGCACTAGAACACCAAGAACGAGCTGGTGTATGAACTAAAGATATTCAATGTACTAGATGTTGTTGGATTATTCCAACTATTCAAATTGCCTTATTTTTGAAAACTAGTGGAGGTAATCAAATTCCTTCTTTTGTGCATCCATGAGGACTATATCTACTTTTTCAAGTATAGTATGAAAATAATTCCTAAGAGAACAATAAAGGTATAGGGATTATAGTGCTCAAGGTTAGATGTGGCCAATGACCTATCAAACACCAAGGAGGTCTAAAAGGCCACCACAATGCTGATGTACCAAAAATAAGGCCATGTCATGCATATAAAGAACCTATAGGATCCCACCCTCTGGGTTATGGCATAAATCATCATGACCAATATTGGTAGGATAGATCATTGGAAGGAGGTTGATGTGACACACCTCTACATTTCCCACCAAATCACTCAGGTTTGAAATATAATTAGGCTATTTATTTTAGCTCAAATATTATAGAGCATGTCGAGAAGACCCATCAGACACCCAATTATAGGTTTCCATGAAGTGTGTTCCTTTTTTTGATGTTTTTTTTATGAGATAGATATATTATACTACACCTTGGGAGTGCTAAAGTGGGCATACCTGCATGAGCACAATTCCTCTACCGAGCACTATAAGGCATTCACATGCCCAAACCACATAACCCCCTCCTATAAAATAAAAGTGAAATATTGGTTTGATGGCATGAAGGAGGAATTTGGGAAAAAATGGTGCATCCCCAAGGATCTACCCCCTTTGGCTACTAAGCAAGCATAGTTTGTAGTGAAGAAGCACTTTTCCCTCATGCACATCAAGATGATCCCTTCCAAAGAAATTTTTGCATGGCTAAAGTTATCATATGCCTTCTTGACATGGTACTTTTTTGACTCCATGAATCATATCTTTGATGTATATCTTATTGCCTTAGAATTCAATAAAAATGATTTAAATATACATACCCTCCAGAAAAATGTTTATCTATCCAAGTAAGAAGTCCTACCAGGAGATGAGGGAGATAGACTTGATAGACATAAAGGTTAAGTAGATAATGGTGGGAGAACAAGTAAAAAACTTATTCTATATGTTGCACCCCTAAAAGGATCCAAAGGGTTAAGACCTTAAGGAAAAGCTCCCATCAATGCCACCACTGAAGAAGAAGAGGGTTGAGCATGATGCTAGTGAAAGTGGTCTAAAAGCACCATAAAAGCAATATAAGATTGCTCAAGTTCCATAACTAGGCCCCTTATCTCCCCAACAATCTCCTTTATACCCATCTCCTTCATGTCCATCTCTACCTTTCCCTTCCCCACCTCATCCTTCTCCACCATGCCCTTATCCATAACAGCCATCTCTATCATGCCCTTCACCTCCTTGACCATCTCCACCTAAATCACCACCACCACAAGTCCCTCCACCCTCTCCTCTACATATTCTTATAACTCTACCCTCACCCCCTAAAATAATTCCATCTCCCATAAAAGTGTCTACTTCAAGAGCTGCATAGTAGTAGACCATAAAATAATCACTTGAGTAGGAATTCCCTGTAGTAAAGGTGGAAGCATTATATTTTGACTCCAAGAAGACACCCTCCTTGGTGTGGAAGGAGGAGGCCACCTCTAATGACCCATCGCTTGATGTTGAGATACTTTATGGCAAAGAGGGGGTTGGTGAGGGAGAAGAAATGGGCAAGATGGCCATTAGTAACACCAATGAAAAAGTTGAGGTCTTGGAATGTGACCCAAATAAAGGAAAGGAACTAACTAGGCTCATAGAATATCTTGGAATTGATGCCTCTACCAATTTGTGTGACCAATATCAATCTAGAGTCCCTAATAGGATGTTATATCTATGTTTTTACTTTGTTCCTCATGATATAACCTTGGAAACAAGGAAATAATTGTCATTTTTATTGGACATGTATAATGAGGAATGTTAATTTGAGCTCCCCTAAGACAACCTCTCTTTGGGACCTGATGTCCCTATGATGCCTAAGCTATTATGGGTGGATCCCCAAAAGATCACCCCTCTTCAAGTGAGAATTTTTTTATTAAGGCCGTGGAGGTCACATGCTAGAACATTTTGTCAGATTTTTATGTATGCAACATAGAGAATAAATATACCCAAGTAGTGGGTATGCATAATAAGGAAGTTGTCACCAAATAGGCACTTGCTGAAGAAATGGATACTCTAAAGTAGTAGGTCAAAGAGGCCATAAAAGAAAAAGTTAAAACATTGAAACTCTACAAAATAATTTTATAATAAGATCCAATACTAACAGATGGAATATCTCTTGATGTGGACTCTACAATAAAATTAGAAACCTTGGTGAACCTCTTGTTGAATCACTACAAGGATAATATCATGCCAAAAGATGGATTGGAGCTAGCAAAATAATTTAGTAAGGTAGTTGAAGTCTGAAAGAGTGCCCTAGAGAGAGTTGGATAAGTCATCCCCATTTTTGATGAAATTTTTGAGTAGCTGGTGCGCCCTAATAAGATCTTGGAGGCTCAGCTCCAAGTAGAAGAAGCCTAGAGATAGTAGATGGCTAATGCTACACTCTCAATAAGGGATCATGCCAAACACACCAAATAATTCAATGATATGGAGATGATGGAGGAAATGATAAACACACATCATCAATAAATAAATGCAAGTCTTTCAACCCTCTGAGGATAGGTTATGAAAGGAGTCTCAATAATTGAAGATGTCTAGAAGGATACCACTACATCCCTTGATGAACTAGTCAAGAAGGCCAATGAGATATCTAGCCAACCTGAGGAAATGAAGTCATCCAAGGAGGTTTTATAAGAAATAACTATCAAGCTACTTGATGCATTATCATATTAGGACAATGTCAAAAATGAGATCAAGTAGATAAGACCTAATTTTTTTTGGTAGACGCTACTAGTATGACTTAGTCTGGGATGGACTAAGAGCATAGTGTGTTGTAATATTGGCCCTAATTTTTGGCTAAGTATTTTTTCCATTTTGGCATGGAACCAACATGATACATAAGGACCATAGTGTAAAAATTTTATGGCATGAAACTTGATGGGCACAGAATCATTGTGGTGCAAAATCTATAGGGCACGAGAGGACAAAGGTGTGGAAGCACCAGCATGAGAAGACCTAGTCAAAGGAAAATTAGTCATGAAGAACCTAAGAACATAGGACTTAGAATGATATCAAAATATTTGGGGAGAGCATGGGAAGTAAGATTGGATAATGAATGGTTCTTAAAATTCACTCAGACTTTATTCATTAGAAGTTCTACACCAGCCCATAAAAAGAGAAACACATGAAAGCAAGGATCTAGCATAGCACAAGTATATAGGGGGTACAAAGGTCTAGGTCCCTATTACAATTTAATTGATTGAGCACCATGACTCTCATTTTTTTGAGAGATCATTGGATAATTAATCATATCATTATTTTTGTAAAGCCTTTGTCAAGGATAAACAAGTATAAATACCCCTATGTTTAAAGTACTTTGAGGATGGATTGTTGCTTATTTTGAATGTTTATGCTCAATATATGAACTATATATATGATATAACTTCTTGTGTTCATGATGAATGGTTGTGTTGTGTTGATTCCATCATAATGATTGGAACTTAGTATGGATTCTAACCTATCTTTCCTTTTTCTAAAGTAACAACTCTAAACTAAAATGGCATTAGTCTGTGTAATCATAGTGTCTGAGCTTAGTAGTCTTAAAATCAAAGTAGTTTATCTATGATTTTATATAATATATATTTAATTAAATAAATAAATGAATAATATGACTAAGTTAGCATTACTATGAAACAAAACCTGTGAGAGTTGATCTCTTGCTATGCGCTTCAAGTGAGTATGTAAGACCATAGCCTTGTGTGAAAGGGCTAGTGCGCTAACTTGTTGCACTAGAATTTAGTTCCAAAGATATAATAATAATAATAATAATAATAATAATAATAATAATAATAATAATAATAATAATAATAATAATAATAATAATAATAATAATAATAATAATAATAACCCCAACATCATCTACATTGTTAGAGTCACTATTGAGAGTTTTATCTTCAAAGAAGGTTGGGAACACTAACCTTTTTTTATAAACATGTCTTTTATGCACTCCTCCAGTATTGTAGTGTCCTCAAAAATTGACCTTAGAACTAACTGTAGTGGCTCAATTAGTTCAAGGTTTTGTAAAGAAAATAAAAAGGTGTGAATAAACCATTCCTTAAGGGCATCCTAGTTGGTTGTCTCACAACTCATCTCATTGACCACGTACCATGCCCTTTCCCAAGTCTTTGAAGTCCTATATAAGTCATGCACCCATAAATTCCCTGGGTCATTTTCACCACAAATAGTCCATGTTTCTTTACAAATATGTACATGTGTGATAGGGTTAGAGTCATCAGAGTAGGCTAAAATGTCTAGGTTCTCATTACTCTTTCTGAACCTAGTACAAATAGTTGACTTTACATCCTACCAAGTTGTCAAGTTAGGATTTTTCACTGCCCACCAATGAGTGGTAGCACTTTTCAATGTGTATACTAGTGAGCCCATTTTATCCACCTCTTTTGGGATGTATGACTCAAGGTCACAGACATAGTCTTCTATTGGATTACTCCCTTCATATCTTGGGAGCACTACAATTTTACCCTTACTAAGGTGGAACACTCTTTTTTCCATTTTCTTGGCACAAAAGACCCATATTTTAGAAGCACACTCAATCTATACCTAACCTATCTTTACTAGTTTTGGTGCCTTTGCATGCACCAATCAATATCATCAACCAATGGTCTCATATTATTCCTTGACCCATTAGTTGTAAGAAACATCAGTGGTGCTTGAGGCTAATTTTCCATCTTCCCAAGAGGATTCCTTGATCACTTGGGTTTAAAGTCTTGGCACCTTGCATCGTGATCTTATAGATGTGGTTGATCTCATCCTCAATGTCCATGCCTTTGACATAGGGGGTCCTTGGTTATTTAAAAGGGGTATAATTACTCTCTCTTTTCCATTCTCAAATGTCATGTAGTGCTCTTTTAATTTCATATCTACATTATTTTCATAACACCATGGTCTTCCTAGAAGCATCGGGTAGTTATCTTGCTTTGCTAACTCAATTACTTTAAAGTCAACATATAATTTGGTGCCTATTATATCTATAATTATGTTCTTAAAAATTATGATAGGTTATGCCCACATTTTATTAGCCATTAAGATTACATGAGGAGAAGATCTCAATGTTGACCTACCCATTTTTTCCTAGGATTTATTGGTCAAGATGTTAACCTTGGCACCTATGTCTACAAGAAATTCATAAATAGACCATCCATCAATAGTTGTATTTACTATGATTTCTTGTTCATATTCATCATTTTATGTATATTTTAAAACTTCTCATGCCCTCTACATGCATGACACAACAACCTCAAGTTGATTTTGACCTATATGCTCCAGGGGAAAGTTATTCAATAGGGGCAACATTCTTCCTATTTTTAGGAGGTGTAGGATCTCAGTTAATTCTCTTAACTTAGCTTCTTAGTTGTCCTAATTATTATGAGAGGTGGAAACCTAAGCTTCTAGGTCTCATGTTAATTAGATCTCCCCTTTAGGTTTTGGATTACACTCATAGCCTGTTGTAATACATCTTTTTAGCACACTAGGTCTAGGTATGGTATAGGTTTTGGTTTAGGCCACATTATGTGCTCATAGTTACCCTTATCCTCATATTCTAGGTATAACTTAGGTACTAGAATAATTGGTATCTGAGTGGTGAATCCACTTCGCATAGTTTCTTGTACCTTAAATATTTATGTGTGTGTAGGTTGTTATTTTAGGGTCCAATTTTTGTTTTTTAGCTCATGCCTGATCATTCCTACTCCCTTGTTTTTGTTAGGCCTACCTTAGGTCAACATTTTGTATAGGTTAGGTCATTATTTGACCTTATGGGACCCTTGATAATACCCATAAATAGGATTTTTAGGGTATTCATGCCAATAATTTTCTATTGAGCCAAACTTATAACATGAGTATGATGAGAACATTACACTATCGTGTCCTCCACCTCGCCCTCTAACACCTCATTGGATTCCAAAGCCTATGTTCTATTGGCCATATCCCTCATTACCTTGGTTATCCTACCTTCTAACTACTGATGTGGTCTACCATGTGCCTTTTTCCATGTTCTCATGTATTTCATCAATTACCCATAAATTAGTAGTGGTATGAGTGTAGGCATTGCACAACTGATAATAGATGGTTTTGTCAACTTGGATGGTGAATTGTAGCAAAGGATATTTGTATATGTCATGCACCTCTTGATATACTTCACAGCTTAGAATCAAGGTACATACATTCTTTTATGGGTAGTTAGTTATATTATAGCCCTCTAATTCATAATCAACACACCATAATCCACTTTGAATGTCATTCAATGAGCTGGTGATAAGCTTCTAGAGTTAGGAGGCTATATATGCAATTTGTACTTCCATAAATGGGTTAATCCTAGCATATGCACTTCTAACTGCCTTGACTCTAAGTGCAGCTTCAAGCAATTCTTGAGGGTCTATTAAAGACTTCATGGAAAGTGATATTTAAAATGGCATGAGTAACCTTCTAATGAACCATTATGCATGTTGGGAAGGGTGAATATCATATGGGAGCTTTGATAGGAGATTTTTAAACCATGCATCCTATAGGTACACACCTTTTGAGATTTATTGGGTAATCTCTTTTAGTGAAGTGATGCTTTATTGTTCAAACTCTAAAATGTCAAATTCTTTCAAAAATGCATCCTTTAGGGTATCATAGTCAACCATGGCCTGGTTATGATCAAATTTTCTATACCAAGTGTGGGAATGATCAAGTAAAGTAGTCATAAACTAGGTAGCCTTTCACTCTAATTGGGTTATGCCCTACGCATTCCACTATAGTTCACACTTTAGCACATGTTCTACATAATTCTCTACATTGTGATACTCTGGCAAGTGCATAACCATTTTTGAGTAGATTTGCTATAAGGGCATTTATTATTTAAGGTGCTTGTCCTACTAATGCCTATCTTGGTGATGATCTTTTAATGGCTCTCATCATTAGGTTAGGCATTGGTCCTATTGCTACTATTGGCACAATTGATGTCATTAGTGTTGTGTTACTTACTTGTGGCACTAAACCACTTCCTACAGTTTGTTGCCCACCTTGTTTTGTTGACATCAGATGAGTTGGTATGCTTGCATTCAAGTTCTATTATGGTGAGATAGTGCCCAATGGTCTATATATAGTTACACTCACCTCCTTATATGGAATAATCTATTCAATCACAAAGTTTTAATCCAAGTCTACAAAATGTCTAAGATTTAAGTCATCAACAAAGTCAATTATTACTTCTATACTTTATACAAGTGGGAGATCTAGTGTGTGATCATGTGTCATAGGTTCAAAGCGGGTAGGTACATCAAGTGTATCTATAGTCACCAAATTTTTTAAGAACCCAATTAATTCCACACCTATCATATGTTAAGCTTGATCCATCACTTCATTATATATCTCATAGTTGTGATGTTGTATTTCAAGAGATCTTTCCCCATGCCCTTCCTATTCATTATAGGTTATCTCAGCACTTCCAAGTTTTATATCTTCCATCAATTAGAATTATCTCTTATTATAGTTCTATCTCTTGAGATTTTGAATCTCAATTTTCTCATCCCCTTCCATTATGCCTCACCTACACATCCCCTTCTCCCCCTTTTATGATACTCATACGTGAAAGGACTTTAGCCTTCCATCCCTAAAGTTTCTAAACCTTAATCCACCATTAGAATTTTGATCTTTGCATTGAATTCCTTCACAAATGTGCCTTTAGGATCACACAAAAATTGGTACTCTACTTTCTTAGGGCATGAGTATGTTGAGACTGTGAACTCAAATATATAACTATTCAGATATCCTTACAACCATTTATCCACTACTCTAGTCCAAGTAGCATACAAGGTATTAAGCCTCTCTATGTGCTCCTTTGTCCACTTATAGTGATATCCATAATTTCTTATTCTATGGGTTGAATATAGAGCCAACCACTAGTACACCTGCTCAAGTAACTCATAGAAAAAGACCTCATACAAAGCATCATATAGGTTATTTTGAACCCATTTTCTTAGCTTTTATTCTTTTCAGGTTGGATGTTTTAGTGTAAAGCTATCTTCCACCTTTTATAGCGAGTGCTTGATGTTTTTTATATAAAGTTATTACATCATTATGTTGCAATATTTTAACAATAAAATTCAACATGGGTCCCAGTAATGGAACCAAAATGATGTATAAAAAATATGTTGTCTTAGTTAATTATCAATTTATTATAACCAAGCACAAGTATGGGGCACTCTTTTTATGCATCATTTAAACACTCAATTGTACTGAAATCAATCCACATAAGGCATAGGCCTTATGCACTTATATAAAGTACAACTGAAAAGGAATTAGGGCACGTATTGGGATAGTTGTGCCATGATGAAAGGCTTAAATTAAGGGACTTATGCAATTTAGACAAGCTTTACTAAATCAATAAGTGCAAGCCTTTTGTGGACTATCCTAGTGTCGTATAGGCACTTACAGGGTAAAAATGCTATTTTTTCTCCATGCTAGACATGTGATCCTAACAAAGATATAAATACTTGGCATAGAATCTATACTCATTCTCTATATAGAGTTATGATGATGTCATCATTTATTAAAGGGACTCCATTAATGAAGTGAACTAGAGAAATTTCACAACTACTAATCAACATATTGTATTAAAATTAAAACATCACCTACATATTCATGTCCTTAGTAATTCAAATAATAAGTAAACTAGATAGAGTATGTAACAGTCTTCACCATTTATCAAAGTTTAAAAATAGAATATAGAGTTCATAGAAAAATATATGTTTAGTTAATAGTAATTAATGACCCAGAGGCTCATAGATGAGCTTGGGCACTTAAAAATGGAGAATTCATGACTTTCATACTAGCATAGCTTAGTTGTAATTCTTCCTCTCTTCACTTCCTATGGATCAACCTCCTTAAATAGTTTTCAAAGCATATTCACCAAGGTGGAAGGTACACGCTAAGTGTTGAGCTAGAGCTTGGTCATAATAACCATCAACTTCATCAATCTAAAAAGTATGTACTATAATCACCACATTTTTTCAATCTTATAATATGCCTTAAAAATTAGGAAGATAGTTAACCACCTACTAGCTGGTATAAGATATGTGTTACACCCTCCAACTGGTGCCAAAATTCCAAAAGGCTAACCAATACACAAAATGATTCCTTCATGCCTACGTGGATGTCAATTTGGCATGAATCATTTAATTAATTAGCTAGGGTCCCAACACCAAGATTTCACTAAAAAAATATAGCATGGGTAAACATATGAATTATTCCACCAGAGGATCACACTTAGTTGTTACTTTATAATATTCAGTGGCTTGTAGGTATGGTCAAGACTATATAAACATATTTACAGAGGGAAAATCAATAACTCATCAAAAAAAACATAAAAGGAGTAAGATAGGGTAGGGAAGAGAAGAGAAGTTATGTGTGAATATGCCAAATGGTTAATGCTAATAAACTCATCAAGGCTCATTTGGCTTCAATAAACCATTATATCACTAGTCCATCTAATGCACAAACCATAATTACATGACAAGAAAGATTCTAAGGGCACAAAAAAGGGAAAAAATTCATCCATAATATTTCCAATGGACATGTAATTATCAATTTTCAAAGTGCACACCATAGCAAATAAAAATTTAGAGTAGATGGAATAGATAAAGTGAACTTAATTAAACTAGTATAGGTCAATTAAATTATATTTCTAGTAGTAGTCCAAGATAATAACAATGTTGGTAGAATCAACTATAATTTGCATTCAAACAATGGAAGATAAACAATACATAGATAGAATACGATTGTAGGTGTATTCCAGTAGCATTTAGACAAAGTCTTAGTGCATAATCTCTCAACCCTTTCTACAAACAAACCACTAGACTTAAATAGACCAATTCAAGCTCAAGGTCATTTATTACGTTTATCTTCAGGCAGTTAGTGAAATTAGATTTGAAACCACAATTCCAAGGCTACCCTTCATTGTAAATATGATCGAATCAATTTATCTTTACCATAGTTAGTTCAGTCATGACATTCTCAAATAATTTATAGTTGAATTTCTTCTCCAACTATTGTCTCCATGAAGCTCTATGTAGTCATTTGATTTTTCCCAATGCTAATGTATTTCTCTCTATGCCACTTGATCCATAAATTTACCAAATTCTTGAATGGATTGAATAATCATTATGAAAATATTCACAACAACATCCTACCTTGGACTTTGAAGGAGCTCTAGATCAGTGTTCATTTACTAGGCACAAGGAAGTAGTTGGGTTTGCATTGGGACTACCAACCAACCATGCTTTAACGCAATCAATTATTACACCTATTTAAGTTTTGGTTTATATTTTATGTTCATCATGTAATCCCACTACACACACCATGATAATTATTCCCATCTTATTCATGTTTTAGTTGATTTGTGATTTGATTCTACAAATCAAATTGAATGCATAGTCTATGGTGAGCCTTTGATAGTTTTGATAACTAGATGGGTCACCAATTTTATGATCATGCCTTATTGGTTGTACTATTAATGTGTAATTTGTTATGATGGGGTCCTTTCCACATGGCTTCTCACTTCCTTTCTTTCACTGTATGATTGGCTTTGCTTCTATGGGTCCCATTTTTACACTTGACAACTTGTCATCATTCATGGGCTTTAGCTTTACCATTTGATTCCGTCCACTTCATGGTGACCTATCCTCTCTTCACTCTTCCCAAGATCTACTAAACTGGGATGTTAATAGCTTTGATAGTAGGGATAAAAACTCCACATGGAACTCATTATTTAGTTCTTAGACTTTAACAAATTTAGAGGATTCCACCACATGGATATTTCTCACTCTCTCACTACTCAATATGGGCCTCTATGATATGTTGAGTGTTTCAGTTGTGATGTAGTGATATCATGCTATGCAGTGTAATCTTATTCACCTAAAACTCAGATAGGCTTTAAATTTGTATGGAATGCCTTAAGATAACATAGTAATGGGATTATACCATGTGGTGCAATCTCACTCACCCACTTGCTTGGGGCTCTGACATCCTTTTTGGGTTACATAGAAATATCTAGGAGAGTGGGGTAGTGGGATTGTGCTATGTAGCATCATCTTACTCACCCACTTAATTAGAAGCCTTGCACTACTACAGACATCTTTAGGATAACAGAGTAGTAGTATTTCACTGCATGGCATCATCTCACTTACCCACTTTCCTAGAGGCTTTACAGTATTATGAACATATCTAAGATATTAAAGCAATGATATTTTGTCATATGGCATCATCTCACTAACCTACTTATCTAGAGGCTTTGTACTAGTATGTATAACTCTAAGATAGTAAAGAAGCTATATTTTACTGCATGGCATCATCTCTCTCTTTTTCTATCCCTGAGCTTTGTTGATGTGGACATCCATCAAGGTAACTCTAAAAAATTAAATAAGTCCTTTAAAATAGTGAAAAAGTGTCATGTGTCCCTAGATAATTTTGTGAAATTAGTTAAGTACCAAAAGTATTTTTAAAATTAGCCTAGTCCACCATGAGGTTTCTATGTGGTGCTAGGATAAACATAGGCACCTACAAGCATAATATAAAAGACACAATTATCAACT